>WBNO01021494.1:316296-362572 GCA_013400575.1 Peucedramus taeniatus | reverse complement strand
ATTATGTAATTCTTCTTATTAATAAATTCAATTAACCCAGAAAGGAAAACAGCAATAAAATATGCAGGAAGATTTAGTCCCATTATTTCATTATCTACATTAACATTCTTGAAATCTACCTGCTGTGCTGTTGCTCGAGCACTGGATGTTTATCTATTTGCCTTGAAGAAACAAGAGGAGTTTGGTCACAGAGATGGATATAGGACTCCTTGGATAAAAAATGTCTGTCATAGTTGGCAAGTTTGTCTGCAGGAAGATGTCTCAGTAATTTGTAAGAACACAATGTGGTCAACTTAGCAATGCCCTGTCCAGCAACTCTAAAAGTGGTCACTTATTTTTCCCTTTTCTGTGAAGTCCACAATTCACCATCAGAGGAGACATCTTTTCTTTTTCTACCGTATCTGTTTTGATTGATTTTTTCTAATTTTCTACTGCCTCAGGCACTTCAGAATAATAGTTTCATTTGTCCTGGTTTGTAAACATATTCTTGCACTAAACCAAGAAAAACAGTTGCATGCAAAGTAATTAAATCATAAAGATAATAGATTTGACATTGCAAATTCTTCATTAGCTCTAAATAAAGCAATCACCAATTGAGAAATATTTTTGCCTCACAGTAACAACAGAAGGGGCCGAGTTGAAGTAAGGATGAACAAGAGAAAATCACTATGAAAGCAATGCTGTCATTTTCAGAACAAAGTGGCTCTGGAGTTTTCCCCCATTCAGTGGAGAGGTCTTTGTCAAGGCAGCCCAAGTTCTAGTCCAGCTGAACAGGTTATGTTCACTGTCAGTACATTAGAGTTGTACAGCTGATGGTGGCCGTGTTGAGGTGCTGGAGTGCTCCTGCCAGTGGTGAGCCTGGACAGAGCAGGACAGCACTAGAAGAAAATTTGGGCTAGTATAAAAGCTGCATTATTCTGCTGTGCTCAGCCTATACAAGGTTACTCCATTGATTCACCTGACAAATATGTTAAAACTGATTGCTTTCGGATGCATGAGAAGTATGTGCTATGTTCCTGGAATGTTACTTTTTGCCCTCACCACACCAGACTTTCCTTCCTTTTGTTTCTTACAAAGGATGGGGGCAAAGCGAAGGGCCAGGAAAACAGATTATTTCCATTAAAACACCAGGCTGTCTAAAACTGACAGTTTGCTAGGTTAACTTACTTGCAACATCTGACCCAGCTCCAGCTTCACTGATTCCCAAGCAAGCCACAAAATCACCAGCTATAGTTGGTACAAGGAACTGTTTTTTCAACTCATGAGAACCAAACCTGCAACAATATAACAAAAAAAAAAAATTTATGAAGGTAAATTTTATTCAGAAGTTAGTTACTTCTGAATACTTCAGAATTTTGTTCCACTCACACAGTGATCAATTTTCCTATGACTAGGTAAAACCTGTCCCAGAGCCAAAAGACAGAATAGATACCTTCCAGAGCTGTGATTCAGTCTTCACCAGAAGTGCAGTCACAATCATTTCAAATAAGTTTTAAAAAGTATTCAGACATCTTACTCCCATGGAAACGTGTGGTCTAGATGTCCAAAATCTATCTTCATGACTGTTGCTTTAAAAGTTCCAGATCTAAATAAACATAACCCCTGAGGTTTTCTCAATGCTCCTGCACTACTCTGCAGCCACCAGGATGGAGGACCTACTCTCTGTTTATCTTCTGACTTTTGCACCATCTCTTTGCTAGGTTTTAGTGGTGACTAAAAGCTTTTGACATATGATGGCCAGCATCTGCAAACACCTGTATTTAAATTATTTTTATTTCACATCTACATTTAAATCACACAGTAAAATCCATTAATGCCTCTTCCAGCAGTTCTTTTATCTCCACAAAAATATAAAGGGAAACAGCAAACTCTTGATGGTATTTTAACACAAAAATTTAAATTGGCTGTATTTAAATTCAAATAAGAGGCACACACTGTTTTCCCACTTTTTAGAAGTCTGTATCCGTTCAAAATATGCTACATCTCATTTCATGCTTGATTTTGTCCTAATTAACATTCACTGATTTCTTCTTGCAGTGTGAATGGTGAGTTCATGATCTAGTTCCTGAACCTTTCTTGTGCAACTGAAAAATTCCTTGGGTCATGAAATGTCTTCTGTGTCCAGGAATCCAAAAATTCAAGTTCCTCCTCAGCCTCCTCTTTGCTGTGAGGCTTCTCAGGTCATCATCACCACTCGCCTCCTTAGGCTCACTGGGGCCTCCTTCTAAAACCTTGTCCCAGTACTTCCAAAGGAGTGGTGCCATTCAAGCTAAGACTAAGTCATCCCCTCCAACCAACCCTGGCACAAAGGACATGGGACAGCCAGAGAACAGACTGGGATCTGGCAGACACTTCCACTTGGTGCTCACAAGGAACTGAAAGGAGCTGAAAATCACAGCAGCAATCCCAAATAAATACAAGAAGCAAGTCCGGAGTGCCTACTCCTTCCTCTAGCATACTGGAACAAAGTTCCCATGCCTGTTAGGCAGCATACTTTGTTCTTTAATTTTCCATGGGGCATGATCACATTCATCAGTCAAAAAAACCCCAAACAGCCCAACCAACAACATGGAAAATCAGATTATGAGAGCAGATAGCGGTGATTTTTGGCAATGCTTTCTAATGCTTGAAACTTTGCTAACCTTTAGCATTTCAACAGAGGATTTTCACAGCAAGAACTTTGCTTAGAATAATATTTTTGGTTTGATGTCTTTCTTTGTTTTGAGTTCCAGAAAACAGTGCAGTTCTTTCCAAAAATGTGGTTATAGAAGATGTTATTTTGCAATAAAAAAAAAAAGTTGGGCAACACTATCTACAGAAGATGGTGGGTCTCTGTGCCTTGCAGGAGACAGCTAGCTTCTTGCTCAGCTGCTACTTTTTGTGTTAAAAATGCATAACTTTTGTAAAATTCTACCCATCTTAAATGCATCCCAGAAAAATCTCAGATTTGCACAAACACAATACCCACTTCTTCCACTTTAACAGCTCCAGAATTAGAAAACTCTGTTTTCAAGGAGATCATGCTCTAGGCTCAAGACAGACCCAACCATGTCTGCTTCATGGTTGGGGCCATACCCCAGAGGATAGTTTCCCATGTGATTAACTGTGCAGCCTTAGCATCACCATAAAATATATTTTGATGCATTTGGGCATCCATACACACACACGAGTCTACAGTCAATGAATCTTGTTGAGCCTGTGTAACACAAAAGTCCCAAGTGGGAGATTCTGACACACTGACTTGCATAAAAGTGGTTCATCCTTTCTTGCTCCATACTTTGTAACTAACATTGGTGGAATGTCATGAAAACAGACCAAAATTCCAGTGGTATACAATCTTGTAATTAGAGGGTAAAAGGAAAGTAAAACCATGGCAAAATACAGATGTAACACTTCTGTGATCCACACAGTTCTGTTTATATGTTCCAATTGTCAGCTGCATCTTCTCCTCTTTACAGCGAACAATAAATCAGATAGTAAAACTAACTTTTTTGATATTCATTCCCAGCTACGCTGTTAACAAGGGTGGAAAAAAAATCAATGATGAAATAGAAAAGCATTCTTTTCCCACTAAATAATAATAATAATTGTTCTTACTTATTGCCTATAAACAACAGGAAAAAAAAAAGGAAAGTTCACTGCCTGCTGCTGAGATAAGCAGCTCTAAACTGATCTGGTATCACTACAGATGTGACACCCCAGAGGCATGTCTATAAAGCTCTGGGAAATGCATATCATTCACTGCCTCAGCTAGGAGCTGCTTTCTCCACTCTATTTGTAAGCAAGAAGGGCAGTATTAGATCTGAATGCATTTGAAGACCTGGTAGAAAGTTATATTCAGAACCATCAAAGGTCAGATCACTGCAGACAAAGCATTTTCTATTTAGTTCTTAAATTTAGAAAGTCTTATTGCTTCACTTAGGGGATTCTGGGAATTGCAGGAATCACATTCATGGAGTTAATTTGTAGGTACACTAAATATGTGCTGGATGAATGCTGAACAAAGCCCAAAGTTATGAAAGCTAACAAAGAGCTACAGAGGCTTTTTTTGAGGGGTTGATGGTTGATTTCCACCCTACTGCTTGATTTGTGCCACAACACATAGCCAAGATGCAAAATCTGACTTATCTCTACGACGGTGTTTAGAATCCCCACAGTACACAGATACTTTTAAAGAAACCATCCAGGACATGGGTGCCATTTGAATCCAGGACCCAGGACAAGCAGTTGATCCTCCCACTACACAGCATGAGGTAAAGATGCATCCATGCAAAATTTCCTGTAAGAACCAGCTCTCTCTTTTCATTACCTTTTCACTTTTACATGTGTGTGGGGGGAATTTTACTGTATAAATAGCCAGTGGAATTAGCTCAGCAGTGGAGGAAAAATTCAATAATGCAGATACAAATTCAATTAAAGATTTCATCAAGTTAACAAAAATTTCACTCTTATTTCCCAAGAACTTCCACTGTAGGATTTCACTAGCACAAATATGCATAACTTCTCTGTTTTACTATAACAGAACAGAGTAAGAGAAGGCCAAAAATCTGCAATGGAACAAAATCCCTTTTTTTTTACCCACTGATTTTCCTTAAATCCCTGAATAAAAGGCTGTAATGGGGGCAAGGTAGTATTTTAAAATACTGTTCTTATTCTCAGTTAGACTATAGCTAAGCCACTGTTGCAAGAGACATGCTGAACTCCATGCTTTTAGCAAGTTTTTGGTGCGTTACACAAAGAAGAAGAAAACTTTAAGAAAGATTTGTTGTAGATGAGACCTCCTACGTCAGACATAGAGCAGGAAAAGCAAATGTCAAGGGAATAGAGCTTATATTCCAGACTCTACAGTAGATTTACAGGCATTCCCATTCAGAATGGGCAAAAAAAATCAACAACTCCTGAAAATTACCCAAAAATCCTTAAAATGTTCTTCTGAGTAAAACTTCCCCTCTTGTATATCTGTTTAGTGCAGAGAAATTCCTGATTTCAACATAATTATTAGAATTTAATTCCCACCCTCATCTTCCAGAATTTTAGGTGTATCCATATGCCAGGAGCAAACTCCTGGGTCAGCCAGTTGCCCCACTCTAGTTTTAAGGACTGCTGCTATGACACAGAATATCTGCAAAACTGCTACATGAAGAAGTTGGTAACTGTCGCTGTTATTGAGGGAGGAAAAACCACAACAAATCAGATTAAGAAAATGCAGGAACCTGGATGATAGTAATTGATTAAAATGGGAACACTGACATAGCTGATGAGAAAAAGAAAAATGATTAATTGCCTAGAATGAGCATATTTAGGAAGCATGATATATGTGCTACAACTTTAGGACCGACACCTTGCAAAGCTGGAAAAAGAGCAAGTAAATTATAAAGCAGAATTAGACCGAGCCTAATTATTACAACTAAATGCATCCTTTGTATTACTGCACCGGGATATAAGAAAAAAGACAAATGTGAAAAAATTGGATTCTGGAACTAAATTTTTTTAATTGGTGGTGGTACCAAGATTTGTGTTCGTAAACATATCTACTACTCAATGAGGTTTACGTTTTAACATATAACTAATATAACTCTAGCATTAAAACAAAAATGAGAAAGTATTTTCTCCCCTAAAGTGAACTGTCTGAGAGAAGTAGAGAGTAGGTTTTTCCTCAGGCATTACTGAGAAGCAACTGGACAGTAAATCTACACAGAATTGTTTTTTTTTCTATTCATGACAATTGGGTTGTAGGTTAACCAAACTTTCTGAAAATTACCTTGTAAGAGCAGGGGTAGCCATGCCAGCTTGCACTCCAATGGCCATGGGAATACCTCCACAATGGATATTTCCCAGCTCTTCTGCCACTGCAATACTACAGGAGAAGTCCAAACCCATGCCGCCATATTCTGAGGAAAGAACAAATCTATGATTCTCATATTCTAGACTGGCATAAGCAACAAAGAAAAACAACAAAAAAAGATGTCGCTACTGCAAGGACCTGCCAACTGCAATTTAACTGCTAATTTTTAAATATTTGACAATTACCAGCTTCCCTTTCACAAAAGCAATACCACATTATTCTCTACAATATTGAGAATTGAACTGAGAATGACACCTGCTCTAACCCATGTGCACATCAGGTGACCTCTGAGTATCCTAAGTAGCCTCATTACCTTTACTGGAAACAGCAGGAAGAAGTGACATGCTGTTGAAAATGATACCAGAAGGTAAAACTATTCTTTCCAACAGCAAGGTCATATGAACAAATCCCACCACAAGGTAATAAGTGCTTTTATTTCCCCATGATAACACCTGACACCCACTCTCATCACACAGTGCAATTATCTTTCTCAGACACAGCAGTCAAGTCAGCACAGAGCGCGACCACACGCAGGTCCTGTTTCTATTCTAAATTACTATTGTAGCTCAAAATTCATGTTAGACACAACTGCAGTACTGAATGCATTTATTCCATACCCTGTACCCTGTCTGTGCAGTGATTAAAGCACTCTTTTTTCACAGGGAGCTGACAACCTGGGGTGCTGGCCTGCTGCCAGCACAGCCCCATTGCTCCCCCTGTCCCCCCGACATTCCAATTTGAAAATTCAATTAAAGAAGAAATTATTCTTCGCCTCATTCCCATGTCCAGTGCTGATAAGCCCACTACATAGTGAAGCACAGAAAAAGGCTACATTGTTATGATGGATGGGGTAATTTTTAGCAGTATTAAATAGCTTATAGTCCAAAGGAAATACGGTGAGAAAGTGAAGGTTAAGGTTACGACTTGACGTCATCATTAGTTGACTGAGCAGCTTTGATTAGATAATGATGCCTCTTTTTTTTTTTTACCTCCTTTGAAGACCAGCTAAGAAAATTTCAAATAAATAGATACAAACCCTTACCCCTCACACACACAATAAGGGGCAGATGACCCTTGTCTGTTTTCACTTGCTGACCTCAAACACTGAGTACACCCTTCACTGACCTGCTCTGAAGTTTTCAAAAAACACCATTAAATAAAGGTCAAAACACCACAGTGCATATAAACATGGGGCTTTGCATGCTATCATCTGTTTCCTAAACCCAAAGAAACTATCTTTGTACAGCCTTTCTTTGCCGAAAGGAAAACACAATAGGAAAGGCTAAGCATAAAGTTCAGTTCCAAAAAGCAGTTTTCCGTAGGTCATACTGAATAGTCTAGACTGTCAGAATTTAAAAAAACTGCTACTTTTCCAACCTTTTGCTTGAAAAGAATGTTTCTTAAAAATACACACAAAATTAAAGTTTCTACTGGGAGCTTAAGCAGTACAATGAAACATCCACAATATGGAAATGTGTTTAACATAACAGATAATCTAATTTTCTTGCCTTTACACAGTCCCCATCCATAAATAAATGCTCTGAGGAGCAGTAAGGAATGTATGTGCACGTAAAGGTAAGACTATTTAAAGCTATCTGGCATGAGAGAGATTTTGCTAATTCTATAGCAGAATTATAATAGAAAACATCCGTTTTGGCACGTCAGAAATTCTTTTAATTAGACATTTTTTTAATTATAAATCAGTCAATGCTTTTATTGCCAAGCCACTATTATTACTGATTTTATCTTTAGTTTTGTCTACCAGGCAGTTATATTCCTGTCTTTTACTTAAATCTCACAGACCAAAACCTTTGTTTCTTGATTTATCCAAAGTAACTTCCCAGGAGGAGTGTTATGCATAAAACTGACCCAGAGAAGGGCTACTTTATCCAAATATGCAGCTTAGAGACATTCTTTGTCCATACCACAATCCATTGCATATTACCATGTAACAGACTCTTGCTCTCACCTGAGATAAATTACTAAGCAGTACACTTTAAAAACAAAATACTGCAAAAGGCCAACTTTTAAAGGGATAACAATGAAAGAATTTCTGACCAAAGGGAATAAAGGAGCAGCATTAGCAGGCAGTGCTGGCTACAAGCACCAAAGAAATTTCCTTTTTCCTCAGTTCCTAGTGGCAGCCTGGTGCTTGCAGATCCACTGCCAGCACTCCAGACAGCGATTTTGGGGCTGGTCTGAGCACATTTCCCTGCATGTCATGTGACTCAGCTCTTAATCTGAGATAAAACCACCAAGCCATTCTAATTTCTATCTGCTTCAGTGATGATGGCAAAAGTTTTATAAAATTAATGTTCAATTTTTATTTGGAACAGAACTTACTCTTTTTGAAATAACTCCCATTTGCAAAAAAGGCAATGTGCTGGTGGTAGTAGGTTTGTATTCACCAGTCTCACCAACAACACGACTTCCTGGAAGTATCTGTACTATGATGTAATGCTAATAGGTCAATTAAATTTTAATTCAGAAGAGCAAACACCATGCCTAACATAGGAGTGAAAATTTTGGTGAAAAATCCATAGTGAAAGAAACCAAATTCCAGATTTGACTGCTTTACAAAACATACAAATAAACACACACATACACACAAAATCTAAAAAAATAAACAGAAAAAAACCCACACAAAAAAAACCCCTGCACATCAAGAATAACAAACTATATTTAAATATTCACATGTAAAACATTTCTGGGGTAAATATTTCATTTTACTTTAAAATGAGATGAGGGACCTTTAGAGAATTGTTTGGCTACGTTACCATTTTTAATTTGCAAGAAAATTAAAAGAACAAAGCACAAAGTAGATTAAACTGGGCAGAAAGTCTAATGCACTGTTGCTTTTATAGCTGAAAACAGAAAGAGGCAACTCAGCTATATTCAAATTGTTACAGTTTTGATGATAATAGCACAACTTCCAGCTGTTAAATGGCCTAATAAAATATCTTATCCATTTTGGATTTCAGGTTCTTTTACAAAGCAATTAAAATATAAGATATCTATTAAAATATAATATAAGCATAGAAACATACAAATAAATAAAGATTCTGCACTGCAGCCCATGGGCAGGACCCAAGCTGCAGGAAGGAAAAAGTGTGAGGAGGAAGGAAGAGCAGAGAGGATGTGCTATGGACTGACTACAACCTCCCATCCCCGTCCTGCTGTGCCATTTGTGGTGAGGAGTGAGGTAGATGAGTCAGGAATGAAGAACTGAAGCTGAACTTGGGAAGAGGGGGGAGAGGATGGTGGAACATCTTGTTTTAATTTGCCTTTTCTTCTCACCACACAAATCTACTTTAACTGGCAGGAAATTAAAATAATTTTCCCCCAGCCAAGTCTGCTTTTTACTGTGATGGTAACTGGTGGCCAGTCTCCCTGACTTTCCTCGACAGCCAGGCCTTGGCACTGTATTTTCTCCCCTGTCCTGTTGAAGAGGAGGAGTGAGTTAGTGGCTGGCCAAGGTGAACCCCCCACACCATGCTCAGTAGATTAACCTACTCCTTTAAATTGGCTCTCTGCTTTTCTACTAATCACTACATTATTTTAACACTCCCAGCTCATAAAAGCTCCTTATTTTACACAGACCAGTAAATTTTTACATGTCATGTTTATAGATCCTGGAAGTGGACTAGGAATCCAAAAGAACACAGTGAATCTTAGAAAACACTGGTTTTAAAAGATGCAAGTGTACGTTCTACCAATGTACAATTGAGGGTATTAGGAGTTTTATATACGAGTTTAGGGCAGAAAGCACAGATGATGCCCAAAACTACAAATAAAAGAGGAAGACATGATCACCAGTTGCAACATGTCAAAACAGAAGCACTGCTGAGAAGACCAATTGGAAAAACAAAGGCAGAGAAAGTCTATGAAAAAGGAGTCATAAAGGCAAATGAGAAGCTGAAGTCTTTCATATAATCATTTCACTTTTGTGAAGACCAGAGCATTTTTTTCCACTTGTTTAAGATCCCTGTTCAAAAATGACTGTTCCATGATGAGACAGGCTTGAAGTCTCTAGTCAAAAATTTGTAAGAGTTTACAAGTGTCTCTATTTGGAGTTTGCTTCTGAACCCCATCTAGTAGCTCTTAGTGGGAATGACAATATCTGTGGTGAAAAGGGTCTGTAAGTGAATTGATGCAAGGTGAAACAGGTGGTCCTCAGAGTGTTTTAAGAATGTGAGCCGGGATAAAGGAATGGTGATAACACAATGCAGCTGTATCCATAACTCCATTTTAAATGCTTATACTTATATAATTTATCTTGGTTTTTTACATACTTTCCAAAGTTTCAATTAAGTGCATCTACACCAAAGAAAATCACTCAGTATTACTTCTACTATGGGCATCTACCTCAGTGCAAAAAAACCCCAAATATGTGCTCTCATATTTCTAAAGACAAAGCATGAATCAAATCCCAGTTTGAAGACAGGTCGAGAGACTCCTATATTTGACATTAGGATGACAAAGCTAATTGCTAGTTTTCATCACAGCCTACAATTTAAAACCAACAGAAGCAAAAGAGTTCAAACCTTATTCACCTGTCATAAATATGGTTCAAGAATTTCAGCTCCAGGGAAGTACAAAGAGTCTTGAATCTACATAACTGCAAATGTCATCAGGTACAGAAATCCATATCATAATTCCATTCCTCTGCTTTATATTGAAGGAATTTAAATAATTACCAAGGGTGTACTCTCTGTCTTTGCAATTTCTCATAAACCCATTCTGACAAAATTGAGACTGATGAAGTTCAGAAAACACCTCCTGCCTTCTTGGTTATTTGCTTCTGGCTGGGTGTAGGAAAAAATCTCTCTTTAATGTAACAGAAAAACTGTGAGTCCACTTTAGTCTTGTTGAGATTAAGACATATGTATTTTTGGGCTATTTTTCCCCCCCAGATCAATTCACAAAAAAATCAAAACAAAACAACAAACAAACAAGAAACAAAATCAATAAAGAAAACACCTCCAGACACAAACCATTGTAACAGATGCAAAGTTCCTTTTAACAGATTGCCTCAGTAAGAGAGACCAAACTCCCCCAGTCTGAATGAAATTTTGTCCCAAACCAGGAAAAATTATAGTGCTTCATTATTTTATTTGGTTGATCCTAGAAAGATCACAGTCACCTTCAGTACTTGCTCTCTCACAGATAACTACTTCATTCAAAAATTTCAAGACAGGTAAGGACTTTGCTAACCAAACTTTTAGTATCATTCATGATCCAGTAGCCCTTGAAAAAGGAAAAATACGGATTGGCTTCTCATTACTTTTCAAGCACTCATGGTTAGCAGCACAAGTACAATCCCAAGAGCAATTAACAATGCAAAATGTGTGCTCCTGCAAATCTGCTTCTGTATTCTGTATTATTCTGTACTGTATTCTGTATTCTGCTCCTTCTTACTACAGACGTCATCACAGCTGCCACCACAGAAACTAAATTTACTGAGACAAATAAGGTGATTGGGTCTGTATAGGACTGTCTTAGATTAAGACAGATCTACACTGTAAAATAAAGGAGAAATTTCTCACACAATGTAAGGATAAAAACTCTCCTATAACACCACCACAAAATACCACAGAGGAACTTGGCAGTGCCTGCCACTGAGCAGATAAATACTGCCACTAAGCAGTAAAAGCACCACAGAGACCTGGGCCCAGCTGGGGACAGCATGGACACATTTCAAAAGGGTTCAGAGTTGTATAGGACACTTTAAAAAGCCAGAGCATTATATTCTAAATCACCAAGTTGCCAACAGCTGCACTTGCTACTCTCTGATTTCTAAAACATCCCTCAAAAATTTGTAAGTTTTCTTCATTTTCTAAGTGGTTATGCACAATCATGCAGTGACATTGAGCTAGTAATCACATTTGCATAAAACTTCAAACTCAGAATGTTATCAGAGCTCTTAAAAACAGTATAACACAAACCCCCAAAATTGTGTACAAACAACAGTATGAGGAAGGAAAAGCTAAGCTGCCCAGTACAAGAGAATAAAATGTACACATGGCAACATAAGAAACATTAAATGCAAAAGATGCAATAGCCAGAAAAGAGGAAAAAGAAGATCCAAAGTGCACACAGCCCCAGGCACCAGCTATTGCATCAGCTCTAAGCCAGAGTAAAACTTCAAGCAATCCCTGGTCACAGACTCCTCAGTTGACTTTTGCCTGGAGTTTTAAACGGAGCTCATTTCCCCCCCACTCAGCTCTGATCCTACATCTGTTCCAAAGAATTGGAATTTAATCGAAATAGCTTACAGCTTTTTCTTTAAGGTTAAAGAGCACAGATCTCAATTATTGTACATTTGAAAATGTCAGTCAAACTAAATGCCACAGCATAAAGAAAATGAAATAACCACCAAACACATAGAAAAATGAAGTCAAGAAGTATAAAGGCTGAACATCACCCTTCCTGAGCTTCAGTGGAAAAGCTGTTTTACTTCTCATTGAGATTCTCTCTGGGCAAGATCATAAACAAATCACAGAATACCTTTCAAGGATATCACCTTTGCAACCTGCCTGCTCCTTGACATCAGTCAACCAGCAGCAGCTGCCAGCCTCCTTACATACATCGAGCACACACAGAGCTACCAGAGGCTGCCAGCCTGCTCTAAGCTTTGCTTGTGGATGCTCAACTAAATTCTCTGAGTCACGTGTATCCAGCAGTGAAAGCTTGTTCTCTCCAGCTTAAAGGTGGCCACCCTTCTGATTATCAGGCCACCACTGCATCAAATCCTTCAACATGTGTGTCCACTGCAGTCCTCCTGACACAGCCATAAGTCAGCCCTCAGAGGCACCGAAATCTGTCATCAGCATCTGTCAGCCCCATGTGCTCTTCCTCACAAGAATATGTCTGAACAGCTGCTCAGCTATCTTAAACATATTTTTTATATTGAACAGGTAATAATTAGTCCCACGCCTGTAAAGGATGAAGCAGGTATGTCACCTTTGTGTGTTGCTGGTGCTTCTATTCAGGATTCGCCCTCTCACATGGACTGCCACAAATTTCTATAAAAAGTTTACATTACTCTGCATCACAGCAAATTTTCTCCCAGCAGGATCTTAAGTGTGAATGCACCAATAGACATTATAAGGAATATACAGTAATGCACAGACATTCAACCACCCATAGGTCAACAGGGAAAGAAAATGGGAATTGATTTATGAATGGGTAACCGACAGAGATACCCCAAAGAACACAACCCAGTTTAACCACAACAGAGAGATGAGTAACAGGACTGAACACAAGTATGTACATTTGTAAGGAATTTTTGAAAGCTGGATGTAAAAGGAGTCACTGTCCTCGGTTTTGTAGCACTCTGTGAGCAAAATGCAGACTTACTGCTTTCATTTCTTTCAAGCATCCAATTACTTTCATTTCTTTAAGGTATCATGATATACAGTCAATATTAAAAACATCATTCTGTTTCTTCTGAGTTCCAAATAAATAAATAATTGAACTAAGAAGCAATACTAAGTGATTTAAGGATTATAGATTTATTACATTTGCTACTTATTAAAACTTCTATGCTAAGGTTTAATACAAAGTCTAGATACATATCAGCTGAAAGCTATGCTTAATTTTCTTCCCTACAAGATCTTTTATTCCAGTCCAACTAATAAATAGCTTGTTGGAAATTCACATTTGTCTGACATGAAAACTTTATAGACACTTAACTTGATATGTCACATCCAAAGACATAAATTTTACTAGATCACGCTTTCCAAAAATTGCAATCTACAAATTAAATTATAGATTGAGAATTGAAGTTTTGGGCATGGGGAGAGAATCTTGAAAAATGTTAATTTTCAATAAATTAAAAAAAAAAAAAAAAGGAATTCAGCATGTGTGCAGTGAATAATGAAATAAACTTTGGACATGCTCTGGAGCTAGCCTGGCCAGCACAGGGGTTTTAGCTCAGTAGCAGCAAACTTGGAACAGAAGTACACTGCACAACAACAACAACAAAAAGGGAGGGGGAAGTGAGATAAGTTTTTCTGTCTGGAAAAGATCACAGCATCTTCTAGGCTACAGCCTCATCACTTCAAGTCAGGTGACATAAAACAAGTAAAACATGAGTTAATGCATATCTTCTATCTCAAAAAAACTCCAAGGCAAAAGCAAAGGAAAAAAAAGAGCTTATTTATTTTACTCTCATTTATGAAAACATGGTACAACTGTAATGATTGAGCTTCTGTTTTTCTTACACCAACAAGCATCAATAAAGAATTGTTTCTTGTTTGAAACCAATCTCAAATTGTGGTTAATCTTGTTTTCTAAAACTTGGAGTAGCACTGATAAAGTATGAAATGAGAGCAATTAACTGAAGCAAGACATGAAAAATGCAGCAAATACAAATTCACCTAAATACCATGCTAAAAGACAGACCTTAGCAATTACATTTTCAAACCAATTCATGTCACTATTCTCTGCATTTTAAGGAGTCTTTAATGAAAGACTAGATACACATTCCTGTTGCACAGATTTTTCTTACGTGTTAGAAGTATTGCCATGGAAAGAAACAAAAAATCCCACAAAAGAAACCCCAATCTTTTACCATTTTAGGGAAACTGCTGTTTGGAAGCTTTTCTGCTGCAGACTGAGGTCACCCACACTAATGTTTTACCACTGGAAAATGTCTTCCACTTGCAATTTAATTGCAATTCACCCTGTGAGATTTGGCTTGCTTCTGACTTTGTGTTGGAGTGGTTAGTGCTGTTGGAGTTCTGTTTAATCTTGCCTTGCAGTTGAAAAGATGTGTGAAGTCTGTCAGCTTCCAGAAAACTTTAGGCTAAAACTTTAAGAAAAAGAGAATAACCACCAAGTTTTACTGTGTTGAAACAAAGAGATACAAGAAACTGGTTACTCTTATTTGAAGATGAATATGCTTGAGTAATCAAAAAACAAAACTTGATATGAATTTTTGTTTGTTTTTCATCTCTTAGTGCATTCTTCCATGCCAGCTTTCCAGAGCTAAGATGTGTCTTCAGACAAATCCCATTCTCTGGTTTGTGTTTTCCATTCTAACCTGGGGTGAAAGTGCTCCCTAATTTTTTCCTCAATGAAAAGTCTTTATCAGTGTAAATGCAGCTTTGGGCACTGTGTTTCATTCAGTCCTGTTTCTTATGCTAATGAAGATTTATCTTCTTTATCCCACATTCAGGATGTTTCTGGAATATCTCAGCAAGATGAATGGGCATTATTGATCTGATCATTTTGTTGATTACAAAGACAGAAAAGATGGAAGAATCCAAACCAAATTCATACAGATTTTACAGCAGGCTCAGAAGACCTCTTTGTTTAGCCTGCCAGCAACGGAGAATGTGCTGCAACAAGGTTATATAAAAACTAATCATATTGGAATTTAATTATTCCAAATGTTTCCCTGTTGACTCAATTTTTTTTTTTATCTGACCTCTAGCTAAATTTCTCAACTGCTGTCAACAACAGTCACGGTAATATGCTCTGCCAATAGCTAAGCAAAAAGCTCTCAGCTCTCCACACTGCCTTGCTGCCTCCCCATATCTTGATGGTCAGATTCCACTTAGAGATACAAGACCTACCTGCTATCAGGTCTTTCCTGCTAATGAAGAGAGAGGCCAAACAGTTGTACTTCTTATCTTTCATTTACCCATTCATCTACCTTCATTTTCCTTTCTCCTTGCATAAGCACAGAAGCATTTTATACGTCTTCAAAATAAATGGCCAGTGAGGCAATAAAGCCCTAGTATTGTACTATGAAATTTTGTTTTTACAATGCCTTACTACTTACTGAAAATATGAACATTTTTTTTCCCTTAATGATGACAGCAGGATTTACAAAACTAGTAAAAGACATGGAGGAAGATGGTGTGGAAGGACAAAGTAATTTAGAAATAGTGCATTGCCTGCAATTTACTATTGTGATGTTTTTGAACTCTATGACAAAGTAGATGCTGCTAGATAACTAACACAAGTATAAAGAATAAGTCTCCTGATACACAAGTCATGGGATTTTATCACAGTCTCAAAGAAGCCAAAGGAGAAAAAAAAGAAACCCTGAAGCTGAGAATACTGTAATTAATTAACAAGGAACACAATGGACGAAAAATTTCAGGGAAGAGCATGGAAAGGAAGGCAGACATCTGGGGAGAGTGATGTTCACCATTGCAGAAAACCAAGGGAGAAGGAAGTTTAAGAATAAAATTATTTTATTTTTAAACCTAATTCAATGAAGCAAAGGGTAGAAGGAAATATGAATCCTCACAACCAACTTGGTATGTGCTTTAACTGGTGATTCCTCCTGGAAAAAGCAAACAGTAAGAAAAAGCTTCTTTGGAGGCAGGTAGAGACTGGAGAAGCAACCCAGCTCCACCACTCAGAGGAACTCAGCTTTAACAGACAAAGGTTTTTTATTGCCATTCCATAATCTTGTCTGGTATAAGAGTGGCCACCATGGAAATGGGCATGTACAGAACAAACCTAACAACTGGGTGAGGGCTCACAGCTCTGCAGAGACTGCAGCCCCAAACAGGTGAAGGTAAAGGTTTGGGACTTTTACCAGCTGGGACTCTCATTCTCCTTATTCCGTGGTGAGGACTGGTTTGAAGAAAAGAGACTATCCCTAAGTGTGAACCACTGCCCCATCTGCAAAGCAGAAATAGGTAGGAGAAGGGTTTCTGACTCCTGGAGCAGCCACAGCCATCACACCGTGGTGCTGCCAGCAGCTCTGCTGTTATTCCAGCCTAAGCATCATTTGTCTCTGGCTGTTTGTTTCCCCATCCCTCAGCCACACAATCACAACTGCCTGGAGCAACAGAGGAGTTACCAAATAACCAGTACTAAAAAGTGGCAGATTGTTTTAAATTATACCACAGTGTACTTCACTGCTTATGCTATATCCCTGCACAACACAGTGGGTCCCCACTTTTAACTATTAGAAGGAGACTTTTTAAAATCCATTTGTAAAATTTACACCAGCTCTTTAAGAACCTTTGTGGCACAAAAGTATGCTTCCACTTTAAAGCTCCCTTTTTTCTAATTCTAATAGCCACTCTACACACTCTTTAATGAGTGTCACCAATCCCAACAGGGCTGTCTGAATAATATAAAACCAAACTAGATGTGTATGAAAATCCTTCTGTCCCATACTCAAACTCTATATAGAAGTTTCATATTTGTCTGTTTAATACCCTATGTGGGTATTTTACATAACAGAATAACAAAAGACATGAACAAAATCACACAAATTTTGGTGGTTTGTTTCCCAAAATTTGCCTTAGAAGTTTTTCCATGGCATACACTCGAACTTCAATGTGACTTAACAAGCTGTCTAGAAGGAGCAGCATGAAAACTGAAGACTGATGGTTTCCTTACTTATCTTTTTCTGTTTACAGTTGAGATTATTTTCTCATTAGCATGATAAATGACTTAACATTTTTCACTACTTTCAATGATGATATAAGCCAGGTTTATTTTACACAGACACAGAGCAAAAATTTTTTATAAAATAAATATATATGTGATTTAAACGTGTATAGCAAATAGTATGCAGTCAGAAATGGTCTTTTTGCCTGTTTGCTAACAGACAACCAACTTATAAATCTGCTTGAAATTGTTTAATAAATACTTTTTCTAAACAAATGTATGGAGATTCTGAGGACAAACTGCCTATTAGCAATACCAACCTGATTTTTTTCATTATTCATACTCTTGCAATGTTCACTGAAAAGGGACTTATTTATATCTGTCTTATCTATAAAGATGCTCTTAATGATGATTAAAGACTGGAGGACATGAGAAAGAAAGCCAAGAACCTCTACAGAAGGTCCCAGATGACTGAGTCCCAGCTGCATATCTTCTCCATGAATACAACTGGTTTGTCTTCACCAGTTAGATTTCCAACTTTTGGTGAAAAGTGATAATCTCAGCATTTCATTTGCTGGCAGTTTTTCAGTCAATATTTCTCATTTTCTTCCTAAACAGGTCCTCATTTCCTTGTTTATGCCAGACATTTACATTGTAATCACATGACTCTAATCACTCCATAGCTCAACTAGAGAGCTCTTAATTTGTTCTTAAAGATCAATCCTTTGAGCTTTCTTAATTTCTTCCTTGACCTCATTAGTTTGCCAAAAACTTTCAGGCCAAGACATGCCCAGCTAATAGCTTCCATTCCAAATCTGTCCTCGGTGTTAGTAAAATATGCAGTTAATTTAGCTTTTGTTCTAAAAGTTGTGGATGAAAATTCCCTGAAACACAGAAAAGATTGATTTCCTCCTTTTTACATTTTCACTGGTAATTACAGTGATGACCTCTGCAACACAAGGGGTAAACAGATGCAGAAAGAAAAACAGCCTTGTAGCAAAGAGAAAGAAGAAAACAAATTTTTAAAATAAAGAATGGGATCAAATTCTGCTTGAACATAAAGGATAACTGCAAAATTCTGACAGTAGAACATTAGCTACTTACAGAACTTAGGTCTTTCACTGGCAGAAGCAGTCCAGCACCACAGCAAAGTTATTCCAGTAGTCAAAGAAGAAGACCTCTCAAAAATGTCATTCTAGCTGATTAACAGATGGGTAAAAAATTAAATCAAGATCACAGACCAAATTAAACTAGCTAAAAGACATTATTTGTCTCTAGCAGCATATAAAATGGTAACTTTTCAGTATTTTATATTTGGGAAAATCAAAAGAATCATAGGAAACTAAGATGAGTTAAAAAATTAAAAACAGATCTAAGTTTATTTTTTTATTACTGCCACTAGACATGGCATGTGCCAGGAAAAGGGCTTTGTTGTTTCTATAGTTTTAAACAAATTAACCACAGCTTTCCTAGGCAATAATGAATACTGCATATAACTCTAGATAATAGACTGTAAGACACCTTACTTAAGAATATTCTCAATTGCTCCTTGGGATTTAGAGCAACCAAGTGCATGGAGATCCAATTTTATCCCAAGTAAGTCATCTTACTGTCATCCAGATATGAAGGGTGACAGAAACTGCAGTCACCCTTTCTACTACAGACTCAACTCCTTCAGTCTGCAGCTCCTCACGAATATTCTCATGAAAATAGACACACTTCATCTCCTATGTGTTTCAGGAGACAGCACTGCTTCCTTCATTCCCTCCTGCAATGGGAGGGTTGGAGACAAGCATGAAAGCAGGCACAGTTTTGATGTCAGTGTGAAGAGCAAACACTGAAAGTCCCAGTGCATGACTGTAATTTACAGCAGCTGAGGGTCTCTGAAAATGCAGGGCACCTGCAGCAACTCATTTGGAACACCTATTGTGTTGTAAACACACAGAAATAAATCTTGCTAGTATTTTCCTATCATTTACTGCTTCACTGACTTTAATCAGGCAGAAGTGGGGTTCATGCTGCCATTTGAATAAATGATGAACAGAAAAATCTAATTCCCACTGGGCTGCATGACCAGACCCCACAGCTGCATGGTGCCTTCGCAGGCTCTCTGCTCTGCCATCCACACCTTTTGCTGCCTGGCAGGGTTGCAGGTCTGTGAGAAAACAACTAGAAAACAACAACTAGAAAACAATTAGAAAACTAGACAACAACTAGGCAATAACAACACCACAGCAATGCTCCCATGCCTGCAAGTCCACTGCTAACAAGTCATATCCAAACACTCAGCAAGATGCAAGACTAAAGTGTCAGGTGAGAATCAAGGTACCAGCAGGGAAAATGGACAGCATTGTGTTAGAAAATGTAAAAAAAAAAAAAAAGGCATAATTTTCCTTTTTTATTCTTCTAAGAGTGAGATCTAAGCCTCTGTGTCTTTACTGAAGTAGCAAAAAGACTCAGGTCTATGCTCCTTAAGACAACTTGAGACTGCATAAGAAATGTTTACACAAAACCACAAGAGTTATGAAGCATGAGCAAGGTTCCTGACTTCAATCAAACTGGCAAGTTTACAAATTTCAGTTACACATTTCATGAAACATTTATTACAAGCTTACAGTAATGCCCATCTGCCCAGAAGCAGGAATGGAAAACTTAAGAATTTGTACTGCTTCACTGAAATGTCACTTGCTGATAAACAAATGAGCATCTCCAACTAGAAGTATGTCTACTCCAGGACACTGAACCTCTGAAAAACAAGACCTCCTTTACAGACTCCCATATTTGTAAATCTGGGCAGGAAAGAGCCTCAGAAAAAGACAATGTTCCACAAGCAATACAATTATTTCGCCCTTTAAAATTATGGCAAAATAAAAATTGTTCATTAATCCAAAGACTGGAAAATGCATATGTCTGAATGATGCTCTTAGTCATATGGTTTAGTTTTAGATAGTCCTGAGAGGTGCAGGGAGCTGAACCCTGTGATACTTGAGGGTCCCTTCTGACTCGAGACATTCTGTGACTCTGTGATGTGCCATGATGTGCATATGCACACACAAACATGTCTGTGCCATAAGACACACACCTGGCATGCACATCTCTGCACCAGCAACATGTCTTGCCACTCTCTCATGTTTCAGACAACATGTCTGAACACCACTGCTTGGGGCTGACCTTGTTCTCCTTGCAGGACAAATGCCAAGCACAACATTTATGCCACTCCCCTCTTCCCTTTTTCAAAGGACAAAAAGGGGTACAGAGAAACCTGGAGAGATTTGCCTAAGTCTGTTCAGCCACACCTGAGATTCAGCCTTGATATAAAACTGCACCCAGTGTCTTCAGATGGATTGGTCTCCTACCATTCCTACATCTGCAGGTTTGGGTAATTAATAGTCAGGGAATTAGTCTAATTAATTTCAAATTAAATATTTTAAAAACTCATTGGGAATTACAGTGAGTAAGCCATGCTAATTAAATATTGAAGGAATAAGTGAAAATAAGCATCAGGAGAGGAGTCTCTGTGCCCCACTCCGAATACACAAAGGATTTAAGGGCACTTACTAGAACTCATTAATTGGATCTCTGAGCTTCTGTTTGACCCCTGATTTTTCTTCAACATATTAAGGCTGTGTAAAATATGTATAAATGCATGAATACGCAAGGCACAGCTTTGAAAATGGATTTATAGAGATTTTCTTAGAAAAACCAAACCAGTAAACGCTTTGACAATGTATCCAAAAGAAGAAAAAAATACACTCAACAATAATGTACCATCTCAAAGCAATACAGAAACACTCTATTACCAGCATGCAAAATATATAGTAAAAAAGCACTCCTGCAAAAACAGTATAATAATTCTTCTCACAGATACCTGAGTATATGCAACATTGCATTAACCCACAAGTGTAGAGTGATGAAAAATTAATCAGGTGGGTAACCTGACAACAAACAGAGAAACAGTGAGGATAAATACCTCAGTAAAAGTGGAAGATGGAATGGAATTTTTTTCTATAAATATTTATGGCATCAGTGATGATCACTACTCTGCCTGGTGACCCAGCAAACAAAAAATAATTAGGTTGTGGCATTTTTTGCCATCACGTAGAGGGAAATCCTGTCCGAGCTCCAAGTGCTCTGCTCGCCCTGTTCTGTGCTCAGGCTTTGCACCACCAGCTCCCCACTCCAGGCCCTCGGGCTGCAGTCAGGAGAGAGGCTGGGGTAGATGTGGTAAGCAGCTCTAAATGCAGCTGCCACAGCTGGGCCAAGGGAAAGGGCAGCTTCAGCTCACACCACATTTCTTTCCTTGGTGGCACACATTCTTGTCTCTCTCCTCTTGCCCATTAAGGACTTTCTCAGACACTCAGGAACTGGTTTTCTTCGGGAGCTCAAATTAATCTGGCTAAGCTTTGTGATATCCCAAACTATTAAAGGAAACTGAGCACTTAATAAAATGAGAATTCTTTTCAGAAACCGACTCAAACCACATCACAGCTTCATAAAAGCAGCTTTCAGTGCCCCCCTTGCTTCCAAAGACCATTGCTGCAGACCACTGCAGTAATATTGGTGTTATTTCATCACAGGTATCCCTCTGCCCAAACTTAAAAAACTTAGAAAGGGGGCATGGTGACATCTGCCCATCCCCTGGGTCACATCTCCATGAGTGGCTCAGGGAGCTTCCCTTTATTACAGAGAAGTTGCATTAGATGTCTCCTGCCCTTTAATCCAGGGCTTATTAAAGTCAGTGAGGATGCTGCCTTTAAAATCACTTCAAGCAGTACTTGCCACCTGTCTCATCACTCCCCTGCTGTGCATTGCAACAGTGCAATCCTGGGAGACAGGGGAGGTCTGCAGCAGACACACCCAGCACAGACTGACTGATCTGGTTACAGGGTTCCAGGTAGCTTGAAGGCTTTATTAGAAACCAACAAGAAAGAATGTTCTAAGGAGGCAAAGAGGAAGCATATTTATCACATCATTTCCTTTCTCTAATTACAATCTCAGTTTTCAAAAAACTAAAAAAACTAAAATTGCAAATATGTCCCCAGTTCTCACTGATGTTCAATAGAGCCAAAACCCAACAACTAGCACTCAGGCCTTTTATTGCACAGAGGTTATTTAAAGAAAGGTGATATTTGACTCATAGCTGCTAAAAAGACACAGGCAAGCAACTGGAATGCTATATTCAATTGTCCAAGTCTCAGCCAGCAGCCCAAGTGTTGAAAATACTGTTGCATGAAGAAAATACATGTTGACATGTGGTTTTAACAGAGGATCAACTTAAAACCAATCTTGACTATAATCCCTCCAGTTTTGTCCTTTGCAGATGACACACATCTCATACACCAAAAAGAAGAGCAATGCTTTGATTGTGCTTTTCATTGACCAGCTTCACAAACACAGTGAGTTCAAAGCCTATGTTGAACGTGGGTATTTTCATCTGGCCCTGTGCTTTAGAATGACTTCATATCATTGAGATATTTTTCACCCTAAATTATGCCCTGATTGGTTGCAATTTGTTACTTATTAAAATTGCAGCTGACCATTAAAAATGCATTTGTGGCATTCCTCAGATTCTCCAGATTCAGCTGAAATAAAACCAACCCTGCCAAGTGGTTTCATAGTGTGATACCCGAACATCAAGAACATTTTCTACTATGTTCTTAAAACATTCACCTTTTTTTTCTGAAATTTACCACTCTCACAACAAAAAACCACAAACAACCTTGACTCAAAAACATCACAGACAAGAGTGGGAAGGGTGGTTGAAAGCTGAGCAGGGATGTTGGGAGATGCTGGAGATAAACACTTCTCCAGAAGGTTCATCTGTTTGGATCTTTCAAGTCTTGGACTACAGTAACTCCCTCAGGATTTTCTGAGAGCAAGTGTAAACCATCCTGATCAGAAAACTCCTGTCTCCCACATTCATCACAGCTACCTAGACTCCCAGATTTAGGATTCATTTTCTGGCTCTGCTCCAGACTTTGCCATATCTGCATTTCAGCTCCCAACTGTGAAGCCTGGCTCCAGGTGGGCACCCACCATCCACCCAGTATCATGGCCCTGGTTACACTTGTGGCCTCTAATAACCCTGTAAGTGTAGCTCTTGGAGCAGGTTGGTGGTTTGTTTGGTTTGGGTTTTTTTTTTATGTTTTTTGGGGTTTTTAAAATTTTTTTTATAAGTTGGCATAATTAGAGATAAAAAGGAAACATGTAAGGGCTTGTACCGCTCCAAAGCCAGGGATAATTGCAAAACACGAGTCTTACTTCATCACTGTTTACTTCACATTTTGCAACTTTAGCCACAGACAAATTAGTGCCCATATTATGTTTTGATTTTTCTTCTTATTTGCTGCCTAATTTTCTTATTTCTTTTTAAACAATACATCAAATAAATGACAATCCTTTTCTTTGCAGCTTTTGTTTACATTTGCATGCCTGTGAAATTAACGATGTAGAATCATAGAATGCTTTGGCTTGACCTTTAAATGTTATCTAGTTCAACCCCTCCTCTGCTGAGCATGAACCCTTTCAAGTAGATCAGACCTCTGTCTAACCTGACCTTGAATGTTTCCACAGAAAGGACATCTACCACCTTTCCGAGCAACCTGTTCCAGAGCTTCAGCACCTTGATTGTAAAAGATGTTTTCCTTGCATCTAATCTGAATCTACCCTCTTATAATATAAAACCATTACTCACTGTACTATCACTACAGGCCTTGCTAAAGACCTTGTCCCCACCTTTCTTATAAACTCCCTTAAGGTATTGAAAGACTTCAACAAGGTCTCCCTGGAGTCTTCTCTTCTCCAGGCTGAACAACACAATCCCTCCCAGCCTTTCCTCATAGGAGAGCTGCTCTGTCCTTCTGATCATCTTTATGACCTACTCTGGATTTACTCCAGCAGGCTCAAATCTTTCCTCTGCTGAGGACCCCAGAGCTGGATGCAGCACTGCAGGTGGGGTCTCAAAAGGGCAGAGGAGAGGGGGACAATCACCTCCCTTGACCTGCTGGCCACATTGCTTTCTATGCAGCCCAGGATACTGTTGGCATTCTGGACTATGAGTGCACATTTGCCAGGTCATGTCCAACTTTTCATCCACCAGTACCCCCAACTGCAGCGTTGCTCTTGCAAGGCTACTCTCATATTTACAGCTCATGGATAATTGAGACTCAGAGGAGAACTTGGGTATTGTTCCATTTCACCTTTTCTCACCAAGCTCTGTTATGACCAGAAATTAATGATTTCAATCCCTTTATTATTGTTCAGCAGAACTTATATTTAAATTTCCTTTACCCCCAAACTTACTTAGTATACTTCAACAACTACCTTTAAGGATACTCCCTTACAAGAAATTAAACTCCAAAGCTTTGTGATTATTTTTTGAGTGTTGTCAGTTCAAACTTAGTATTGAATTAAAAGCTGTTTCATAATGTTAAAAAGAATGTTCTGTATAATAATCTGCCTTCTGATGGTAATTTTGTATAATTAATGCCACCTTTCCATGCAACCTTTTGTGTTCTAAAGTTTATTCTGTACTCCCACATGGAAAATTAGATCATTCAGCATGTGGAGGCATTTACAGAATACAGCTCACAACTACCCATTGAATAAATAAAATAGTAAAACAAATGGAAAATTATGTTAAAATATCAACTATTTTTTTTTTTCTTTCAAGCACTACCAGTGTCTTCATTCAAATGACAGGAAAGGAGATGATGGTAGCCACTCTTAGAGACCACCACGCTTCCCATGTGCTGCTTCATCTCTCATCAGGACATGGAAAGTCTGCTGGAGGCTTTTTCCACCTTTGATTACAGACAAGCTAATTACAGTGCTCACTGGAGTGGTAGGAGCAGAGAGCAGGTTCAAACCCCAGATCTACCAGCCATGTCCACATACCCACTCTCTATTCAGCTTCTCCTGACTAAATCCATCAGTGGAAGACTGTGCAAACCACAAACACAGATCTGCCCAAATCCAGGCAAAATATTTTAAGGCCATGCTAGACAGCCCATCCACAGAACTCTGCATGAATCTCAGACAGCTTGAAACGATGATAGAAGACCTGAGGATGCCTCTTGAATGCTCATCATGCAGGCACAAGGTAGAACATAGAATGTGTCCCCCCTCTCCACTTTCCCCACTTTGATGTGCATTCTTCCTTGCAGAAACCACACTATGCTGTAGATCTAGATAATTGTTGCTGCAAAGGTAAAAATCTCCTAGAATCTTGTCATTTCAGCTTTTGCATCTTAAGATTGTTTCAAAGTCCGTTGTCTGAAACCGAGGAGCAATTAAAACCTGTCAAACCTTTAGCAATATCAAAGTTGAAAGATTTTTTTAATCCTCTGCATTTACATGTTTTATGACTAAACTGCTTGAAAAATAGCTTTAGGGAAAATCCAATGCATTATCTTCCACTGTTTTCCAGTTTCCTAACAGAAAATGGGTATTTTCCCTCCCTTCCCTAATTTAGCAGGCAGCACCACAGAATCTGTGCAGTGGCCAGATTCTGATCCATCTCAAAGAGGTGATACTCTGAAATCCCTGGAGCTGGTTATGGTTTACACCATGCAGTGACTTTACAGGCCAGGCCAGTTCTTGCACAACCAGTTTGCAGAAGCATGTTCAGTGGGCACTCCAAAACTCAATGTTCCTTCAGTTTTAAATGTACCATCATGCAGAACTTACAGCATCTTTCATGCGCATTAAGGATCTGCTGATGACTCTAAGTTGATGATGAAACAAACTTTTCAAAGACCAAAATACTTGTCTATCTTCTAGGAGAGAAGAAACTGGATTCTCAGTAGCAAGAAATAAATGCAAAATTTGAATAAAGTGAAACTAGTATCATAAAAATAGTTACAAAGTTCTGCCGGAAGGAGCAGAGCATTTCCTGTCAGAATGAGTTGTATGTAAAGAATTTTCCTCCTGGTGTTTGTTTTCTCTTGTATTCTTCTCTTTCCACATCCTTCTCTGGGGCTAAGGGATCTGATGACACACAGTTTCAACCTGGGCAGAGATAGAGGATGGGATTCCCAACATTGTGTCATAAGGACATAGGGTTAAAATGTAGGAAACTGCCTTTATTCTTGAGAGAATCAAGTTTATCTGGGCATCTCATTAGTGTGGTGCCAGGGAGTCCAGGTGAGACCTGTCCAAAGGTAGCAAGTGCATAATTGTTTCCTTGATAGGTCCAGCAGCCCACAGGTTTTACAGGAACAACCAGAAAGTACAGCTTACACAACTTTTCCCATGCAGAAGCATGTAAAAGAATAAAGCAATCCACAGGAGGTCAGAGGATGCATCGTGATCAGCTCAAATACCCCCCAGAATACAAAGATGGCAAAATCTGAAATGCAGCACTGCTACAAGTATCAGCTGCCATAACTATTTTCTTTTAACAATGCAGAATGTGGCATGTGCAGAATATGAATTAGTGTAAGGCTTTAAAAATAAATAAATAAATATAAATTTTACATGGTTCCTTATTGCTCTTCCAAACAACCCCAAGCACAGTGTCACTGTCCAACCAGCAAAACTGTCCCCCCTCCATGCTGCCAAAGGACCTGGTTAAAAGCAAAATAAAAAACAGTTTCAGTGTGATTTTTTTTTTATCATGTGCCAAGTATGACAGCAGCCTTGTGCACAGGAACCATCTGGACACACTGGAAAGAATTTCCTGACCAGCTCTGAGTGACAAACTCAACTAACAGCTCTTTTACACTAGCTACAGAAGAGCAAATTGCTCCCATGCTATCGCTCTTGGGGAAAAAAAAAGGGGGGGGGGAAGGAGCCACTCATTATTCTACCTAAAACAAGCAAATGATCAAAGCCCAAAAAGGCAGAAAAATGGATTCAGAGGCTTTTTTCATTACTTTTCTGCAAAATATTTTTATTACCTTCAGTCCTTTCAAAGTCAGTTAAAACAGAAGAAGCAGCAGATACAAGTTGTTAGGGAAGTTACACAAGGACCCACCAGAATCCTCTCAAGAGAAAAAAAAGCAAGAAGAAAGAGATGAGGCTCAGTGGGAAACACAAGTAGATAGAGGTGGCTGAAAACAGCTGGTAAGATTTAGAAAATAAATATGGATTGTAATGACTTGTAAAAAACATGTTCACAATCATTCCAAAATACAAAGATGGAGAAAAGTGCAAAAATTAACTTGGCAGTGCTGGGTTAATGGTTGGACTTGGTGATCTAAGAGGTCTTTCCAAACTTTATGTTTCTCTGACTAATTATAGGCATCCTTTCTTGGGCTGCGGAAGAATCCTGAACAAGTTGAAATATGTATTGTGAATGTTTTTGCCAGGCTTAGACTCCAGCACATGGAGAAGTGCTAGATGTGCTATTCAGAGGGGGGAGTTCGTGAGGCCACAGGGCACAAGAAGCTGAGAAATGGTGTATTCACCTGCTAAGTGAGCAGCTGATGATCAGAAATACAATTACTCTCCCTGTACTAACTGTTGATGGTGCCACCATCTGTACATTTATTTAACATTCTCTGGGTTCCTGTTAAACTTTTCTCCTTGTGTTTTCTGTGGAATGAGTATCACAGGTTATACATAATGTAAAAATGAAAAAAAAAATCCTTTCAGAAGGCTTATTACTCACTGATCTCCTGCTCTGTTGAGAGACCCCTGTTCTTGAATAATAAAGCAAGGGTGAGAACAGTCCCATTCATTTCCTCTGACACACAGTATAGGAAACAGAAGAAATGCTGACTTCACCTTCAAAGAATTTTAAAGCACTCAATGATGTCACGAAAAACTCAAATACCTTCCCCTGTGATACACATTCACGGAGATTTTTCATTAATTCTGTCTTTGTTCCCCCTTTCAGGTGTACAAGTGAAGCTGATTTTTTGAATCTGAAGCAGTTGAGGCTCTGGGCAAGTGCCCATTTTCTGACAGTTCTCAGGCTCAAGGGAAGTGCAAGTACACAGGTCATGGTGTTCCAAAAGTCCCAGGCAAGAAGCTCCTGCCCTCCTCCAGAGTCATGCCACGTTCCTGGCTCCTGCTGCCCAGCACTGAAGGTATCTCTCAGGGCAGGCAAGACCACAGAGTGGCCTTGTAGCCTTATGGAAAACTATAGCTACTGCACTAGAGATAACAGAAATCAGCAATTCTAGGCCACCCAGGAAAGGCACAAAGAGAACAAACAGACACATTCTTCAGGAAATACACTGTCCTGCAAGAAGTATTTTATCACAAATGGCCTCCCATGCCTCTGCTTAAGAAACAAAACAAAGAAAAAAAGCAGAAAAAAACTGACACTGAGGTCTTACTTCAAAACTTTTTCTGATGGTTAGAAAACTTCAGTTAAATTCAGTTCAAATTCAGTGTATGTACAGTTCTGGTGATTGGAAGAACACTTTTCTTATCACTTTGTCTCCCAGTTGGTCCACACTTCAAATGTGTACTGACATGTAAGAGCAAGAGGTGCATTTATACTTTCAGAAAGCTTTTAAATTATGCCATTTATGTATATGACAGATGTCAAGAATCTTGAGACTGGAAAAAGACAGTTATGTGTAAATTAGAGAGATTTGTAATACCCAGGTTATTTTAGTATAACCTCATTCATTGGCCAAGCTTTGTCAAGAGCCAGTCTTGCTATTTGATTGACAGAAGTAAAGAATAAACAAGACTCCTCTAATAAAAACTTCTTGAACAGTATTTTCTTACTCGATAATGTCTCAATCCCTATATTCTTTTCAGGTGTTATATTATTTCATATTTCTTTAATATATTCAACTGTTCTCTTTAGTGTGCATTCTTCTCTTATTCACAATTATAAAATCAACCACATCAGATTTTTAGCAGATATATATCTTTGGAAATCTCCGGGCTCAACAATTTCCTACAACACTGGAGGAAAGTCAAGCACAGTAGAGGACAGACTGTCCTGCATGACCCAGAGTAGAACAGGTGCAGAACAGTAACAGAGCAGTGACAGCTGATTGTAACACTCTCATCTCAGATTCTAAGTGCTCCAAGTCAGATTCCACACACCACGTGGGTCTGACAGTTTGTGCAAAGCCTGTGATTCACAGAAGTGAACTTGGCATGGCAGGTCTGCTGTGAGAGAAATTTGTGTCAAGATCTCAAGCATTAATTACACATACATAAATGAGCATTTGCTCCCAGTTAGATGCTTCTAACTTTCTCCAGGAAAGAGACATTTTAAATTGCCTTCTCAATATAATTTTGATATAACCTGCACACATACCAGGTTTCAGAAATTCCTAAGTCTGACCCCTAAGATATTGTTATTAGCAAACATGAACGGCTGAAGTACTGCTGTGCTCTGCATTACAAGCCATAAGTGTGAGGATTTGCCTTATCTGGAGCACAAAAGCAGAATCCCAGGAACTAATCTGATCCCTCTATCAACAACACATTTAAAGGAAGATTATCTCTTCTGCAAAGACTGGGTGTCCTTCAGTAAGTCAGTTCTCTGCTGGCTGCTATTGATAGCTGACCAAGCTACTCCCAGAGGTACCACTGCATTTCCCAACCAGCCATGAAGAAAAGAAGCACAACCATTTCCTAAGTCAGGTTCACAGCTAAAGAAAAACCAAAGATGAACTCAAGTGCTCATTTCCCTGTCTGATTAGAAATACCTGATGATCTGTGAAATGTAACAAACTGTCCTCCCCTTACCATTTTCAACTGAATTTCATCATGCACTTGTAAGATACTAGATGGGACTTGAATAGTCAGCATTTCACAACAGTGGAGGAGGGAAAAAAAGAGTCTCAACTACACAGAACTCAGATGTATATACACATACAAAACAATGTTTTCTTGAGATTTCAATCCAATCCATCAAATTATAAGGTCCAATAAGCATCTGAAATATCTCATACTTATCTGATCAAGGTCTCCAAACCCCTGCTACACATCACAAATTTTGTCATCAAATTGCTTCAAATAAAGCAGTGACTGATTTGGTTTTTTGGAGGCCTATCAAAATTATTTCTTGATTGTAAAACAGGTATAAATTATAGCTGGTAAACACTTGAGAGTGCTGATTCATCGGTTCATTGGTGTCTGAAAACCTGGCCCAAAGGCTTCTCTTGCAAACATTTAGAGTGCAACTACTATTTATTAATGATTCTTGCATTCTTTTGTAAGTGGGAAAAAGATCAAGCAGTCAATTCACCTGACTATACTTAAATCTACTAAACCAAGAACAAGCACTGCAGCTGGTCCACTACTGCCACAGAGGAACGGTTTGGGGCAAATTAATTCACTTCTGACAAATATATCCCACCTACTTCTACCCACAGAAGTACCTGAACATCTTCCATTTACTTTCTAAGTTACCATCGAATCCTGTTTCACCTGAACTACTAAATCCCTTTCCAGTTATTGCTCCTCCCAGGTCCTTCTATGCTCATTTTATATAACAAGGCTTAGCATTACACAAAAGGGAAAAAATAACCCCATATACTCTTTCCAAGTGACCCTCCATGCCCAAATTCTCTCAAGGTCTCATTTTACCAGAGAAATGTATACTTGCAAAGAAAACAACAGAATTAACCTTAGAGGATAGTATAGATCTATATTTCCTCCCCACACTCAACACAGAAACACTTGTAATAAACAGGCTTTCTGAAGGAAAGGTATTGTATCATTTTCCAATTGCAGTGTAATCAATCACTTGAAACATTATTTTTGTTTTATTAGATGCTTCTCTGTCTGAAGTGACAAGAAGGTACTGATTATTACTTTCTCCAGTCCCAAATCTGGCATTTGTCCCAGCAGTAGGAGAAGGGGACAGACATTGTAGAACTACACTTTCCCATCCAAGCGCAAATTGTACCACAGTTATTTAATTTTCCTGAAATATATAAGAACATATTTTTATGTTCACTGCTAGGTGTCTGACAGTAATAAATGAAGGCTACTATTTGGACAAACTTGTCATAATTATTTCTAGATGCTAACACATTCCACTAAATATTCCTACAGTACTGCCAGTGTAAATACTAATGAAATAACCCAGAGCAGGCATCATTATCACTCATGTTTCACAGTGATGCCATGTGAATATGCAGGAGAGCAAACATTGCCCTCCCACAAACCCTTCTCTCCCATCCTTTGCAGGATTCCTGTGCTTTTACATCAGCTGATAAAACAACTTTTAATCATCTGCATTGGCATATGCGGGTACACGGTACATTTTGAACCTGCATTTTTGGCAACACATCCTAAAATTTAGCAACAGACAAGGCTTTGATTCATAAACCATAAGATCACAAATAACCACATAGATACTGTCAGCTTTTGATCCAGTATCTTATCTAATCTGCACACAGAACAGTTCAAAGAATATGTCTTGCTCACTTCCCTTACCAAAACAGACAATGGCAAACTACCAAGACGGGTTAAATATTTCTGCTACCTGCTCTAATATTTTCTGCCCTTAGTTTTGGGACTGGCAGTAGCTCAATAACTCAGAATGTTATAATTTATGAAGAAATACACAGTAAACATAAATGAAGAATATTAAATATATAGGGATGTTGTTTTTTCTTCTAAATCCTGAATGAAGTAATTCTGTAAAACACATTTTTCAGACATCAAAAAGACTTTTTATGCATAAATGTTGTTCACTTTTCACCGTGTATTTTACTACTAGGAAGAAATGTAACAGAACACAAACTTTTTCCTAAGGAAAACTAACATATGCACTATTTTTCAGTCATGTAAAGAATACCAGAGCAGAGAAATGGGTCAAAGAGAAGATTCTTGCTCTGGCAGAGAACTGACCAGACAAAGTTAAATCTACTGATGATCTTAAAAATTCTCCAATTATGGGTGCATGTCTGAGCTTTGCCCACAGTGTTTACATGATCTCCAATGAACATCTTGAACTACAGCCAATATTCACTAGAACCAACTACTGTGTAAACAACTGTAAAAAAATATACAGGAAAAGCTTTGTCAAATTTATAGCCTGCATCTGCATACAGTGGGAATTGATGGAGCCTTTGCAACACAAATAGTGCCCCAAATCAGCTCTCCACACAGAGAAAGTTTCCAGTGATAAAGGACACATGTAAGGCACGTTCTTTTAAAAACCTGACTCCCATGAAGCAGCTCATTGTTCATAAAGGGAATGGTGTTTACACAGGAAAAAGTCCACTTTCAACAAATCTGAAATCCAACAGATGTTTCCTTCTATCTAAGCAAAACAAGTTTGTGACCCATTTCTGCCCAATCAGAAAGCTTTAAAATTATTTCTGCAGGAAAAAAAACCCTCCATACTTGACAGAATGATCTTGGAAAACAAATTTAATAAAACTTGTATTTCAAAATTGCAACTATTACTAAAGTGAATTAACTTTTAAAAAATCAGTGTTCTTTAAAGAGAATGTCTTATGATCTGGATTTGAAGAGATAAAACACGATAATTTTGGTTTGTGAAAGAGAAAGTAGGGGAGACTGTTAACTCACAAGTGCTCTGCATTGCAATTGCTCTCCTCAAATCATTTTAACCTCCCTTCTTCAGACCTCCTGCAACACCTCTCCAAACCTCCTGGCTGCTCTTGGCTTCTTCAAATCTCATAAGACTTCTCTTCCTCTGCAAACAGCAACTAAATAACATTAGTGGCTGAGCAGAGTATAAAAGTGGATCTTTTAATTTTATTTTGTAGTATACACTAATCATACAGCAAGCCTAAGCTCTTTGTAGAAGCATAGAGTACAAAGAATTTCAGGCTTTGCCAAAGCTGTGCAGTTGAGACTGCGCTGTTACACACCTTACTCTCTTACCATCAGGAGAAAGTTTCAGGACCTTCAGGATGTACCTGGTGGCATTACACCATTACAGAGCAAAGCTCTGTGACATCCTGTTGTGACTGCTGCAAACACAGCAGCTTCCAAGGACTTGGTTCACTTTCTGTGCCCAACAACACTGAACTGAGATGGATCACAGGTTGCTGAGGATTTTATCAATTTTTATGCCTTTTATAAAATGTAGCTGCAGAGGTCAAAGAAATGACATTAACAGCTAGATACAAAAATCAAAGCCAAAGTTAAAATAGTCTTAAACATGAGTATGACAAGTGTAATCAGTGCATGCAACCTCCTGTGCCACCTTTACCTCCATGAGTCCCTTCTTCACTGGATTTTACTCCAGTTATTTCTTGTCCAGCTATTTTGTGAACATTATATAAAGTTCCCACCTCTGTAATGTTTTATGTGCAGCATCTTCAGCATTGAGGCTCCTTACCCCAGCTGAAGCCTCTCCATGCCCTGAGATGAATATAAGAAGGCAGAACTGAAATCTGTCAGCCATGCAATGCACCATTATTACACCCAACATAAATACCAGCAATGCAAAGGAGACCCACTGAGATGCAATTCAAATCTGCCTATCAAACAATTATAGCAGAAAGTAGAAGTGCTTTTCTCTCTCCCTCAGTAGTCCTATTTGCCCTTTAAATAGATCTTAAGCATAACCTTGAACTGTCAGCATTTCTGTAAAGAAATACCAGCTCAGACCTAATTGGATTTGTCAGACAATCACAGCCCAACAGTTCTCTGAGACCTAACAGCTGAACAGCTGTGGGACAACCTTCCACATCACAATATAAGAATATGAGTTAATTTCAAGAAGGAATATTTCCTCTGAAATTAAGTGATAAAAAGACATAATTTGTTGCACAGAACCCTGTGCCTTAGCAACATCATGATGTGGTGTGGCATAACTGAGGTTGTGTGAGCCACTCTATATAGAAAATTATCTGCATTTAACTGTTCAAACACTTCAGGCTGCTCTGTATGTAGGAAAATGGGGGTAAAAAAATAAAAAAAAAATTACTGAGAATTCTCACTTGGATGTGTAACAGTAGCATTTGAAAAGAAAACAAGTATATGTTATACCACATATAAACAAAACAGATAGCAGAATATGTATCTTAGCTGAAGAGCAGAAATACTTCCTATTCCTCTGGACTTTTTGTGTCACCTACATATATAAACATACATACAAAAACTTGCTCTCTGTGTCATCAGCCTCCTGTTCTGTTCAAGCTTCTATTGGCTGGAATAACGCATTTTTAAGACAATCTAGGGAATAATGGCCGAAAGGCCACACTATCCTCATCCTTTGAAATGATGAAGAGATTGCATCTTCATGAAGTACAATAAGCCAAATCTTAAAACACTTCCAATGCCTACAAATTGTGGTTTCTTTAATGAAGATCTGGATTATTTCATATGTATCTGAATCCCGAAGAAAAGTTATTATATAGATTTTATTTTGGAGTGCTGTTAATTTCTCTAATTTTAAAATAACAGTCATAGAGGTTTTAACATTTGTATTTAGAAGAATATCAACTTAAGTACTCAACAATGTTATTTTGTGTATTTGCATAGTTGGTAACCAGCATGTTTGTGACTGAGGAATATAAGCAAACTTTGCACTGAATTCCAACCCATGCTTTGACTTGGGGCAAAAGCAAATTAATCTATTGAGTCTATCACTATTAATAATCAGGAGCTATACATTTGCCTACCTGTTGGCTTATCCACACCAAGGAATCCAGCCTGTCCCAGAATTTTAAACACTTTATGTGCTGGGAACTGTCCTTCTTCTTCCCACTTATCCACAAAGGGATTAATCTCCTTGTCAATGATCTACATTTGGAAAACAAATTATACAAGTTATAAACATGGGTGTCCTACACAAAAACTTTTGACTACTTTTACCAAAAAACTGTAATTAAAGAAGTAAAAGAAAAAACAATATACAAGGAAAACCCATTAATTTTCTTACTTCCTGTTGGATATCCTTATTTTCCATTCATCCACAACTATTACAACAAATTTAATGAGGCAAATGTAAGTAATTCTTTTAGCAATTACTACTAAAACACTTCCAAATGGGTTGAAATGGGAAACATCCTCCCCCCAAACTAAACCCTACCAATACAAACACCAGTTCCCAATAGAAAGGTAATGCCTTTAACCTGTGATCATGATTTTACTACTATGCTGTTTCATGAAGAGAGAATTTGTTCTTTCAAGAACTTACTCCTCTTAGTCTTCTTTCCCCACTAAATAAACAAATCCTGTGGTGCTTACTATTTCTTGAGCTGGAAATAGTAATCCTCTCCCTCCATGACTGCTGTGTTCTTGAGACCCTGTAAAACCTTCTTCCAAACTATGTATTTATTGCACATTCCTTGGAGAATTTCAGCCCATATATGGCTGCTTTCTGCCTTCCAGATGGCCACAGAAACAAGCATACTTGAATGCTGGTAACAGAAAATCACTTTTTCACTTCTCTCACCAAATTCTGAGAAATTTTTAAATTGAATGTTCAACTCATTCAGTAATTATTATCTCTCTCCCACTGTTATATTGATTAACACAGGCTCAATGATCAATAGTAAAGAAATACTTGGCAGAGCCCTATCTAGGAGGGCTCACATTTCCCTTCTACACTATCATATCCCATATGCTCAGAACCTAAGATGCTGACCCTCGATGTTGAAGGTGGTGAAAATACTGTTCAACTCATTCAGTAATTATTATCGCTCAGTGGATAACACCCAGGGGAATACCTGAAAGAGCATACAAAAAGTTATTCAGTGTTTTGATGGACCTTGGCAAAACTACGTGGTGAACATACTGACATAGAGTTTTGTTTGTTGTGGCTGGTACTGGGCCAAGTTTTTTGTAGCCTACATACAAAGCTACCTTTGAAGTTAAGCAGATTCTTAATGACTAAGCTATGATTTCTGCAGGTTTGCTCCTGTGCCTTTGAGTAAAACTCAAATTGCTTAACAGAACTGACTTATTACCAGGCGAGGTTTGCCATGTTGAATAAAACAAGATCTTCATTGCATGACACAACAATTAAACCCCCAAAGACAACCTCACAGGACAAACCATAAATTTAGTATGGCTTTAATTTTTTTTTTTTAATCACAGTCCAGATACTGATAGCTACAGTTTCTTCTTAGCTATTGAACTATTCACTGTGGCTTTGCAGGAACACCTTCCCTTGTACAAGCCCATAAAAACATAAGCCAAATTCCTGGAGAACTACAGTACTCATCAACTGGCTGGTGCTTCAGCACTGATTACTGGATATTGTCATCCCTTCCTAGAAAAGCTAATTGAAACAAGGAGAGGTATTTTTAAAGGGTCAAGCCAGCAGTGACTGAATGATCACAAAATTACACACTTGCTTAAAACCTTGCTGAAGACAGGTCAAATAATGCTTTGTACTTAACCATCTGATTTGTCCCTTCCCTTGGCTTTAGCTATTTCCTCACATTTGTGCCCCCAGAAAAATATTTTACACTTGAACTGCAGGCACGTATTATGTAGGCACCTTAACTTAAACCCTAAGGTATCCATGCAGTGTTTGGCAACTATACAGAAGCAAGCCTTCAGCAGTATGTGAGCAGCTTGTCTGCTTATTTATACATGCTTTATCATGAGAAACATGGAAATCATGGGTGCCAGCATTTAGAATTCCATCACCAGGATACCAACTATAACAAGATCTAAAACTTCTAGCAGTAAAAATATTTAGCACTGCATACTACAGATGCCATTTGACAGATATTCCCAGCCACAAAAAAATCTTTCCACCTGATCTAGCTGGCCAAATCTCAATGGCATTTGGGATGTAAAGTTGATTAAGGAGCCATATAACTTTCCCACCTGTTGAAGTACCAGTATACCACAACAAAAACTTCTATTTTCCTGACAGCAAGGGCACAGTAAGTCTCATGTATGGAACTGGTGTTTTTCTCAGGCTACTTCATCCAAACAGTAAAGATGCAAACCTAAAGGACTAGGTTCTGGAGGCAGCCTTGGTTTAGCCTGCATCCCAGCATGAGCTCAGGCTGCTCTCTGGGAGCCTCCAAAAATGGCCTCAGGGCTATCAGCTGTGAATTATTAAAAACACTCTGGATATTGCCCAGTCGGAAATGGATCAAGCCAACAAATTCACTTCATGTTGAAGTAAGAAAAATAAGTGTTTTCATTAGAAACTGTCTTGACAAAGTTTTGTGAAAACAGCACCTGTAGCTTCCTGGCCAGTACTGGGGAAATGGCATGGCAGGGTTGGAGAGGGGACAGAGACATAAATTCAGATTTTTTTAAAAACAGGTAATTTTAATTTCTCTTCAGAAAAGAGCAATGAAAATATCCACCCAAATCACTGCCATAGTTTTGACTATTTTCCACTGAGACTTAGCATGTTATTTAAATGAGAAAAGTAACAAAAATATATGATGCTGATGCTCAGTATTTTGTGCTGATATTGTATAGCAACTACACAGAAACATTAGCAATTGCCATTCAATTCTGAATTCTAAAATAAATGCATTCTACAACAGTAGAAACTGTACTTGAATTAATTTGGGTACTGAGAGTATGTCCTTCAGATGTCCTTCACAGCAATTAAAGATTAGTTTTCATTATTCACCAGCATGTTTACCTTCTATCATGCAATTCAGAAATTAAGGACCATACCAGTTCTACACACAATATCTCTTCTAAGTACCCCTTTTAAGACTGTACTCCATAAAGGTTCACTATTCACCACTATTAGCAAGATGATGAATTTTGAAACAACAAACTGAATTCTTAAAAAAATTACACAAATTTTTACTAAAGCTTCCTTTGAGTTATACCTCAGCTGAGATTAGACTAATTTATTGGAGAAGCAAGAGAAAATGTCTAAGAGAAAGGTATTTTGTATTAGGAAGATTAAATGGAGTCTGTGGAGCCAGGATTAGATTAGATGTTAGGAAGAAATTCTTTAATCAGAGGGTGTTAAAACACTGGAACAGGTTGCCTGGAGAAGTTGTGGATGCCTTGTCCCTGGAAGTGCTCAAGGTCAGGTGGAAAGGGGCCTTGAGCAACCTGATCTAGTGACCAGCATCCCTGCCCATGGCAAATAGATGATCTTTAAGGTCCTATCCAACCCAAACCATTCTATGATTCCATGATTTTATGACACAACTATTCCATATTATGTTAGGAGCATTTTTTTCCCTTTAAATGAAGTTACACCAATTGAACTTAGCTCTATTAATATAATAACCAAAGACGACACAGCTAATAGGATCTTTAATGTAAAAAGTAAATAACAAACCACTAATGACAGTTCTTGAGTGGTTATACCTAGACATTAGCACAACAATGACTTGAACAAGAGGTAATAGACCAGAGATTCCTTTGCTTTCCATATCAGCAGTAAATAAAGCAAAAAATTAACAGCCTTCAAAACAACATTTGTCCTTCACTTTTAATCAAAACCACAAGGAGCAATGACTGCACAGTGAGACAACTCAGCATTGGAGCAACACTGTAGCAACAAGGTAGTACTTTAGAAAGATGCAAGGCAAAGCTGAGGTGGTCAAACCCATGGGACACACGTTGGTGCTACCAAACCTGGACACCAAAACCCACCCCAGAGGTGCAAGGCAGCCAGGACCCCACTGGTGAGCTCCTGGGTAGCCACATGTGCAGCCTGTGCAAGTCTTCTCAGCTGCTCCCCAGGAGGACCTCGGGAAGGTTTTCCATGATGATATGGGGTGGAACTGAGAAAGTTCAATTTAAAAGTAAACATCCATTTCATGACCCTGTGAAGAACATGTGGAAGAAAAAAGTCCTAAGTCCAAAGAGCAGCTGCCCACTCCTCATATGTTTATCTCCATCTTGGTTCCCCCAAGGCATTGATCCCAAGCACACCTGAATGAGTTTCTCAGAATATATTACTCATTTCTTCTCACTCCTGGGCTTGGAGGTCACAGCCCTCCTTGACTCTCTCAAGACTCTTTCAAAGCCCTAAATAAAGTTTCATGGACAATCCTTTCCCAGTAATACTCTTCAGAAAGGTAGGGAAAGGGCACAGGGAAGGAGACTGAAATGGGGAAACACATTCAGGACAGAAGTAGGGAGAATATAGGTGTGTGAGAGAAGCAGGTCAGCTCCTTGTAGCTGCTACCTACTAGAGAGGCTGTGGAGAGACTGAGCTTCTGCCATGGCAGCTCACTGATGAGAACGTCTACAGCAGTAGGCAAATCCATGTCCTGCTGTCCCTCCTGCATTTATGAAGTCACTCCAGCACTGGCAGGATGGATGGCAGCGCTGTGCTTCCAGCTCCCATGGCACAAGCTAGGAGACCCCAGCAGAAGGCAGGAGCTGCCCACGTGCCTGGATCACCCAGCATGGTATGGTGGTGGAGAGCCTGACCTGACAGGCTCAGTGCCCCAGCAATCATTCAGTCTGCGACGAGATCGGGTGCAGAAGCAGCGGCAGTATGTGACTTAAAACACCACAATAGGCTAAAAATAACACCATTAAATAAATATGATTTAACCACACAGCAGACAGAAAATGTTCCCTGCAGTGTTAACCTTGCCTGCTCATATAAAGTTATTTAGTGCACTTTCTTCTGGCAAGCAAAATCCATTATTACAAGCTTGCCCGTGGTCTGCAGTAATCTAGAGAGAGAAGCTGCAGCCTACTGCTTCCTCTTTCAGGATGCACCACCAGCACAGGGCAAAGGTCTTCAGGAAGTTTTGCAGGACTGTTTTCTGGGGATTGTTTTCTTTGTGGGATAGCCCTCACTCCTCCTATAAAAACACACATTATTATTAGTTAGGAGCTCACCTAGGATATCTATGTAAAATATAACTCACTGCTATGCAAGGGGACTATCAAGACAGCAAATGTCCCAGATGCTTCCAAAACACTTCTCTGTTTCACAGACAAGTCTCCTCTTGCCCACAATATAGAAGATTTGGCATTTGGATAAAACATGCATCTCTTACTCAATATTCCCAATTGGCTACCCAGCCAAATATACCATGTGACACACACACCTGGGCAAATGATCAGCTACAAGAATTGTCAATGAAAAATTTGCCCCATTTGCATATGGGATTTGAGGCTGGGCCTCAATGATGATATGGAAATTTTTGTACCCTGGGTTGTCATCAGACTGTTACTGGAAACAAGCCAAGAAAACATTTTCCATGATGATATGGGGTTGAACTGAAAAAGTTCAGTTTAAAAGTAGACATCCATTTTATGACCCTGAGAAAAATGTGGTAGTAAAAAAGTCCTAGAAGTAGAATATCCTGACAATTAAAATAAAGAACAAAAATGAAGAAATTTTGATTTAAGCTTTTCAAACATTTGATTTCCCCAGCTTTTCATACATTTCATGCTCAGAAGCCAATGCCTCTACTTGGTGCCTGCAGGACAAGATGTAGCCCAGACAGAGAAAAAAACCTACTGGAGAAGAGGACACTTCAAGCCAGCTGGAATATATCACTGAGAAGAAAAAAGAAAGTGGGTTTCTCCAACGCTGTTGCACATAGCTGTGGCCAAAACTGACCTTCCAAAGAAGCTTCTAATGGATTTTAAAACACTATTGAGTAGGCTTATATATAAGGAAAAAAAACCCATAAAATTTTCCTAATAGCTGGAAAATATAAGGCTTAAATGGGAAATACATGTATTTAAAACTGATTAATCAGAGCACAACAATTCCTTTTTGTACCGTCAGTTAAGCTGTGCCACAGGCAACAAAGTAATTCTGCAATCTGCTACCGCACTGGGTATCAAAGACTGCTGTGATCACCAAATAGGGGAACAAACAGTTACTAAATGAAATTTTTCCTTTCTCAGAGGAAAAAAAATAGTGGAGGGAAATACCCTATAATGTAAGAGTTGGCAGTTTCTCATGTGTAATAAAACATTACCTGTCCTCATCTGTTTTTACAAAATCTGATTTTCCATGGAAAGAAAGCATGCACTTTATAAGTATTCTGCAATTATGCCTGGTCTATTCATTTGTCACTATCTAGACATGCTTCTGTTTAAATAATTGGGTTTCTTTCTTTTCATTGCAATGTTGCAAGTTCCTCGCTACAAACCTAATAGATAAAGCAAGGCTGATTACTGGTTCAGAAATTTGAATACTGATGATCTTTTGATCCCATATATCTGACTACAGCTTTTATTTCGGGAAACCAAAAAATCCAAACCCTGAATCAACTATGAAGTTTTTTCCAACACTTACTGAAATCTTAAAATGCTACAAGTTCACCAGGGAGTGCAGAAGCATGTTCTGCCCTCCACCCTAGGCAGCTGCTGGCACATCTGGGAGCCCCATTGCTGAAGCAGAAAGGGCACATCTCATCACCATACTTAGAAAATTAAAGGTTCAGCCCACCACCCTGGAGATGAGCCCTGCTCAACCATTTCCTGAGGAATGAGAGGCTGGAAGGCAGCTCCAGCTGGGAAGGAACACACATGATCCCAGCCAACACCTTCTCCCTCCTTATGTCATTTTTCCAAAGACAGTTGCAAAGACTAATCCCTCCTGTGCAGACCTGAATGTCTTGGCAGTCCCTGCACACTCACAAATACAACCCCTTCAACGGCCCTGTCCAAGAATATGGCAGAAAAGGGAGGATCCCAAAATTTGTGAAAGAGCTGAGGGAGCTAGGGCACAGCTATTCCTAGGATCTGAGCAGATGCTTTTAAACCAGGGTAGTCCTACAAGACCAAAAATGTGTGCTGTGCCAATCTAGGCACTGTTGTGGGACAAGCCTGTTGGATGACAGGGAGCTCTGGCCACTGGAATAACATCCAGGCTACTTGCACCAAGTTATGAAAGAGACACAGGACTGAGCAAGTAACCATCTTTTCTTGCTCCTGCAAATCATACTTTCCAACACAGAGATGCTGATGAGATAGAGCATAATGTCCACCAGAGGCTGGGATGTTGGGGTTTGGGTCCTCCTTCTGAATCTGGGTTACATCCCTGGAGGAACAAAACAAGTTCTCTCACTGCAGCCCACACCACCACATCTGAACTGTCAGACAAAACCTGTATCAACCCCAGTTTTTTGCTCAGACATGAAATGTTTATTAAGACACAATTTTAGTCATCATAAATGCATAACTGTATTGCCTAATCAAATGTGGCAATGATAAAGCAATATAATAGCTAGATCTGAGACACAAAAATATCCACTAGGCATAGTTCTACTAAAAACTGTTCACTGAAAAGTCTAAATGGATACAGTGGAAATTTGTTCTAACATTGATATGAAGCAGGAAAAAAAAATCCAGTGTTAGGACACAAAAGCTGCAATCTCAGATGTATGCACTGCTCTGACACCAAGTAACAAAGAGGGGCACTGATTACAAAACTGCCGTAATTGCACTTTTGCTAGACACTGAAGCAATTGTACAGAAAGTGACATTTTCCTATTATGATAAAAAGCTTTTTACAGAGCTTGCTTAAATAAGCTGAACCTCTTTTTTTTTTTTTCCCTTTTTTTTTTTTTTCTTTTTCTCTCCTGTTCTCCTACACTGATTTAAAATCACTTCTTGGCAGGGCACTAGTAGGTGTACTTGGCGGTCTCTCATACTACAGTGGTGTATCCCAGGTGCCTCTTCCAATAACAATAAAACTCAATTATGAAGATTTCCTCTCTGATAAAATGCTACCAAAAATTCTTGGTACCAGCAAGAGAATTAGCCCCTAAATGTTTGTGTGATTCTTCTGTCAGACACAAGATGAAAAAGAGTACTGCAATACCCCAGAACCTGGGCATACATTTTGCTTCCCTTAGACAGAAGGACAGTCAGTGCAGAATCTGTGAGCCTTGCCAGTGTCACATCTAACAGTTTTCTTCCTGAAGCTTTTAACTCAGGTGTATGACAAATTAGGTTTTAAAAATACAGATGCCAGTCATTTATTGTTCAGATTCAGCTGCATGTTTTCTCTCTTCCAACTCAGTGAGAAACTGGCATTTAAGTGATTCTTCTAATACTTAATAAATACACATTTAAGTGATTCTTTCTTGATTCTTCAAGTTATTACTTCACCATCCTGTGGCAGGGGTTTATGATTTCTTACAACAATAAATAAACCAACTCCATCCAAGGTGCTCCAATAGTTAATAGTTAATAGTTATATATAGTTACAATAGTTAATAGTGGTCACCCTTCATTATTTTGCAGGTAGTCAGAAAGTACCATATTATTTTGATGGAAAATTTACAAAAAATTTTACCAGTAAGTTAAAGGAAATGTCAATATTAAATTCAGATCCTGCATGCTCTAAAACAAAGAGACATTAACTGCTGCAAAAATATAAAGATATATATTAATAAACAGAAACTCATCATATACAAGCTAAGAGTGGCAAACAAAGTAGCATTGTCCTTTGGTGGAGTCTCATTGTCATGGGGGAAATTCTCATCCTACAGACACACAACACAGTGTAACTATACCCAGTCACCACTGGGCATAAAATGAAATGTCATTTATATTACATGCAACCCTAGCAAAATATATGTCAAATTTCACCATTTCCCAAAGTTTCTTACTACTAATGCCAGAGAAAACAATAAATAGGCAGCCCATATACATTCTGTATGTATATGAATACTGTTAGACAAATATAGGCAGAGTAAGTTAAACCTTTTTTCTTCAAACCAGTTATACCAATTACTGAAGCAAGCTGTAGAATATCAGTGTACTGCAAGCATTGTTCAACAAGTTAAGAAAAAGTTGCGTTTTCAATTTCCAAGAGGAAGGGTGGTGACCTATAAAGTTGTAAAGGAAACCACTCACAGGATTATTTCAATACCCTTGCTAAAAACAGCACCTGGAATTATAAGAGTCTCTTCCTCATCCTGCTCAGAACAATTGGGAAATTATAGATCACTTAAAGTACGTTAATACACTAAAAAATAAAATTAATGCAAGCAAACAAACAAAAAAAACTAGTTCTTACTCATGGAATTGCACTGCTCCTTTCTCTGATTTCACTGGTACTTGCATCTGGATTTAGCTACTGGAAAGAATTTATAACAGGTACACGTAAAACACGTTGCAGATACTGAATGGTCATTCTCTCCCAAAGACTTGGGGGACACTTTTCAATTTATCCTAAAGTCATTGGGGAAAGGCTTAACTTAAGACAAAACAAACACTGATTGCTAGAAGCTTTGTGTGAACAACATCTGACTGGATTTGACATAAACAGTGATTTTTCTTTTTTTCCAATATGATCAGAGCAAATCTAAAATTAGCTCTATATAAGCATTTTTTAAATGCAGGACAATGAAAAAAGCAGGTTTATATTGCCTACTGTGATTTATTCTACAATATATTCATCACAGGGCCTTATGTGATAAATGTAGCATCACATTCCCTCTTAGCCCATGATTTAATTATCTGCACTGAACCCTGCAAGGTAGAGCATTCTGTTATCTGCCCTTCAGTGCGCAGGGCGGGCATAAAAACAAGGGAGGGGAAAGTTTTATTTAAAAAAAAAAGCATTGTGTCACACAGCAGAGCAGCAAACACTGCACTAGGAGACATTAATATAGCTACTTCCCCCATTCTCAATAAATACACAGCTTCAAATACTTGAGATACAAAATAGTGTGTACCTTAACCTATCCATGACAAAGAAGCGGGACTTAAAATCTTCCACATCACCGCCTACACAAGGTCTGGCCTTGTCCTCTGCATTTCAGGACACTAATTTTTTATTAATGCAGTTGTTGTGCCTGGGCTGGTAATGAAGAGCAGTGTGCCAGGGAACAAGTTCATTGGACAGATAGCTCTGCAGACACACATCTGAAGGCTCTCTCTAGACAGATTCAGCACAAATTTGACACAATGGTATTAGTTACAAAATTCTACACTATTAATCCAGGTGAGGGAGGAGAATTCATTTCCAGTTTCTGGTTCTTTCTGTATCATCTTATATCTGCTTTGCAGAGTCCAGGAATGCAGAGCAATGAAACTAATTTTCTAAGAAAGTGACAGGTCATGCATCTCTTTTCCTTCTTGCTCAGGTTTCCTTTTTATAACACAGAAGATACATCCCCTTCTCCCAAAGCTCAATGATAACAAATCTCAATGATAGAAAATCCGATTAATTACACTGGGTTTGGGATATTTTAACACTGAAAGTGTGAAAGTTTAAAAAAATCAAACCTAAGGTAAATATCACTTCATTCAGAAGTAACTCCACTATCTTTTGTCCACAGTGCACTGGAGGAGAGGTGAAATTTGGAAATAATTAAGTTTATTCAAGGCAATACAAGATTCTGCAAGTAATTTTTAAGAGCACTCACAAAAGATAGGACAATATAGCTCCAAACTCACGTGAAAGTATCTGGCAATCCAGAGCACACTGTTTTTAAAAAACAACAGCAGAGCACTGCATGACCAGCTAGAATTTGGAAGCTTGCCTACAATCTGAGATAAGTCCTTACACTCCCCTCTCCTGAACCCATTGTATGTTTGTTAAGTGGTGGCCACAATGATGGTGTCTGGCCCTTGCAGCAGGTACTGGACTCCAGCACTTTTCTCAGCGGTTCATAGGTTAAAGGTGGATGTCTCTTTCCCACCGCCGCTCGGCCCGCAGCGGGCACCACACCGGGGCTCCCTACAGAGGAACCGGCTGATTCTCTGGCTTCGGCAGGCGCCCCGAACAGTACCACGGAGCTCTACAGGTGACACTGACCTCGCTGCCGGGAATGCACAGAGCTCGCCAGCACTACTGTAACTTGCAGCTTGCCATTTGGCGTTCAATTTACACGCTACGTTACCAGAAGCGCCCCGTTTCCTCTTGATTTATGATTGAGTTTTGCAGGAGGCTCCCTTTGCGCGTCCATCGGGCGCCTCTAGAACGGGGGCAGTGCCCGGTGGGCTCTGCTCTGCAGGACCGAGCCCCCGCTCTGCCCAGGGCGGCACACGCCGGGCAGGGCTCTGCCGCGCGGCGGGGCACAGGCAGGCAGGGAACACACGGTTCCGTTCCTGGCCTTGGCATAGGGAAGTTTACTTATTTAAGCACACCCCGAGCCGTTCTGTCGGCTCGCTGCCCTTGCCCTGGTTCGCTCCCCGCAGTCCCGCGGTCCCGCCGCTCCCCGGTCCCTCCTCGGTACCTTCCGGAGGGCCTCCCGCAAGTCGCGGTGCTGAGGGCTGTCCCCGGCGGGCCGCGGCCCCGAGCTGCGGCCGCGCAGCGCCGAGCCCAGGCGC
>WBNO01021494.1:195685-309737 GCA_013400575.1 Peucedramus taeniatus | reverse complement strand
GTGGGACCCCGCGGGGCCGGGGCCGCCCCCGCCGGCGCGGTGGCCTCAGCCCCGGTGCTTGGTGTCTCCGCAGAGAAGCAGCGCGCCTGCCTGCTGCCCCCCGACGAGGGGCCCTGCCGCGCCCTGGTGCCGCGCTGGTACTACGACCGGCACACGCAGAGCTGCCAGGAGTTCACCTACGGGGGCTGCTACGGCAACGCCAACAACTTCCTCACCTTCGACGACTGCGAGAAGAGCTGCTGGACCATCAAGAGTGAGTCCAGGAACCGGCAGTGCCCCAGCGGGCCCCGGGGGGGCGGGGGGCTGGAGGGGACGCACCGGGGAGGCTGCTTGGCTTTGCGGGACGCTTCGCAGCCACCCGATATATCATGGAGTCTTAGACTCATAAAGGTCTTTTCCAACCTAAACAACTCTAAGATGATCGAGTCTAACTGATGCTCCTGCTTGTTGCTGATGTCAATTTTAGGTAGAAAATGCAGAGTGAGTTGACCCAGAGATGATGTGTGGAATTTATCTAATAGTATTTTAAATGTGATTTAATACTGCTCTTACTCGCTATGCATTGGATTCCTTCAGTAAAAAGCAGGTGGGACAAACTGGGACTTGCCTGCAACTGAAGTAATACTGTTTTGCCTACACTACTATGTTGTTCTGTATGTGAAGCACGAATGGCTGGCTTTACAGAGGATGAAATTATTTTTTCTGCAGAGGTGCCCAAATTATGCCGGATGGAGGCTGATGGAGGACCTTGCAGGAGTTACCTAAGAAGATATGCCTTTAACTTGAGCTCGATGAGGTGTGAGGAATTCATCTATGGTGGCTGTTATGGAAATGGCAACAACTTCAGAGATTTGCAGTCTTGTGTGGACCACTGTCTGCCAGAAAAAAGTAATGGTTGTTCCAAATTTTTAATAAAATAGATGGCTTGAAAGTGATATGAAGATGATACTTCATTTGATATTCCCTCTGAATACCCATACAGTGGTATTTTTGAAGACTTTTGTAAAGCAGATGTTTATATTGTCCACTTTAGTTTTAGTATGTCTTAGCTGTTAATTGTCTTAGCTGTTACTAGAAGAACAAAAATGCAGAGATCTTAAATACACCCATAGCTATACCAAATCAATTTCTTGATTTCTAGAGAGCTGTACAGGTGTCTCTGAAGAGAAATAATAGAGTTGAAGATCTCTGTTGAGGCAGGTGTATCAGAGATTGTGGCAGTCACATTCAGGGATGTGGTAGTATAGTGTAAAGCAGAAGCACCTTTCTAAAATTCAGGCCTGAGAGGTGGTAATAGGCGACTCAGGTTTTTGGCACTCAACAGCTCAGCTTCTAACAGAAGTGTTTTGCCTGATGTGATTCTTCACTGTCTCTCCATTTGAGTTTTAAATAAGATTGGTGGCAATTATGAGCAGGTGACTATAACTAAGTTTTGACGTGAACACCAGATTAATACCTAGTTCAAGATAGGGCAGTGACAGCTTTCATACATTCTGGTAGATCTTCAAAGAGCCTAAGTGCTATTAGTGGTTGATGACATTTATTTGTGGCTGATGACAGATTATCAGCATTTTCTTAGGTGAAAGCTAAATTATTTCTGTTGCACATACAATGAGTTGATAAAGGGGCTACAACAGAAAAAAAAAATTGTTGAGGCAAAAAGAAACATGCTCTTGAGGAAAGTTGTTCGATTTGTACTTTTTGCTGCAAACAGAATTTGCTGGCAAAATCATAGCCAAGTTGTGCTTTTTTTTTTTTCCTTTTTAGAGGTTGTTCCACTGAAATTATTGCTATATTCCTATATATACAGAATAAGATTACATAAAAATCTTTGCTGTCATATGTATAGTACCACAAATGGGGAAGCTGATGAATTTCATTTATGGGATCTAATCCTGTTTTTTAGGATGGTCTGTTGCTTTCTCAAATTCACAGCTCACAGGAATAAGATGCAGAAAGTCTCTGAAGTTATCAGTAATAGTGTCTTCAAGGGAAAAAAGACACAAAATTCATTGCAGGGTCAGTTTTAAGATGGCAGGTACAGAGATTACATTTATGTAATTTTTCTTGCTCTCTCTTTTTTTTAATTGTTCTTTCTTCCCAAGCTGGCCCCTTGCTATGCTATAGCCCAAAGGATGAAGGGCTATGTTCCTCTTCTGTGCCTCGCTATTACTATGACACCAAGACTAAATCATGTAAAGAGTTCAGATATACTGGCTGTGGTGGAAATGCCAACAACTTTGTCACTGAAATGGATTGCTACAATGTCTGTAGAAAAGGTAAGGTTTTTTTTTTGTTTTGGGGCGGGGTTTTTGTGGGTTTGTTTGTTTTGTGGTTTTTTTTGTCGTTTTTTTTTTTTTTTTTTTTTTTTTTTTTTTTTTTTTTTTTTTTTTTTTTTTTTTTTTTTTTTTTTTTTTTTTTTTTTTTGGTTTTTTTTTGTTTTTTTTTGTTTTTTTGTTTTGTATTTTGTCAGTCACAAGCAGTTAAAGCAATCCGCATACCAGTAATAAGTGTTCATAGTGTTCTTTTACTCATCTTGGCTTGCTATAGGGGTATGCTTTTTGCATTTTGGACTCTTCTGTTTTTAAGGGCAGGGAAAGTTGAAAGGCAATGCTAAATCCTTCTGGCAAGATCAGTGGGATGTGAAGTGGTTACACCATATTTGAATGAAGTGTAGAGGAGGGCACACAAAAAGACTAAGCCCAGTTCCTAGAGCCCACAAGGAATCAGTCTTTAAACTGTTCAGTATCTCCACCACCACTAATAAACCTATCCTTTTATTCTGGATAGTTTTAAATAGGATTAAAGTCAGTTGTGAAATCAATTTTCTTTTTTTCCTTTGCATTTTTAGACGTTACCATCCTACCTCAATTCCCTGTTGCCTACTCACATTTCCTATTCCCATTACTAAAGATTTCTGCCTCATCAGTCTTGTGCTGTGTCAGCTGTTTCTCTGGCTGTGGGGGGAAAGCTTGGAATGATAATTGATTTTTCCTAATGCTTTTATTCAATCCAGCTACTGGCTGTGCTTGTAAATCAAAACAGTTGTGACTTTATTTGCAGTCATATTGCAAGTTTTGCAATATGCAAGATATTGCAAGTTTTAATACTCTAGTTTAATTAATTTGATATGAAAATAAATGAGAGAGATAGAGAAAAGCATAATTGTATGTTGCTGCCCAGAACACTTAGAAAGCAGACATTGCACAGTATTTTAAAACTAGATAGATACTAATGGGAAAAATATTTAAGACTGTATCAAGCATACACATTGCCTTTGGGAAGAAGCAAAAGGAGAAACTAAAAAGCAGCTCTGTTATAAGCATAATATGCACAAGATCTAAGTACTTCAGTATTGAAGTTTTATAGTCAGAAGCCTTATGGGAGATGATTCTTCACTTCTGGGCTGGAAATCCAGGGCTGGGGCAAGGATTGCACCCTGAGCACAGTCCTCAGAAATAAAAATATTGCCTCCCAGTTAGTCATGACAGTAATATTTCTGTGGATGACAAGTCTGAGTGTCTCTGCCATTGTATTACAAGAGAGTCTCTAATAGTATGTTAAGTTTATCTGAGATGCTTGTGATTATCTTATTTGCATCCATTACTACCTGTGAAGTGGTCAGGCCGGGCTCCAGTGTGGAGTGTGCAGGGAGAGGAGGAAGAAAACTGCTTCTTCAGCATCTCACTTCCACACTGCCCCTGCCCACACCCAGCCAGATTCACCTGGGGGTTCTCTCTTCCTCACATTTTTTCTTTTGCNTTTTTTTTTGTGCGCGCGTTTGTGTGTGTGTGTAAGGAAGAGGTAAGGAGATGCTGTCTGTCTTGTAACTAGAGCACCAGATAGCCACATGTAAAGTATCAGTTACAAGCTTTTTTCATCAGCTCGTGGACTTCACAGTTCAGTAAGGCTTGGTACAGCTGAAGACCTGAAAGTTAAGGGTGTAATTAGTGCTGATTAATGTTGTGCTATGCATATTCATTTCTGTAGCTTGGGAGTGCACAGCAACATTAAACGAATAATTCAGGCAACTTAAGCCACTCCTCCTCTCCTGCTTCCATTATTTCCTCCTCAGCAGCTTTCATGTTACCTCTTGGAGTCTCAAGTTGTATTCAGTTGACCTTCTGTGTGCAAATATACAACTGTTTGTTAAACTGGTCTATAGTGTTTTGAGTCAAAGCGTTCGTGATTAATTTTATCTTTAAAAGTTTATATTGGAAAAGAAAGCAAATGCATTAGGGTGACAGCAAAAGAATTGGGAACTGGCCACAGTGGCTCTGTGTGCTGGTAAATAGGTGGCATAAAGCCGAAGATTTTTAGTCAAGACTGCAGAGTACTTGTTTTCTGAATTGCTCTCACACAATTAATGCAGCCTTTGAAAGCACGTCTGGAGTTAGCTCTGACTGTCAGGCCACTCTGCAGCTTCTGTGAGTTTTGTGCAGAAATTTAAATAATTTTATCCTTACATCTCCTGTAAGCGCTGGCTATGTTTTAACCTTTGCCCCACTGTTCAGAGAAATGTAAGAATAGGTTGGGTTTTTTTTGTTTGTGTGTGGTTTTTTTTGTTATAGTTATTGGGTTTGGTTTTTTTAATAGAGGGCAGTGTATCTAGTTCCATTCTGCTGTCACTGCAGGGCAGTTAGATAAGGCTTTGATGCCTGCTCAGGAAAAGAGCAGCAAAGTAGGATTCCAGTGCCAAAGGTGAACACACTGGCGACCTTACAGTGTGAGAATAGGGAATGCAGAACACATGTTACAGTTTCTGGTATGTTTGTTATTATTGGACACTGAACAGTGTAACATGAACAAAACTCAAACAATAACAAGTAGTAACAGTTTTGTCCTTCAGTTTCCCTAACTGCTTCCTTTGTTTTGTTAGCAGGAAATCAGAAACCGAGTATCAACAGGCCAACAAATGTATCCCGCAGAAAACTAGTGAGAAAACTGAAGAAAAAATCTCAGATGTATAACCCGAAGTCTTAAAGCTGATGTGCACTTGGATGTTTAAAACACTTTTTGTTGATTTCACTTTCTTCTTTTGTAAGATATTTTTTCACAATTTTATACTGACATAGTTCTGTCTTTCAGAGCTACTTTTTATGCAATTTACTTTTTTATAAGGAACTGCATTTAATAGAAAAATGAACCTAAGTTTGGTTCTTCTGCTGTGTTGTTTTTGCAATAATATTTTGGAAAGACTTGTTTAGATTTCCATGTTTTTATGGGGGGAATGTTGCTACTGCCTTGGGAGAATATTTCAGCTGTTGCAAATCAATTGAAATTTGAAAAATCAAATGTCGTTATTATAACTAAGGAGAGTCCAACACTGTAAATCTACCATGGATTTTAAAAATTTTTCTGCATCCTCTGCTTGCTAAAAAAAGGAACTTTTCACAAGTGTGTTCAGAGGCTTATTGCCCTGCCATTTACATACTTTGGCCCTATCATTTAAATAGATTGTCATTTAATGTTTATAGTAAAGGCTTTCAGAAGCCTTCATAACAGTAAAAGAAGTATAAATTTAAATGCAGCTCATCCCACAGGAGAGAATTTGGAACAGGGATGCCGTGATAAACACTCTGGCAAAGGCAATGAATAAGCTAATTGAGTATTAAAATAAAAATGTAGCCATTACTTTTTCATGACATTTGAAATTTTTGCTAAGTTACTCCAGATCCTCATATGGCATTAATCAGCATATTTCTACTGATTTTAATGGAGCTATGCTGATTACATCTGCAGAGGATTTTGATAATTGTGATAATGCAGTGGCTGTTGAAGCAGTGCAGAAGTTTCTGCAAATTTAATCTACGAAAGAGTAATCCCTCTTTTGAGGCACTTTTATATTTCTTATGGTAGGTTATGCCTATGGTGATACTTTTGCACATTCTTTTATATTTTGTATTTTAGTCATGTCTGAATTTCAGTTAATTTCACCTGCAATATTTTCTAAATATAAATTCATAAGTAATGTTAATAAAATGTTTTTTTGTGGAAAAAAAAAAGCTTGTTCTGTCATTATCCTGAATTAATTGTATATACCAATATGTGTAGTGGAACCTGTAATTTCTTAATTATGACTCTAACAGAGTTTAGTAGTCTCTTCAATTATTTCCTTACACTGAGGTCTTTATTTGAAGAAAGCCAATAAATGGCATTGATGTTATTCATCCCCAGCAGTTTTGTAGCTCAGCTGGCTTTCTCGAAAGAGCTGCTCTCAAAGGAGTGTTTAGTGTAGCTTATTGTCTGCTGCTAGGTCTCTTATTTGATGTTGCACTATCTGAATAGCTTTTGTGTGGGTAACAAGCTATTTGTTTGAAGTTACATTGGCTTTCAGTCAGAATAATTCAGGTGTGTGCTTTAAACCTATTTCGGAGAGGGAACATGATGGACAAACTAGTCAAGATCTGGTTTTCTTCTGGTTTCTCTCACTGCCAAATTTTCGATTAAAGCAGTTGTCTGTGCTTGCCGCTGTCTTTCTGTCACTCCATTTCTGGTTCTTGGTCTCAAAACCCCTTTTTATTTTAATCATCTCCTGCTTAGTGCAGAATGAGGACGCTGTGGCAGGCAATTGCAGGTAGCTAGTGACACAGTATTGAGTGCTTGTCCCATGCCAAACCTCTTGGTAGCCAGCCTTCACACAGAAAGGGGCCAGTATAAACTCCCTGGGGGAACCAGGGCACAATACCTGTGGACATTGCCCATATTCCTTCCTGTTGGTTGTGAATTTGGCTGTGCTGTGTAGAGCAGCAGCCCAGAATGTCCTCTGAATATCTTTTCATGCCTAACACTTAGGGCTGCATTCCTTTCATGTTCTGACCATGGTTTATAAAAGCATAAGCCTGTTTAGGAAGTCGAAGTTCAATTTAAACACAATTTATAACTGTCAAGCATGGTTATCTTTTAACAGCAACACCATGGGGTATATAATATATGTAATCTTTGGAATAATGTTTGAAAAATTACTATTACTTCTTATCTCTCTGTGTCTTTGACTTTTGTAGAAGTATCTTTGGATGGGATACAAAAGGGGACCTAGGATTTAAAAGGAGCCCCAAATCTGAGAGCAGCTCCCCTCTAGTTTTTCATCCAGAATTAGGTGCCTTCTCACACATCATAACATGCCCTGAGTAATGCAATACCCTGCTCATGTCCTGGAAAGGATCCAAGAGTTTGGCACTAATTCAGGGGCTCAGCAAGAACTGTCTTGATGGACCAGGGTGCTGCAGTGACCATGGCAGCACCCTGTGTAATGCAGCTGCTCCATGGGCACTTGCACAAAAATATAATTTAAAGCCTAAGGGCCTGCTGCTGAAATATGTAGTGAAATATCACAGCCTTGGGTTTTAATCCCTTATCTACCTGGTATCATAGAAACTTAACATAAACCATGATTTTCACAGGGTTTCATAGTGAGAGGCTGTAGAGTATTCTGGAGGAGGTGAGGCAAGGAAAGGAAATGTTCATGGAAGGTTTTTTCAGTTCCTTATTGAAGCTATTGCATAAATTGTACCATATTTCCAGGTAAATGCCTTCATCTTATTTTTTTTTTTTTTTAGCTACAAAGAATTTCAGCTGTCACTGTGCTGTTTTGTTTTGTGTTCTTAGGTTACTTTAACATCCCTTCAGCCGACTGTGACTTTGACTAATCTAAACACTTGTCATCCAAAGCCCTTTATAATGATTCATTACTTACTTCCTTTTTCAGTTTGCTGATGAAACAACACTGGCCCAAGGTTGGGCCAACTGTTAGTGTTTTGCCACATTGAAAATTAATGCAGCCCATACCATCCTGCAAATTAACTTTTATTATAGTAGCCAGTGTCCAGCATCTGGTATTGTGTGTCACAGTGCAAATTTCTACAGCAGAGGAGGGAAGCAGTGATTATAATCAGTTGGGTTTGCATAGGCAAGCTGCCACTGAACCTCCTGACTAGTGATTTGCACAGGACAGTCATACCTGCCACTGAAAAGTTGCTGGAATAAGCAGATTTTAATAAACTGCATTGCAACACCCCTGCTCTTTAACTTTCATTGTGACCCATAATTCCAGATCATCTCTTAGTGATATATTGCAAGGAACTGTATAAAAATTATAAAAATGAAAATCTGCAGTGATTCTTGATCATGAAACAGTACTCAAGGATTTTCTTTGTAAATTATTTCTGGAGTATAAGATTGGCTTCATCTTTATATTTCAATAGAACTTTAAATGTCAAAAAGAGAAAAAAAAATCCATGTGGCAGCACATAATATTTGTATTGATAAGCTACATGATGGCAAGCAGAATTTCACCATATATCATTTTAACACTGATTTGCCCCAATAAAGGGCTTTCTCACAATTCCATACTTTAGTAGTGAACTGACAATGAGTTCAGCTTGTACACCTGGAGTCAGATTTCTGATTACCAGAAGCATTCCTGTTTGTCACTTCTCATCAGCTGAGGAGGTAGAAAACATGATTTTTTTTTTTTTTTTTTAGAAAGAAGCATTTTTTAGAAACAATGGGCCATGTTAAAAAAAAATAAAAATCCCTAAACTTGCGTCTCAGATCAGAGGTGAGAGATTTTATCCTGAAGCTTGCAGTCAGCCATATGGCTGAGGGCAGCTGTTCTGACCCAGACAGGGACAAGAATTCTGTTCTACTAGAGAGACATAGTCCAGCTATGACTGTGTGAATCTGGAAGAACCGTGCTGTGGATGTGCCAGAATTTTTATGTATTTACAGCAGTGTTATTGAAAGCAGAATCTGCCTCAATTTCTTTCTAGTAAGAAAGACTATTACTGACAATAATTAGCACAGAAATACATGCTTCTGTTGAAGTAAGACTCGTTTTTCAGTGTCTGGTGGTCCTGTACAGTAATGTCTGTTACCTGATAAATTACTTAATTGCTGAGGAGAAGGGGTGTTAATCATAGAATATAGAGCCTAATGAAATGCAGTAATATTTAAAAAGTAATCAATGTAAAGAAGAAGCATAAAAGTATTAGCCACTGTTGTGATCGTTAGCTGTGATTTCCAAATAAATTCCAGAGGAATTAGTGTTCCCAGCTCATATGTGAACTATGATAAAAGAGGAGTAGCTCAGCAAGTTAATCTATGAAATGTAGAGCATTGTATCTATTATGTGGGAGTAAAAGAAGTCACTTTTAATGAAGGTTCCCTTTGTACTGGCAGCACTGACCGTAATTTCAGATGAATATGGACAAAACTGGTGCTCTTCCAGACAAATCAGATTAGGTGCCTAACTGCTGTTGTGTGAAAGGTTTTAAATGCAATTGCAACTCAAAGCACATCACATTGTCTGACTTTTTGGGGCTAAACTTTGAGCTGTGACCATACAGGAATCTTAAGCCATATTATTTCCCAGGCCAGATCCTCATGAAAGGCCTTAATATATTAACTACAGGTTAAATAACTTACTATATCTGCCAGCTGAATTACAATAAGTTTGCTCAGTGAGCTTTTTTGGAGGTAGGGAACTACTCAGGAAGTTTGCAGCAGCTTTTCTAAGATGGCAATGCCTGTTGACATTTTTTAAAGCTTAGAGTGAAATGCAGTAATAAAACTCATAGTATCTAATAAATGCATATGAACACTGTTGTCTATGATTTTTTTTTCCTGTGAGTGGGAAGCAAGATAAAGAGGATAGATTATACTAATATAAGTTATTTAAAGAGTCAAGAGAGTAGAGGGTGAATAATATACCACACAACCAAATCAGAAAGAAGCTTTCCATCATTACAGTAATTTTCAACAGGGAGAATCTTGATTTTCACTAATATTGAAAAAGAACACTTTATAGAAATGCCTCCAGTAGAAAATAGCAGAACTCTCAAGGCTTCCCCCCTGTCCTATTTTTTTTTTTTTTTTTTTACTCTAAAAGTGGGAGGGAAGTCTAATGAGAAAAAAAGTGATAAAAAATGGTATTTACTGCTCTCTCATGGATCCAGGCTGCTGCACTGGAGCACAAGGAGCCTGTACAATTTCCACTGTACCAGCCAGAGAGACTCTACCACAATCTCAACAAGAGCTGGAGTGAATCCAAAGACTTCAATAACCTCCTTTTAAATGCACAAACATGGTCTTGCACAGAGCAGTGTTCCCCTGCAGCAGCACATGCATCTGCTTTGCCTGAGATCTACTTCACCAGTGTTCATCAGTGGGTGCAAGTAAATAACCAAAGGCTAAACAGTTTCCAGTCTTTATTTCAGTGACCATAGGGTTGCTGGATGGGATTGCTTGATCTAGTGCAACTGGAGCAACTAACTCATTGCTTTACTCCAATACGTCTTTAAATAGAACTAGAACTAAAACTGCTATGAAGCCTATTCTACAGAAACACTGGGAAATATCTGTTTTAATATTAAAGATGTTTCCTTGATTAGGTGTTATCAGGATTTGTTCCTTCCACCTTTGCCAAGACTTCTTCTGAAATCTAAAACAATATTCAGATAATTAGAGATTAGTTTATATTGAAGGAGGAATTTAGTATGGTTTAAATTCATCAGATAGTTTGGATACTCTTCTTTCCAATAAATTACACATTAGTATACACCTAAGTGCCCCTCTGGTACTGGCAATTAAAATGAGTTCCTTAACTGGTTTCATAAGAGCAGCTTTGCATCCTTCTTGTGTGAATTAACCTAAGCAATACTCAAACAAAACTGTACAGTATGAATCACATAAGTTCTAATTACCATAGAAGTTTTTAAAGCCACAAACACTAAAAAGTAAATGGGTCACTGAAGCAGTGCTTACCTCCTTTTTGTTTTCCAATTTTCTATTTTTTTATTTAATATGAGACTGAAGAAAAGATTACAGACTGTACTCTGCAGTAATGCAGATGGAAAGCTACTCTTGAACTCCAGATATGCAGTAAAAAAGCTCTTTTCAAAACTATTGCACTAGAGCTGACTGAGAATTATCCAACTCTTCATAGACTCATTTTTGTACAGACACCTGCAGTTTTTCTATCCCAAACAGACAGAATTGTGCCTTTAAATATGACACTGAGCACTCAGTAGCATTGAAGCTTGAGGTTTTATTTTTTCTCATTTTTGAGAAATCTGATTTCTCAAAATAGCTTTCTGATTTCATCCCATAAAGTGTTAGGGAGGAGTGCGCTGAGTCTCAGCTGCAGAGGGTGAGGCTTCAGATCTCAGAGCCTCAAAATGCCCTCAAACTATTTCTTGCTGAAGCCCTCAGCTCTGTGAAGAAGCCAGTGAGAAACAGTTCAAATGGCTTTCTGGAGAGAAAAGAGGCAGGACATAATTAAGCCCTTGAGAAAGTTAAATCAGAGGAAAATAAAATAGTCCTAGCTCTTGCATGCTCCCTCCTAATCACAAGAGACGTTTTAGCAAGTTGTGCAGTGATGATCATTCCTTGGCTAAGGAGTCCTGGGCTGGAAGGAGGAGGGGAGAGACTTTTTTGACTCACTGCACTTCCTTCTGCTTTTCCCTCTTGAACAGGCTCTGCCTGCACCACGTTCTTGAAAAAGCCAGAAACGACAGGACCTGACCATGTGCTCTGTGCTTATTAGCCAGATGCTCTGAGCTCCTCTCACTCCAAATTTTCCTATGAGTGTGAGTGACTGTCCCAAGTGAAGAGTAACATAATGCTGGAAATGCAAATAAGTTTTCTGAGGACATCACAGAAAAACTAAGGATGCAACTGAGTCCATTCACACTTCTGGCACCCAGGGCACTTAGGATTGCCATTAGCTGGGGAAATCCCTATTCCCAGTGCAAGTCACAGCGTGTGCTAGGAGCATGACTTTGATTTGGGGAAGACATCTGTCCCAGTGCTGTGCAGAGCTAGGGGAGCTCACTGCCAGGGATGTGAGCTGAGACCTACAGAGCAAGAGGAGGGACACAGCCCTGGCTGCATCACTCAGGATGGGGATGGGGAAATGGCTGTGGGGAGAGGGAGAGCAGGAGTGAGCAGGGGGCTCCCACCACATGACCTGGCCTGCCGAGATGCTGAGGCTGGTGACAGAGCCCTTCTTCCCTGCCCCTTCCGGCAAATCCATCCCCCTGTCTGTTCTTACAGTATGCTCTGTGATAAAAGCTGCACATTTTATTTCAAGGAACAACGTTGATTTATATTCTTTGAGTGCTGCATTGTAAACTTGTTGGTCATGTGGTCATATTGAAGCACTATCACACATTAGCTAATGTACAAAAAGCAAAAGAAATTAAAAAATCAGCTGTCTGGGCTCTCAGGTGGGAGCATAGGGCATTAATAGAGTTTTGAAATGCATCACTGTACTCAGCAACAGCCTAAAAGGTAGTGTTTTTCACCATCAGACAACTGAAAACATGAAATGACAATTTTGTTTTCCAGCTGATACAATAAATCTCAGCAGCAGTGAGAGCTCCATAAAACATGCTAAAGCATGATTTTGAGACTTTTGGAACCGGTGGATGATGGTGACAGCTTTGTCTATTTTATTGCTTTGAAACAAAGCAGATGTGAAGAGAAATTGCAATGCATAACTAAATCCATACCTAGCAGTGGTATGGATTATTGGTAGCATTCACTCACTGTGGTTTAATAATGTCTCAGAGATGTTAGTATAGTCATGCTCTGATACATAATTAGGACTCAGTCTTCCTGTGTGTTATTTCTGCTAATTTTCCATTTAACTGTCAGTCAATATTCAAGAAAAATGCTTGTTTTCCTAGTCAACAGGTATGGGACTCTGCCTTGACTCAGTGCATGACTTCATGGGATATGTTTGGGGTGTCAATGTCCCCTTTACTAGTAATGCAAATTTTGTAGTCTGTGCTTTTGTCTCTTACATTTCTTCAGTTTTAGTAATGAAGAAGAACGAAAAGGAGGTTGTTGGTGAAGGAACTGCACAGTCCTGTATCTGCACAGAGTGTTTGTATAGCTGAAGGTGAAAACAGAAGGGATCAGGAAACAAAGATTGCATTTGCAAAGGTTTGATTTGTGCGATTTTAATAAGCGCATGGCTTTCTAACCCCTTTTGATAGAGTTCCCGAGAATTTCCCAGGAGCTTTTTAAAAAGTGTCTTGGGCGCCTTATCTCTGTCCTTGGACATTTATATCTATCTTTATTTATTAAGGTAAATACCTTTGAAAATCTGGCTCCACCTTTCATTTTCAAAGTGGTTGAAGACCAGGTGGTTCACAGTTCGTGCTGAATGTCCTGCTCAGAATCACATAATTTGACATTGCTGAACATAAGACTCTTCCTTTTCTTGTGTGCCAAGGGCCAGGATCTCATCATGCAGTGCTCAGCGGGTTGGGTCACCATGAAAATGATGTGCATAATTCTACCCATTAGGTGGGCAGTTTAGAATGGGAAAACTGAAAAACAGGAAAATAAGTGAAAAGTGCACATATAAAAGCCCAACTTGTTGAATTGGCCAGAAATGAGCGGCCAGAAATGGTCGGAGGCTGAGCTAGATCCCAGTTTCTGCTGCCTTCTGCTTTTGAATATAAATTTGGGGCTGTGAATTTTGCAATATTAAGAGTTGCCAAAATTTAATTGATTTGAATAAAGAAAAAAATATAAATTCCATAAATGCTACAGTATGAGAAAGCATCAAAATGTATCCACTCCTGTTTTCAGATTTGCAAACCAGAAACCCGTCTGACATTTTGTGCAATCAAAACCACACCCTTTTCTATTCAGCTTTGATTTCTTAAGAAAGCTCCCATATCATTCCCTCTTTCCATGGTTGCTGGTACTATCTACAGTTTCAGATAGCGTAAATGAAAATTGGCTGTGCCAAAGTGATTATAATATTCATTTTTTAACACAGTTATCATTTTCACATTTCTATTTTATGTGTTTTTGAGTTCTGAAGTGAATCATACCCGGAAAAAAATAAAACACTTTATATTAAATCAGTCTCAGAGTGCCAAGAAAAAACATCTACCGCACCCTGTGATTAATTCATTAATCCGTCTTTCAAAACAAGCAATCTAATTAGCTTGCAAACAAGAACATGACGCACACGTGGCTCTTCAAACAGTGTTGACATACTGAATAGTTTGGATTCCAGCAATACACAGCCTTTACTTTGCTACTTCCAGTTCCAGTAAGACCCAAGACCAGAATATTTTTGAGATCCAAGTTTACTTGATGCACAGTATGGAATGAGCTTGTGGTCTGAGGCTGGGACATGAAGAACAGATTTTTTGAAGAAAGTTGAATTTTCAAGTGCATCTAAGCAACAGTCCTGAAATGAAGAGTTGACTAAAAGAATATGCAGATGTTCAAATATCTAAGCATTATTGTTTGGCCTCCTCATGAGAACTAAAACTCAACTGATGGCTCATGCCATAGATATGTATTTGCATACATGAAAGAGAAGGAGAATTGGTGGAGGCAGACTGTGAAGATTGCAAGGACAGACAGGTCTGCCAGCTCAGTTAAGGGAGCAATACAACATCAAGAGGCTTTACAGTGCTGTATAAAGTAAGGGTGATGGTTTCAGGGAGAAAGTGGGACTGAAGCTGAATTTCGTATGTGCCTCTCATCCAATTAAAGGGCAATCCAGAAAACCTACTGAATAAAACCATTACCATTCTATTCATAATGATACAATTACTTTTAAATATTTCTGAAAGATCGACCAGGATAAACAGGCTGGTTTTAATCTCTTATTTTTTGTCCTTAGGTAGTGATTATTTTTACTCTCTCTGTGCTTATGTCTGACTCTACTACTATGTCACTAAATCTCAGAGATGGGACTGAGAAGAGCACGTGGTAACCCTCAAGGTCTCTGCCTTTGCACCCACAAGATCAGTCCTTTCAGCTAATGAAGGTATTGTGGCACTGAATTAGTGCCTGTCATCATCCAGCACAACTTCTTGTAATGACTTCTTGATTTTTTATTAACATTTTTGGCATAGACTGCAATATAATTGGAAAGGCATATATATATTTTTGATGTTCAACTCAAAAGAGAGAATTAAGTTGCTAGATATGTTGCTCAAGATTTTGTTTATTTTGGAAATCTGTAAGGAGCACAATCAGTTTCTGAGACTTAAATTCTCCCATTGACTCCTGAAAAAAGAGGACAGCTATAATCTTACAGCAAAGACAAGGAAGATTAATGATATATCACATTTACCCATGTTTGACAATATGTCTTCTGTCACACCTCATGTTTGGTTAGTAGCTGGGATGGGTGAAGAGTAATGTGGGAAAATACACATACACCTTACATGTTGTGAAATGGTTCTTGCATTGGTTCCTTGCACCAGCTGAATCAGAAAGCTCTGATGGGGTGGCCTTGCAGCAAATTATGGGAAAGGCCAGAGATTTGGGTTCATGTGGATCCAGTCACGCTAGTAAAACAGCAGGGAGGTTCACAAAAGCATTGATGGTTGAGAATGACCAACATATGAGTAAATGGTGAACTGATGGAATTTCTCCTAAAGAGGCCACACAGTAAGGAACTGGTTTGGAAGCAATCAGAGCATTCAGTATGTGTGAAATTCAGGCCTATAATAAGCAGTGCTGCTTGTTATAACCCCAAATTTCTGTCTTTTGGGTAATCTCCAAGTTCCAAATATTTTCTTTCACTGCTGGCCTTGAACAAAAATAAATGTATAAATATCAGGTTTTAGTGAAATCTTGTCTTTATAAGATTGAATTTCTTCTCAAATGTATCATTTTTAGTAAAAGAAGTACAAGAGTAATCAAGTCTAACCAAAGTATCCTCACGCAAAGAAGCAAAATGCTTTGTTCCTTTCTGCCCTATAAAATACGTGGAGAAGTATGTTCTCACTAAGCAGCCAGTCTCACACAGACTGATATTTCTTAACACAAAGTTTGTTTCTTTTGTAATACTTTGACAAGTCCAAGTCTGAGATTTTGTATATACCCTGTGCGTGTATAATTTCCATATCAATGAGAAGCTTTGGAAGCCTGGTAGATGAAAAGTTGGTATGTTCATGTAACTGAGAAGTCAGAAAGAAATACAGGCAAACCCCAGTGTTACATCTTTTGAAGAACTGCAAGGCCTGGGAGTCCTTTCAGGGTGCTTACAAGTGCACATGAACATTTATTAGAGGTGCTTAATCTACAGAGAGGTGCCCTTTATCTGAGGCATTGGGGCTCAAGCTGAGTGGATAAGTCAACACAGAGAAAGTGTTTCAGCTTCTGAAGCTGCCCAGATGCTTGCAGAGCCATATCATCCATCTCTGAGTTGTACCCCCAAGGCTCCCAGACTGGAGGTACCAGCCCAGTCCCAGCCTTGCATGAAAGCACCAAGGCTGCTGCTGGCCTGCATGACTTTAAACACATTGTGAAGCTGCATTTTCTTGACACTTCACATAAGCTAGGAAATGAACAGGAAAACTGGGGGCATTTCAGCACCCAGCACATGGCCAAGCCCCAAGGCACAGTCTCCCAAGTACAATGCCCTGTGAACGATGGAGCTCCTTTCATGATCACTGTGCTGAGCAGGAAAGAGAAGTCATGTCCTGCAGCACAGTTAGACACTTCACAAAGTTAGTGAAAATTGCTTGCAAGTTGGACCATAAAGGACCTAACTGATTTGCCTAAAACAGAACAGAAAGACTGGGATAGCAGGCAAACTTCAGTTTGGGTAATTCTGGTACCTAATGCCAAGAAAACCAGCTCTCAAATAGGCAGTTGGTTTTAGCACTAATACAGTCATGTACAGCCCACAGCACAAGCAAGGCAAGGCTGGGCCATCTACAAAAAGAAAGATGGACATACCTTTAGTTTGTTTAGCCAAAATATTTTATATGTCAATGCAAATTTATTTTATATATTTTTTCTTCTTACATACAATTTTTCTGTTCCACATAAAATATTTGGTATCTTTAAACACAAAAGTTTGAAATCTGGTATAATGGAAAGCAAAGTCACAGCAACAATATTCGACACCAGTGGGATTCTTCTCACACATTGACCCATTCCTGTATCTCAAAACTGTTTCAAAAAATAAAATCTCACCAACTTTTTACATGCTGCATGAACAGCCATGCTATTTTCCAAAGTTAAATCTGATCAGCAGTTTTTCTTGTTATACAATACTGATCTTTTCTACTTAGATGAACAGCTTATTTGATGTTTTGTAAAAGACCTGGTCTCTAAAATTTTTCATCTAAAAGACAGATGTACAGAGCACAAATTATACTGAGGTATGTAGGAGCATATACACAAATTCCCTTGTATTCATTTTTCTAATCACATAAAGTGGTTCTAGAAAGCTAAATGTGGGTAATAGGCTATTCTTGCTAAGTCATAACCTTAGGACTAGGCATTTATTTTTTCAAACTCAGGTTTATTATCATACTGTCTAGTCTGAAAGAAGCTATTGTCTCCCATTTAGTTTACTACATAAAATACTGTCTAGTTAGAGGTATTTGGAAGAAATATAGATGTTTCCTTCACATCTGAAATCACATCTTCCTCTAAAGTTAAAACAGAAAGATTGGCTTACAGAGTGTTTGCAGTTTGCTGTTATTATGCACTGCTGGTTTTATAGCCCACTATTTTATGATGTTCTGTAAAACTAACCCAGAAGCATCCCACATTTGGTTCTTATTAGCCAAAATTCTAAATTTCCAGTCTTTTTTGAGGCAATACTCTTTCTGAAATTCTTGGGAATGCAGTAGAATTTGGTTTTCAAATATTCTTATTTAATTTGATATTTCCATTTGCTTCATCAGTTTTAATGTCGGGCATGCCCTGTTGCAACCAAATATGATGACAGCATGTCAGAAAATTGTATTAGCTTTGCTCCACTAGTTTCCTTCCCTAAAATTTTGCTTTGCACTCTTGTACCCCTTGTAGCTCAGCTCTTTTTTACTGCCTTTTACTATTGATAGAGAGTACTTTACAATTCTTCCCAGGTTTGGTAAAAAAAAATGAAAACCGTTTAGAAATGGCAATTAAATCAGGAAATGTCCTTAAAAAAATTACAACCAGGAAAAATGCTAAAGTAACTGTTTTGTTACCATAACAAGGATTTCTTTCCAAGTTCAAAAAGTCCTTTGAATTGTTCTGAGGACTGTCCGTTTTTTTTTCCCTCAAAAAGGTATAATGTACAGTCTCAATAAACACAACATTTCTGCCTGTAAAATCATTATTGCCTGGAATTGTTTTTGAGAAAATATTTTCATGGCTCTGAAGGGGGATAAACTCACTCTAAACAATTGATGTCCGTCAGGTTTGCCAGCCCCTGCTATCACAGTGGTGTGAAGCTCAGCCCTCGTGGTACCCTTTCTTTCACAGGGGTTTAGCAGCAGACTGGGCTGAGTAAGTGATCACCTTATGTGTTATTAGAAACAAGGTTTGGATCATGCTGGGCTGGATTTGGACAGAGAAATCGTGTGACATTGCAGGACAACTACACAATCTGAATTTCCATTATGGAGCAGACATTACCCTGTCCCCCATATATTCCTCTTTTTATCCCATTCTGGTTGCAGGTCACACAGAGCTGACATATCCCACAATGAAGTGAGATTAATTTCACTAATTACTGGAAAACAGAATGGGAAATTATACTCAATAAGGTTGACTAAGAAGTTTTTAAAAAGATAAAATATAACTCAATTTGAAAAATCAATAAAAAAGTAGATTTATATCATTGCTCATTACAATCAAAGATGATCCTTCATAAATGCTGAACTGCTTCAAAGTACAAATTGCCTCTCTTTCAGGAAAGCCAGTTTTCTGTGAGACCCAACCTGCACATTATAACACAGCAAGAACCTCCTGTTCCCAAGCTAGACACATACTTTGTGTGTTGTGCCTCCCTATCAGTCTGCAAGGACTTGGAATCCTTCCATAGTGCTGAGCTGGGCTGTATTCTTCCTCTCCAGAGCAGGAACTCTGAAATGTGCTGTTTCCCTCCTGGATAAGCACTGGCCCCAGCTGCTGCAGTATCCCCCCTCCTGATTCTGCTCTGCACTCTCCAAAACCTGATGAGGAGATCCCTTCCCTACAACATCCACAGCTCCCTGCTTGCACACAGGCATGTATGCCATGTGACCAAAGCCAAATTCACTGGGTCCTGAAGAACAGAAGCTTGAAAATGAGGATCAAAAAGGCAAGATTCTAATTAGACCAAGGCAGAAATTTTTCTTCTAGCCTGTTAGAAATACCAAGGAGTTTATCTTCAGAGCTCCCAGAGCCTTTGAGGTTATTTTTGTCCAGACAAATTAAATTCCTCTTTTCAAGTGATGGATATTTGTGTCATATGCAGGTAATCTGATAAATAAATATTTCATAACCATGAAAATTTACCAAGAGCCTTGAGCATAACCTGTTAATGCCATGTAGTGAGTGACTAATTTTGCCTATCATTTAGCAAGGTACAGCATTGTTAGGCTGTAATGCATGCACCCAACAAGGCTTAGTTACTTAAAAATCACAGCTCAGTGTCTGTGACAGCTGTCACAATATTGCTGTGAAAAGGTCCTTACCAGCTGCAAATTAGCACTGGTCAGCTGGATGTGCCACCTGAAAACCTGTACCATATCCTTAGTGAAATAGTAGTAGTTATCCATTTCAAAGGTAATTTTCTGATTTCATTGCCATATTTTACATAGGAGCTGCTTTTCTGCTGATGAGGAAATTAGTGACTCAGTGGCTTAAAGTGCAAGGAACTGTTTTGAACCATTTTGATTTCTTTTGAATTGGGTAAATACTTGCAATATGACTTGAGTTTCTGCCTGTGTGTTTTCCTAGATGTAAGCTACATTTTCTTTGTTTCATGAACCACTGACCTCCTGAGTAACTACACTGAGTATCTCAAGGAATCCCCCAAAGATGAATAGGTAACAGGATGTTTCCTTGCTCCCTCTTCACTTCAACCTCTTGGATGCTTGTCTTGATTGAAGTAAAAGGAAAGAGAAGGAAATGTTTCATTAGAGTAAGCTGATTTTTTTTTAATCTAATTTTGTCTGTAAATATCCCACTGAATATTCTGCCAAGTGTGTGCCTATTCAGTGAAAAGTCTCTGCCTAGCTACAGAGTCACTAATAGAGAGAATGAGAGGATAGGAAGAATTTCAGATTAGACAGGAACAGTGATTATTGGGAAGACATGAGAGAAAAGACACTGCTCTGGCTAATGCTGCTTCACCACAAGTACTGTGAACATGACATTTGCTTAGAGTTATTAGCTGCATCTCTCTGCGTGCTACTTCAATCTCCTTTTTATCTGTAGCATTTAGCCCCAGATCTCATCATTGTACTGAGCAGATAAATAAACATTTATAAGGATATTCTACTTGAACTGATAGAAAACATCATTTCAAGCTGTAAAAAGGCCACATAAAAGCTTAAGACAAAGAAGAAATATTTCTGGCTGAAAGGCCTTGTGACAGTCTGACACACAGAATCCTGTGGGAGTCGCTTTTCTGTGTCACCATCAGACTTCTGCTCCCCAGGAAAAAGAATCTGGGAACATTTAGAAGCTGATTTAGATAGCTTCTAGAGAGATGACAAAAACACATTATGGCCATGGGCCAAGCAAGTGTTGGAGCACTCTTGGTTGTTGCTGTTGTGGGAGTCTACATGTCCCAGTCTCCTGCCAGGAGCAGGGTGCCAATACCATGATGTATGCTTGTCTGGGTGCCAGCAGAAGCTTAGAAGTGTACAGGAAAGATTCAGCTATGTTCAAAATCCTCATTATTAGCTGAAGATGATTCACCAAAAGAAAAAACAAATTCAAGCATACTTATCAGCCTTATCACAGTTGAAATGCAGAAACCCATAACCTCCAGTGGCATTCTTGAGGCCCCTGAATTGTACATGGGGAAGGTTAACAGACCACAAATAGTATCCATCACAGCTAACACTTCAGGTAGCCAGTAAAAAGCAGCCCTCAAGTGGGCCAATGGGACACGATTCAGTCTTAGCAGAGTACTGGCCTGTCATTTTGGCAAGAAATCCTCCACTAGGCTCTTCCTTGCAGGCAAGTTTGTGCTAAATAATATTGTTCCTACTGTTTCAGCCATCAGCTCAATGGTTACAGCCCTTGCATAAATGTGAAGACTCAGAGTCAGTTCTTTCCTCTGCTAAGATATTATAAACCCACACATTCCTCTTAAACACTCTAGCCTCACAAAACAGCCTATCTCTTCCAGTCTTTCCTGTTAAAATTATTCAGTAATTCAGTATTCATTGAAAGAGAAAGATGTTATTAAACATAACTATATCCCAACGGAATAAAAAAAAAAAAAAAAAAAAAAAAAAAAAAAAAAAAAAAAAAAAAAAAAAAAAAAAAAAAAAAAAAAAACCTGAATTCCAGAAACCTGCAGAAGGGAACATTTTGTATGAAAATCTAAGTATTTGCCATTTGAATTTTTGCCTCTTCAAAAGAAAAGAAACCAGCTTTACAGTCAAATTCCAACATGTGATTCATCTCCCATAGTCCCTTTGTGTGCAAGGCTTCCTCTTTTATGTGCTCTAAGAATGCCAATGTCTAGATGATTATGAGACATGAAAGAATGACAACTTAGTAAATCTCACCAGGGTGGTTATCAGAGAGATGTTTGTTTTCTTCTGACCATGTTTGAAAGATCTTTATTCACTTAGGACTTTGGAGGAAAAAATGTAGGTATCTACAGAATTTAGAATCTCCTCCTAGGTTAGCTTGAAATCTGAGGACCAAAATTTTGAATGCAGAAAGCTGTAGAGCACAAATGAACAAAATATGTTTAATGTGCCCTTTAATTTTGCTCTTCATAATTTCCTGGGCTGGTTCTCCACTGTTACTCCTCTGGAGCCAGTACTGTTCCACCAGCATGCTCTGCTGGTGGGGTGGGTCACAGCTGTTTCAGTTGTGCTTTAGCACCAGACTCTTTCCAGCACCAGCCTCTTTTCAACATCCTCAGGTTTTGATTCCATACTTCTAGTCAAATAAAATAAATTCTGAAATTGCCTGTGAAAAAAAGTACAGTTACAGACCTAGGACTAAATTACAGAAATTAAATGTTCACCATTCCAGATGAATTACTTCACCCTAATATTTCACATGTATTTCTAAGTAACTGCGCGTTCCCTCCAGAGAACTGACTTCACTTTTCAAATTCAATAAATCCCGTAGGTTAAATAATTCCAGCTGCTAAGCAATCCTAGTTTATCTGTTCTATCTGGGCATTGCATAATGCAGAGAAATAGCCAAAGTAGTTCATTCTAATCTTTTCCCTGTGGCAAGGGCACCTATGCTAACTTGAAGACTTCTCATCATGCTCTAAAGATCTGTTTTTACAGCAATATGTCCAGACCAATTGCTAGGTCAATTCCATGGAAAGAAAGGTGTCATCCTTGTGTTGTGGTTTTAATTACCTTACATTGCCACAGCACCTTTAGGCTGGATCTCTGTTAGCTGTGAGAAATGGGGGAGGTATAAATGAATCAGTTTGGAAGACTTGGTTATATTAGGTTACATGAGTCCAGATCACTTAGTGGAGATAATTATTTAACTGTTGAAAAAAATCTATGTAAAAAAATTCTTGATTTTGTGGGTGAAAGGAACCTGATTGCATTTAAAATTCTGCTTTCTCAGTGATTTCTTACATTATACTTAATTCTGAGCTGTATTCCCTGAGTAATCAGGAAAATAAATTATAAAATACCTAAGAAAAGAATTCTGGCAAATGAACTACTGCCATGATAAGTTAATTCCCAAGTAACTCAATAAAGATAGCACAAATAATGTCCTAAATATTTTTTTTCTCAAATAACTTTTTAAAATAAAACTTAGTAAAATAGCAAATGTATTTATTGATACAGAAATCAGGTCATGGATGAAATGGTGTTCTTACAGGAGTCAGAAGATGAATATAATCTACCTAAACTGATTCTAGTGTTTCCCTTCATTTCTTCCTGCTTCTTGAAAAGTTGATCAGCTCACCTACCTAAGTAGGCTCCAGGTATCTCCTTGTAAACTAAATCAGTTTTCATGTTAAAATGATTAACTGAACGCATATGAATAAAATATCCAGTGATGATTGATCTACAATAAAATACTGATTGATTCCTACTGATTGATAGTGACTGTGTGTAAAATGGTCAGCATTTGATAGACAAAAAGTGGTTCAGAAGGTGAGGAATGTCAGAAATTAAAATATCTTGCTAGAGGCTTTTTTGCACCTCCAAACCCTTCTCTGTTTTGCTCCATAGCTCAAGCCCCACAAGTTGCCTGAAACAGGGTGTGTACAGGACTGTACCATGTCATTGCTGTGTGCACTATTATGGACTGCCCTGGAGGTGTGAAGGAAATAATTTTCTTTACCTTTTCTTCCTTATTTTATACACATTTATGCTATTGTGTTTTTACTCCAGTTGGGTCATCTGTTAAAGGCTGAGGACAAAGAAATAGAAGAGGAAATGGCTTAAATTCTTGATTTGTGTCTGCCAACTGGACAAGCTTAAACAGCTAATGAGAGTTAACCTGTGGATTCAAAGCTTTTGTGAAGTTTTCTTCTTCAAGGAAACTTGCACTTAGTCACTAATAGACTTGGGCATATAGAAAACCTTTCTCATCTCTTCTTTTTATACAGGAAAAAGCCAGTTAAAGTAGAGCATCCTCGAGTACACCAAGAGGGCAAAAAAAAGAAAAAAAAAAGGGAAAAAAGGCTAAGAAAAGTTCTGTTCTACCAAAAACTTCCTCTAAATCAGGAGGAACTTCTCATTTTCTCGACAAGAAAGGTCTAAGCACTCACTTCTAGCTCTGGGTCTCAAGGAAACAAGCAGTAATCCAAGTGAAACCAGACCAAGCTGTTTAAATACTCATCATTGTACCTCACCTGGAACCCCTAATACTGTTTGTCAAATATCAGTGGCATTCATTTCCTGTTATTATTACTGCTGGATAGGGGGGAAACTACAGCTTCCAAGAGTCATACCTGCAAGCCAGGGTAGCACATTTGTCCTGTAAGGAATCTGGTCTCATGACTAGATGGTAGCACAGCTACCTTTTGATATCACACTTACATTTGTTTCCACAGCAGTGCTCCCCTTCTATCCCACTTAATTTTCTTTTAGATTTCTTTTATAATATCATCTTGATAGCCATTGCAAAAATGCAAACATAAATTGTTGGATTTCACAGTTCAGGCTGGACTATGAGGAGCCAGATATTTTGCCTAATGACTACTTTGAGATGCTGCTTTCTTTGAAGGAAGACATTCTTCTGTACCAGCTGGAATTTTATTTTGAGAAAATCAGAAAGAACAATGAGTGTTTTTACTTCAGCAATTACATCTATGTAGATCCCAAGTGGTTTATTGTGTGATTTAGTTTTTCAGGTGTCTTTTTTTCCCCTTTGCTTGCACAGTGCCTCCCACAGCAATGCCCTGCTCTGGTGAGAGCTCCCAGGCACTCCAGTCTTGGCAAACAAAACCAGTCATAGAAATGTTGACTATCAAACTAATTCCTATTTGGTAGCACACAGGAATTAATTCCTGGGCAATTCTTTCTTATACTCACTAGGTCTGGGATCACTTTTTCACTTAATTTTTATAGGTCTCCCAAAAACATGTTTCTAGCAAACCTGTGGAGAAGCTTCAATGTGTTGCTTCATGATATCCTAACAGTTTAAGGAATGAATTAGAGGAAAATAGTAATGTGAAATTGAAGCCCTTTCAAAAGAGAATGAGCAGGTTAAAATACTTGTTTTTTCTATAACACTAAATAAACTTCATGGCCACTATTGAAATAATGGAGAATAGCTTAACATTTTACAGACTGATTTTTACAGCTACACAGGGCATAGGAAAGAGAATATAGGAAAGTGCTTTGGTACAAGCCTGGCTGCTTTGCACCCAGTTTTGCTAAGGAGAGCACTCAAAAGAACCAGATGAGCAACATGGCTTGCCAAGATCAGCAAGAATTATTACTTGGAGAGTACATGCACTACCAGGAGCTGGTGACTGGGGGAGTTAGGGGAGGAAATTGTGTGTTTAGATGTGGGAAAGGCTAGCAGAGATAAAAGAAATACCAGCTCTGTTGTGGAATTCAAGAAAGGAAGGGAAACAGTTGGCAGAGGAGAGGAGAGAGAGTGGGGGTTACTACTGCAAAGCTGACCCAGAGTTGACATTATTCACAGCAAGGTTAAAGGTGAAGATGATCTGATTTTAATGCATTTTCTCAGAGGAAATTTCAGAAGTCCATTTTTCTTTTTTTCCTTTTATTTTGCAAATACAAAAATGTTTTCTACGTTGCAAACTTTATTGCCCAGCTTCCTTTTAACTTTTGTTCTCTGCTTATTCCAGTATCACATTTACATTGGATGATGTGTGAGTTATGTAGGATGTTTCAAAGTTGAAAAAAGGGCAGTTTATCTTTCAAAAAGGACATTTTATTTTTCACAAGGGCATTTCAGTGAATATTTCCTTCAGTTTCCTTAAAAATATTTGAACTAATAGAAGTTAAATAAAATCTTTACTGAGATTTCTGTATGAAGATTAGCCGGGTGAGTGTCTATTACCACTGTCAAGTTAAAGAGACTGTGAATTATGTTAAATAGAGATAAATGATTTTCAGCATTAAATGAGGTTAAATGAGGCAGAAGTAAGCTATCAGACAACCTCTGAAAATTAGCAGGACACCTGCAGAGCTCAGACAGAAGCTGTTGGTGTACCTGCACCTGTCAACAAAGCCTTGGCAGCAAACTCTCCTCTGGGCACCACTTACCTTTCAGATCCATAATCTATTTCCATAACCCACTAGCAGGGAAAGCTACTCCCCTGCTTCAAGACCTGAAAACTGGAGAATTTCACTAGTGATCCAAGACAGAGGTGACAGAAGTCCATGCTTAGCTTTATCTTTGAAAGAAAAAAAGAAAGAAACAAAGTGCTCTGAACTCTTCAACTCACAGCTATTGTCACTGGTTCTGATCACGTTTGCATCCTTTTGGGACAGTGACACAGTGTTCATACACTCTCAGTTTGTAGGGTAAAGGGTGACCTACTGGATGCTTTACCCCCAAACTGCTGAGAAGGTTGGCCCATGGAGTTGAGCACTGTGACTCTTGCCTTCTGGGCTAGAGGAAGCTGCCCAGAAGCAGCTCGGAGGAGAAGCTCCCATATGTGTGAGCAGAAGCCACAGCACCACTCCTGAACTCATTTACAAGGACTTGTTGGAGCACAGGATGAATGTTGTTCCCTTGGATTTGCAAGTGGAGGATTGTGAGCAAGTGCCAGCGGTGAAGGGAAGCAGGACTTAAAGGGCAAGAACCATGAAAACAGCAATTTCAGATGTTAATCTTGTTTTATCCCAGAAGGCAGACTTTCAGATGCACAGAAAGCATGAAAAAAAACCACTGCAAATAAAATTATAAGCAATGTTTATAAGATAAGGAAAATCTGTGAAGAAATGCACTTCCAGACTTTTGAGTAAGACAAAGTAGGACATCTTAAAAGCACTCAAATTTCCAGAACGCTCTGAATTCCAACCTTTTGTAAATTAAGGCTATTTATCGTGCAGCATATTTCAAAATCAGACACAATTATTCTTTAACCTTAACTTGTTTGGATTTTGCAGCAAACTGAGCAAAAGCAGAATTTATTAAGCAAACAATTTCACTGCACAGTTATGGGTGAAATACATATCTGCCCATATCCCAATAAGATAAGATGGGGCTTATCAGTAGTAATTTTAATTTGTTCTTGAAAGGACAGACTAGAGATTAAGAGATTGCTTCCTGTTGCCTAAATTCAAGCCTTAACAGGCTCCTGCTGGGAAATGATAGGTCAATAATAGATTGAGAAGCCTCCATAGTTTCAAAATAAATTTTAAAAAAAACTTTAATTAATAGAGTGATATGACGTGTTTGGCCGTAATAGCTGGGATCCAGAACATTGGTTATATTCTTCACTTGAGTTTTGACTGTCAGATGAAATGGTGTCATTGCTGCTTCCCTTGTGGGAGGAAAATATTTTAGGTTTTCAGAGAAGGGATCAGAGTTGGAAGAGAATCATCACTGAAACCGGCAGTAAGGGAGGTGCCCCCTTCCAGAATAAAAAGTTCAGTGTTGGAGGGAAATACTGCTGCTACAAAATGCAGCTCTCTCGGGGGCTGCAAGTGCTGAACTTGCTCCCTTTGTGTCAAAAAGCAGCAGGCAAAGAGTTGACAGTGCTGTTAAGATGACTCATTATTTCTCCAGCTCTGGTTCCCCTCTGGCACCTCCTGGTCATTCTTCTCTGTCATGTGATTCTTCCCACAAAAAAAAAAACTTCTAAATACATTGCAGAGGATCTATAGCCACAATGCCAGAACAGCTTTTGTTTTGGCAGCTGCTAGGAGTCTTCTCTGTTAACTTGAGCCTGTAAGGAACCACCCGTTCTTGCAGTCCAGTTCATGCTAACTCAGGCATGAGAGAACTGGACTGCATGAGCATTTTAGACCAGCATTTTATAACGTGATTTACATCCTCAGTCCCACCAGGTATTTGGAAAAGATTCTTCTGAAGACTTAAGCTATTTAGGTTTGTTTTGGCTGCTGAAATTCTCATAGGAACAGACCAAAAAGTTTGTGAGCAGAGAGCAACTGGTTCCCTGGCAAAAGCACTCTGAAAAGAAAAAACAGCCTTTTTGACCTTAAAGAAAATATAAAGCTGGAGTAGTAATTCTGTCTTCTGAAAAATCCACAACAAAGGGTGACCAGGAAGTTTCATTCACCTCCTCAGATGCAGTTACACCAGCTAGGGGTATTATAGATCTGTTAAAGGACAAGCCTGGATGGTACATAGAGAACACAGGATGGCAGTGCATTTCTTCTACATCATGGTGCAAGTGCATTAAAAATTTAAAAAATCTTTCAAGGCATAAAAAATATTTACTTAAACCCAGTTGTGTATCCTGGTACCTACTATCTCTGTCAGGAGCTGCCTTGGCAGATTTTCTGCACCTCATGGTGAGTCAACACCTGGAGGGATTTGGAAGAAGGGAGTAACTTGTGCGTCAGGAGCTGATCGAGAGTTTGATGGTTGGGAGGAAATACAGAGCTGGCAATCTCACAGGGATGTTTTAGACTCTCTTCCCGTTGCCTCTGATGTTTATACGCTTAAGCTTAGCAGTGATTAGACAGCACCTGAAAATGCATCAATAAAATAGAACCTATTCTTCCTTCCCACCTCAAAAGTTAATATTTCATTCTTCACACTGTATTGTCCAGGCCCACAGGTCTGTGGGCTTTCTCTGCTTAGCAGATGACTGACAGTTCATACTGGTTTTTCTACACATATATTTTTCATGTCATTTCAGCTGTAGAAAAGACACTATCTAGTGCAAACGTAGAGGTTTATACTATTACTCTGAAAGATTGTCATATATAGATTTTCACCTGTACAACAGTGGGATAAAAATTTTCAAGAATCCAATCAAATGGCAAAAAACCAAGTCCAAGTGCTATCTAGAAGAAGATCAAATGTTTTATTTTAATTATAGTGGGAGCAAAAAGAAAATGAGAAGCTCAGGGCTCGTCCACTGTGTGCCTGTTATTCATGTGAGCAACTTTTTATTATATTAGTGATTTGAGCAGAAGACAGGAAACATACATAAACAAATGACAGGAAACATACATAAACAAACATACTTTCCTGTTTGTTATCAAAGGAAAGTAATTTTAATGGCCCAAGCCTATACTGTGCTTCTTTCTAGGCCCAGACATTATCACAGAATCATGTAATAGTTTGGGTTGGAATGGACTTCTAAAGGTCATTTTGTCCACTTCTCCTGCAATGATGTCAGGAACATCTTCAGCTAGATCAAGTTTCACTGGACAACTAGATTAACCTGACCTTGAACGCTTCCAGGGATGAGGCATCCACAACTTCTCTGGGCAACACATTCCAGTGTCTCATCACTCTCATTGTGAAAATCTTCTTCCTTAGACCTAGCTTAAATTTACCATAATTTAGCTTAAACCCACTTCCCATTGTGTTATTGCAACAGACCCTCCTAAAAAAAGTCTTTCTCCATCTCTCTTGTAAGTCTTGAAATGCTGTGGTGAGGTCTCCCCAGAACCTTCCCTTTTCCAGGTTGAACATCTCCAACTCTCTCAGTCTTTCCCCCTAACCACTTTTGTGACCTTCCTCCAGACCCATTCCAAGAGGTCCAAGTCTTTCCTGTGGTGATGACCACAGAGCTGGACATGGTACTTTACATGGGGTCTCATCAGGAGAAAGAAGAGGGGTGGAATCCCCTCCTCAGACCTGTTGGATTTCAGAACTGAGTCATTCTCTCTTGCTTTTCTGGGGCATTTGTGTGGGTCTTGCTGCTTACTGCTAACACTAATAAGATGTTATAAATATGGTGTCACCACCTACTCAGTGATGCTGAACAGCTCTGGGACAAAACCTGAAAATACTGCTGTTCTTGGAACAACACTCCTTGACCACTTGCCAGATATGCAAATAGGGATCAAACAGCCCATTGCTAACTGTATTGTATTTGCATTTCACACTGCAGCTGGCTTAAGGGAGCAGAATCTGAAAATATTAAAACCTCTCAAGCAGTTATCTGTGCTGGCACCAGTGTACTAATATTTAGAAATAGTCTATAGATAAGAAGGTATTCTATGTTAAAGATGGAGACTCACCTCGAGAGCAGCATTTAACTTCTGTTGGCTGTGAGCCTGAGAATGACAAAGCACACAGTGCACAAGGATGTGCACTTTAACAACCAATTGCCTACAAAACATACAGTTCCTCACAGGAGGGGATGCCAAACATGTTGAGGAAGAAGTTTGACTTAGTTACCTTACAGACCTTTTTCCTGAACATCTTTATTTGTTAAAGGATGGAATGTTACCAAATTTTGCTTCCCATCAGGATCCAGTACTTGGCCTATTTACAGTCCTGTGTGCTAGGGTCCAGCTTGGACTGTATTTGCATCCAAACAAAGCAGGTTTCTGATGGAAATACAGGCAGATTCTTGCATTTATTCGTCAAATAGTTATACAAACATTCAAGTGCTTCCTTGGAATATTGCAGTGCTTAACTGTGGGAGCTTGTTCTTCAGCTGTCAGTCTACAAACTGCATTCCATAGGAAATTTTTTGCTGATATTTTATCTCAGGGATGTTTTCTTGGGAGCATTATTAGATGTTGTGACTTGTGGTAGATCTGGCAGTGCTGGGTTAACATTGGAATTACTGACCTTAAAGGTCGTTTCCAGCCTAAATTATACTAAGATTCTGGTGGGTCAGCCCAGATCTCTCCTCTGCCTTTTCAGCTTTTCAAAATGGTTATGTATATTCCCTAGTGGAATAAGTTCCATAGTGATGGACACATATTATTTAATGAAAAAATGGTAAATAAAGGAAAAAACCACATCTTTTGTAGTTCCTCACAACAGATAAGAGTATGGTAATTTTAATTAAGTTTTATTCCCAAATTGCTGAAGAATTATTGTATTTTTCTCTCATTCACAAGGAAATGGAAGCTCACAGAAAGGATAAGCACACAATTTGACTGACTTCCTGACCTGCCATCCTGGATCTGGTGACTTGCAGCCCTGGTGCTCTGTCCCTGGAGGTGATCAGAATGCATGCTGGTCATCAGAGTCATGTAGGTTCAGTGTGTAACACTTCTTGAATAATGGATTGAGAAATGAGCCAGAGCTGGTTCCATAAAGCTTGTCATATTTCATGCAGACAGCTGCCAGTCTCTGCACTGTTTGCTGCTGTCATTTGTGTTTTCTGTCACCCAGATAAGACATCAACAAAAATAAATACCTGAAGAGAAAAATGATGTTTCTGCAAAGATTTCTGTGTTTTTTGCTCTCTGCAAAGATTGCTGTGCTTTTTCTTTCCATGTATATATATTGTGTTATTCGTTCCCAAGGGCTAAAAAAAAAAGAATAAAAACACATATTAACTCTCCCTTTAAACAACCTATAAGAAAAATATTGCTTGGTACTCTTAGTCCAAATACACATAGTCAGTTTTTTAAGATAAAGGTTAAGTTTTGGTTTGAAGAGAGGGTTTAAAAATCCAGGATCTGTAACATTTATCCTGTGTCTTTTGAATAATATTTTCACTGCTTTAGCAATGGTCTTATATGTACTGGGAAAGGCATTCAGAGAAATCAGGCTGCTCTATGCGGAGCTCATCGCTAGCAAAAATGGCCTGGTTTTCTCAGACATCAACTGGCTGCAGCCCTCTGAAGTCAGAGCCCTGTGACTGAGCCTGTATTTATGTGGGCACCTACGTCTAGATTTTGGAATGCATTTTTAGCAGCCAAATTTTAAGGTTTCAGAAATGTAAAAATTGCTGCTGGCAAGAGGTAAAGATGAAAACATCCAAGTTTCATCAGAGTTATCAGTGAGATGTAATGGAAAGACTGACCTTACTATTTCATGAAAAATCATGCAGTAAGGGACTGCCTAGACCTTGTAGCAATGCAGATAGTGTGGCACAGAAAAGCTCTATCTGCAGGATAAGGCCAAGGGTCATGGAAATGCAACATTTATTCTTTTCTGAATTCTCCCTGGCTGTTACCTGCCCATGAAAGAATATGAAGAAGAATTAGAAGCAGGGCAGAACTGTGTTTTTTTATATGTCCTGATTTGTCTTTGTTAATAATGGTGGCCAGTCACTGACCCAAAGCCATGCTGCATCTTTTCTGAGAATTTCAGAGCTGCTGCTCTGGATGTGGATATTGGATCAAGTTCCTGCCAAAAAGTCCTTGACTGGATTTCAGCTACATCATGTGGACTGCTGATGCTCCCTCATCCCATTGTCTCAGGGAAGACCCTAACCCTGTACCTCATAACATCCTCCAGGAAGAGCTGAATGACCCCAGAAGTACTATCATCACTCTACCCCTTTCAGTGACACTGCAGCATCAGTCCTCTTTTGTCAAGCCAGCTCCTTCAAGCATTTCCATAGGGATTATTACGCTGTGTATGGCTCTGAAAGTGAGGGATACTTGCCTTCCTGAGCTAAAGAGCAAAATAAAGCTTGAGACAGGATGTGACTCCTCCCTGACCATGAAAATTTAATGACATTGCTAGAAAAGAACAAATGAAATAGCAGAATACTATCAGTTTGGGATAGAAATTCAAAAGTGGTGTGGATCATAAGATCAGTGAGGTTTTGGAACAGCTGCCTAGAAAAAAAATGGAGCAAAAAGTCCTTATTTCAAGAGGAATTTTAGCCTTTTTTTAATAAAAGAGATTTTAAGATGTGGTTTACTAAGCAGCCAAGGGCTCAGTCACTTTCAGTCAGATGTGCTGTGTTGGGTGATCTTTCTTCCCTCCCAGTCTCCGCTTTTACGTGGCCAATTTCCAGATGAAAGTTTGGCCTGGTTGTCCAATAAAGCCACAAATGGCACATTCTCCAGACAGCCAGGGCTGTCATGGACCTGATCACTGTATATGTGTCATGCTGCTGCTCACTTCTTGCACAGCTTTAGCCTCCCTTGGAGGAGCTCAATTAAATAGAAATCTGCTGACAAGGCTTAACTATTATTTTCTGCTTGTATCTCAGGTGCCTCTTTTAACTGGGTCAAAGTAAACCCATTACTCCCAATATTTGGTACATGGTAGGAATTTTTACCTAGCATAAGTCATAACTCTTTAATGTTTTCTAAAGGATATATTGATTCACCTAACCTCGAGGTCAGTCTCATGTCTGTGTAGATGAACTGCGCAACACTTGTACGTTTTGTTAGCAGTGTTTCAGGACCAAAAAGGAGATGCTCTGATGTGCAAAAACCACCCTTGGGACTTTCCCTAAGTTCAAGACATGCACAGCAGGGCTATAGAGATTCCAGGCCATTTCTGATGTAGGACAGGCAAGGGCAATTTATCTGAGCACATTCAGAAGCCTTCGCGGGCTCACCTCTGTCCTGACCATTCCCTAGGGGTGTTGGTCTGTTTGAGTATTGCCAACTCAAATCTAAGAGAGATTTTCTATGAAACATCTATTCCCATTTCAAAGTTAAGCAACCATAGGCAGAGGCAACCCATCAAAGCTGGCCTTGCACGGGCAGCCTGTGGGAACTTGCTCATACAACAAAGTTCACTGCTGGGAGGTGTAAAAGCAAACTTTTTGTAGGAAAAGGCAGATGGTTTACTTCTTCAGGGACTTTGCAACTGCAAAGCCTACAACCTATTTTGCAAATTATACTACCCAAACATACTTATCATTTTCAAGTTTGTTCTAAAATCTAGCATGTGTCTTGTCTGCCTCTACTTAAACTGAATTTTTGTCTTGCTCTACCCCCATAGGCTGCCTAGATAATCATCATCTTTTTATATTGTTCAGTAGTGTCTTAATTTAGATATATCTTTTCTATACCAAATTATTATATTTTCCTCATTTGTTAGGTTTATATTTTCTACATTTCAAATAATTTCTATGGCTATTTAAATGTAATTTCTTTTAGTCTTTATGGGTGTTAAATGTAAGCTGCCTAAGGTGTAATTCTCTAGATCACCATTTCTTCCACTTTTAAAAAAAGTTGTTCTCTTTATAGTATTTCTCCTTCTCCAGTGTTCTGGGACTTCAGTATTTTTTGGTAAATGCATTTTTTTTGTTAAAAATCACAATTATCCAAGCACATACAGTTTGGCCAAGTTTTTAAGAAATCAAGGATATGTTTATCTTGTGCTTTCAGGGTGAGTATATCCCACTCACCTAAAAGTCTTTAATCTGCTCTTTTTCCTCTCCTGGTGTGGACTTTCCTCCTCAATGTTCCTCAATTGCTTAAATAACAATCACTATTAAAATTTTTGTCAAAGTGACACCCAATAGGTTCTAAGCAGTTTAATCCACTTCCCGATGATTATTTTCTCTCCCTTTTTCATAAAAGATATATAGATAAAAATATAGCACATTATTTAATTTTTTATGCATTTAGTCAACACTGGTTTTACTTGACACCCTTCTGCAGCTTTCTCTTTGAAATTAACTTTACCCCCTTCATGTGGCAATCAACTGTGGATATTTATAGTTACTAGCACAGTTTTCCCTTTTTATTTCTATTGTATTTTCTGTTTTTCCAGCTATGCCTTATCCAGTCACTATCAATTCCCCACTATGGCATTTTCCTAGTTTTGTTCCATAGGAGGACAGAATTATGTTATGTCCTTGCTATTGCTTTGTATAAGAATTAGAATTTCTCCTGAAATTTTTTTACCCTTTGGTATTCTTCTTCTGAGTACCTTGCCTCCCCATCTGCAGCCTGCTACATTGGCCCTTTTGAAGCACTGTGCTAATAATCAACATCTGCTCAGATTTAGTCCCTTCTCTTACAACCATGAACTCTATCAGGACAAGATAATTTTCACTCAGATTTTTTTTTTTGTGATTTTTTAAAAAATCCTGGTCAAACACAATGAAAACCAAGCCAATCAGGGCAATTAGAGCCTCTGAATTCTAGGATTCAGAGGCAATTAGAGCCTCTGAATTCTAGGACAGTGAGCTGTGCCTCAAGGAGGAGGAAATGTGCCAAGAATAACAATAACAGATGTTCAGTTTACAGCTGTCAGCATTACAAAGGGAACACAAAGCAAGTATGCTGACTATCTAGAGGAATGGGTGTTGCATGTATTCCACTCTCAGAACAGCTAAGAAATGCAGGACACTTGTGCTGACGAAGCAAAGAGGTGGCACAGTGGATTCAGCAGCAGCAGCTTTATGGGCAACACCATCTCCCTTGCAGAACTGACTTCCCTGTCCTGGGTGAAAACTCAGCTCCCATGGCAAAGCCAGGCAGTTGTTCCACTGAATAGTGCTCTGTTCATTCACCCTTTCTCTTCTTCTTCCAGTCCCCTTTCCTGTCCTTCAACACTCTTCTAGGAGGGGTTGGTAATTTTGCTACTGACTATAAATGCACGGGGCAGTCCAGCTTGTTCCAGCCTGGGGAGAGGAAGCCATAGAATGGCCAGGTTGGACCTTACAGATAATCCAGTTCCAACCCCTGTCCATGGACAGGGACACCTTTCACTAATGAGGTGCTCAAAGCCCCATCTAACCTGGCCTTGAATGCTTCCAGGGATGGGGTATCCACAACTTTGGGCAAACTGTTCTGGTGCCTCACCATCCTCACAGTAAAGCATTTCTTCCATAAATCTAATCTAAACCTACTCTCAGTTTGAAGCTGCTTCCCCTTGCCCTGTAACTGCCTACTCTTGTATGAGTAGCTCTCTCCATTTTTCTTGTAGGGTCCTTTAGGGTACTGAAAGGCTGCAATTAAGTCATCTTCATCAGATATCCTTTTTTTCCCTCTAATAACTCATCTGTTACTGCAAGAAATGCCCTTCACTTGAATAAATTGTGTCACCCCCCCTTAAGCAATTGCAGAAAAATAAGGAAAAAGTACATCCAGGAAGTGTTGAAAGTAGCAAATATTTAAATTTGGAATACACAGTAACAACTGCTTTGTATCCTTCTTCTTCCTCAGATGTCTCCTTTCCAATATTCTTCTTCCCTCCCCACCATCATACCTTACTTGTTGCTCATGGAATAATTTCATGGCTGCAGGTAACAGGGCAGTTCTCTGGTAACACAGCATGAACTCTCTCATGTTCCAGTTTTTACACAGTTCAGTTGTGTGGTACCTGAATGCAGCCAACAGCATTGAAAAACTATGCTGGTGCCCCAGGAAGTTATATAGAGATAAAATATAGGAGGTAAAAAACTTTAGCTTTTGGACAGAGTATTTTTCTGGTTTAATTTATAAATTTAAACCAGGTACAGAGGGTCAGAAAGCCAAAGAAAACTGCTGAAAACCTGTGAGCTTCCCAGCTGGTGAGGGCTGGCTGGCAAAGTCATGAGGTCCATAGCTCTGAGGCAGACCCTTTCCACCCACCCACAGTCTGAAGGGCTTGAAACCTTGCATTTATCTCTATTTTGGTTTACTGGCAATTGATATTGGATAATTTTACATTCTTACTGCATCCACAAAAGCCTATAATTTAGCTTTCTTAGATCTTTTCTAGAAAGAAAACAGGTAGATGGAAACTTGCCATACTTTGTCAAGGCAGGGAGGTATCCACACATAACATCCCTGGTTTTTTAATAGCTGTGTAAGATAAGCAGACTGTCCCAGAGAAACATCTATTGCCACAGTGTTTTTCATCATGAATACAGCCAAAGTGTTTTTATTTGGTTGAATTAATAATTTGTATATTCTTCTATGTGTGTATGCCTAAGATGTATTTACTGAAGTGGTTGCTGCTGCTATTTTTCCAGCTAAATATATTTTTTGTTTTGGCCTAAGAAATTATTTTATGCACATTACAGTCTCCAGCTTCAAGCCTCTTAGAATAAGCATCCTGAGATTTAGAAGAAGAATAAGGATGTCTGTGAATACAATATTGTCATAGACCTTAGAGAAAGTTGAAAATATTTAAAAGGAAAAGGGACAGCTGCTTTAAAGCGAAAAGGTGGAAATCAGTTCTTTTTGAAGTGATTACCTTTAGGCAATAATTTCTGTGTGTCTGCATTGCCTCTGCACTAGACTATAGATATTAACACTCCGTGTTAGATGCACACTGAGTCTTGGGCATTTCTTACAATTCTGATGTACAGCCAAATTTTCATACCACAGAGATATATGTGCATGAAGGAAATGTAGTCAATCATAGTAAAGGGAAAAAAATTTTAAAAAATTCAAAAAAAAGAGAGAAAATGTTCAAAATGCTCATACTGAATATTTATCTTTAAACAGAAACCACAAAGCGTACTCTGACACAGAGCAGAAAGAAACATGTCACTCAAGTAAACTTTTCCCTGGCTATTGAAGCTGCATAAATTCTAGTTTTATCCAGATGACAAGTTGAAGGCCTTACTGGCTTACAGATGGATCAAAGTGTGACTCAAGATAAAAAAATTAAACTTCATGAAGTTTCAAAATCAAAATAGTGAATTTGAAAATGAGGTGCCTGTCTGCATCTCACTGAACCTTGAAGATATCTGGGCACCTAAAGGTCATCCTCTCAAGGGTGCTTACAGCAGGCTCCTGTCTCCCAAAGGACATTTGTATTGGTGGCATTTTCAGAACAACTTTGTGGGCAGAGGTTGACCAGCTTGTAGGCCATAATGTGATGGGCAAGCCTCTTCTTTTCCACTGTCTGATATTCCCATCACAAAAGTATTATTATTTCAAGGGTCAATATTTGCGGAGGGTTTTCTACATTTTACAAATCCCTTGCTTTTTCCCCATTTTTAATGTGTTTCATGTGAATGTTTTGGGTTTTTTTCACATCCTCTTCTGAGTACTTTTGTTCTAGTTTTACAAATGCAAATTTTTTGGCAATGATAATTGACACCTGAAAGTATGTTTTCCTTTGACTATAATACATCCATTGAACAGTGGGGAAAAATAAGTAAATAATAATGTCTTTTAGCTGACTACACCAATCTGTGCAAAGCACAGATAACAAGGTTATTTATATATGTGTTTGGCAGGACAAAGAATTCCTATTTTTGAATCATGAGAGAGATGGGAAAACATGCTACTCCCTTCATTTTATGAACTATGTACCAGTCACCTGTCATCTGCCACTTCCTCCCCACCACTGTGCAAAGAGCAAAGAACTGAATTTAGGTCTTTCAAGGCCTAAAGATTTGATCCAGGATACTTCATGCCTGCAGGTTATGGCTGAGCTTTGGTCCCAGGAGATAGACTCAGTCACGTCAAGGGAGGGAAAAGACAATCCAGAAAGCAACTATTATTACTGTGTGTCAAAAAATGAAAAGCCTGATATATGAGTGCATGTAAAGGAGAATGTGAGATGACATAACCTGTCATCAGCACAGGTCCCTCACTCACCCATGTGAGTGACAGCCTGTGATAGGAGAAAGTTGGCATCAGAGATATGAACTCAGCCCCAGAAAAAGCAGACTTGAGACCATGTGTCAGAAAGTTTCTTTATTTGAAAAACAGCTGAGTCTAGACTCCATATTCAAGATTTATTTTGATCTTCTCATGTCTAGCTGATGTTTGCACTAACTTAGATGTTTCAGCAGTTAAATGAGTCCTGGAAGCTTTTTTGGTTTGAAAGACATTACTTTAAAAAGATGTTATTCTTTTTATTGATTCCTCAATTTGTAAGCCCCTTTGAATCTATTACAGAGGAAGTGCCATTTTTTCTGCCCAACATCACACACAAAGGAAAGGAAGTTTTCCTCCTGTTTTTAAATAGCATAATAAACACTGAGAAAATCACCCATATAAAGTTTTATAACAAATCTGCCATTTTCCCCAATTAAATTGCAAGTTTTCCCCAGTCTGCAGAATTCTTAAATATACCCACAGTAAAGTTGAGAAGTTCAACTAATGACCTATCCAAAAACCTTCACCTTGGCAGAAACAGCTATTGTGGAATCTTTTTACTTCATGAGGAAGTAGAGCAGATAGTAATGGTTTACCTGTCTCACTGTGTATTGTTTTGGTCAGGATATTGGAGACTCTTCTGGCACTCCCATAGTCCTCTGTGCAACATTTTCACCTGCTGAAATAGTCCTCAAACCCTTGAGACAGCCCCTTCTCCCTCCCTCCCTCCTTCATTTTCTTCTGATACCATAGCCTAACCCAACCTCTGTGTTTGCACAGGGCTTTTAACTACCAGCCTGAGGCAAGTTGAAAGCAGCAGAGGAAGGAAGGGAGCAGATCAGGAAGCCACTAAGCCAATTTTCCATGAATCAAATGAACAGAGTCCTGTAACTTTTCTTTGAGGTAAGGAAAAATGAGAAATGAAAGTCTCTCATAGCCTTCTGTAGGTCACTCATTAATTCACAGCTTACTGCACCTTTCAGACTGTCCAATACTGATTCTTGCTAGTAGGGCTGCATTCAAGCTGTTGATACCTACTGCCTTGTTCCAATAATATCTCAAAAGACAGGCTTAAATTTTGTAAATTAATTGTCCAATGTAAATTCAGATGTCAATCTACAACAGTATTGCTCTAAACAATGTGATAGTGTTATTTTTCAGGAAAAGGAAAATAAAGGCAGCATTGTATTGCTTAAAATGAAATGCATCCATTCTCATTCAGAATTCAAGCAGAATTTAAGTGCTGAACCTATTTCATGTGCAAATTAACTTTTCCTTAATAAAGCAATTTTTTCTGGACTTTAAAATAGAGTTGCACTTTTATTTTTGCAGGTACCAAGAAAATAACAGAACAAAGCTATTACTCCTCAAGTTAATTTTTATAATGTTTGATATTTTGCACCTTGCAGGTTAAAACAACAAGATTTTAGTGGGAAATTGATGCCGAATGTCAAAGTCTAAATAAGATTTATTTTTCAGGATGGACACAAAGGTGCCCTGTGGAACTCCTAGGCAGGTGAAAAGTTGCTTGGCAGTTCCATGTCAGATAATGTATATATACAAATAGGTATGATTCATCCCCCTTTCCTAGAAAGATGAAATGACTTAGTAAATCCACAGTGCTGGATGAAAGGTTAAACTTCTAATTACCATGCCTCACGTGCAATTATGTACAGCCTCATGGACAATCATCACCGTTAAAAGAAAGGAATTTTAAGAAAATCTATATAAAATATTGCTTTTCTCTGACAAACAAAAACTATTCTTCACTAGAAGCTCTGGAACACTTTCTTTGAAAAACAAGTCAGTTTACTCCCTCGTCCTAAATAACACTGGTTAAAAATTAATCTGAAATGTCTTTTCTACTGTCTCCTCCATGTCAGGAATATTTCACTGTGGGTTATACATCCTCTGGAGTTTAGCAGTTCATTCATTATAGAAACAATTCCAGGCCCTTGCAATTCTGAAAGCAAAAACTAATTTCTTTCTGTCAATCCAGGCACAAACCCCAGATTTGACTCTTTAGTTTTTGTACCTAGTGACAAAGTCAGACTAAGAAATTCTTGGCCCTTCTCTGCCCTGGGTGCTCTCATTTCTTCCCAGGTGCTTTGTTCCTGCTGCCACACCACATGTTCCCTTCACCTGCACTGCTGCTTGGTGCAGAAAACCAAGTTAGGAATTAGAACTATTTTTTTTTTAATAAATAATATTAGGAACTTAATCCAGAACAATCCCCAATCTGTTTCCCAGAATATCCCTGGCAAGAAAGAAAAAAAAAAGGAAAGAGAAAAAAAAAAGAGGTGGTAATGTGGCTATAAATCTTGAAAGTTGCTGAAAAACTGAATGTCTGAGAGTGTTGAGTTGTCCCTGGCAGAAGGTGGAAAGACACATCAGAGAATGAAGGCGAAAGAAAATTATGTTTTTAATAGTAGGCTCCCAGGCTAATGAACTGGATTTGTTAAATGCTATAATTTCTTCATCTTTAGTGAATTCTGGGAACTATTATTGATAGCTGACTCGTTAAAAGAAAGCAGTCCTTATACAGGAAGGTGTACAGGTCAAAGTGCAGCATTCAGAAAGTAATAGCATGATGCCATTTGTATCCCAGAGGCTACAAATGGGATAATTTTCATGGTAATCTTTGCAGTCATACTTACCCACAGTGTTCACAAAAGGGAAAATTCTTCTTCCCATCCCATAGGTACAAGGATGATCATCCACTGTACAACAAGGTTCAGAGTTTCATAATAGTTTCACTATGTAAATTGACTTTACCTGGTCATGTGCTCAGCTGTATATGTTCAGGCAATGAAGTAGGAGATGTTTTGAGTTTGATACAGGAGGCATAGCAAAGAGTGATGTCTGAACAGACTCACTGCTGGGAGGTGAAAAAACTTTGTAAGGAATGAGGAAAATCAGACCTCACATGTATTACAGAAATGCTCAGCATATGAAAAGGACTAAGCAGGAGAAATACTCCAGGTACAGCCTTGTGTGAGTCATTATATTTCACCAGGTGACTGATCAGCATATCCCCAAGGCTTGTCTCTGCTGTTTGTGGTTAGATACAGTGTCACTGAAATGGAGAGTAGCTGGGTTCTTATTCTCTCCCCTCTTACATCAGTGCACACCAGGAGCCAAGGGAGTCAGAGGTGTGTGAGGGTATTAGCTCTAATTCCCAGGCTTTCATACCTCTAGTCTGCTATTGAACTGTTAGAGAAAAATAGATAATTTTCAAGTTTTGTCCCCAGGATTATTTCCTCAGCTGCCCTCCTACCTCTCAAAGAAGTAGCAGTACTCAGCATAGATTCAAACAGGAAAAGGTAGGCTTAAGCCACCTAATGCTCTCTACAGAGATCACTCTCTGGATGGATATAGGAAATCCATTGTTTTTTTTCTAGCTGTAGTCAGTAAGTTTTCACACTGAAGATGAATCACTAAGAGCAACTGATAGGCATAGTAAAACTGGAAGTTGTCAGTCTGCTGATGTGCAGGAGTCAAAGGCTAAAATCTTTCTCCGTGCTGGGAAACACTTTGTCTGGCAGGCCTAGCTTGAGCTCTGCCTGAAGATATTGTTTTCTTTCAAATGCTATAAGTGCTCCTGTTTCTTCTGTTCCATTTCACATTTGTTGGGTGTCTCAAGTCACACAGCTGCCATGAAGAATGTTTGTAAACAGCCTCCTCGTGGAGGCTCTGAAAAAACACCCAGGTAACATCCTCATAAAGAGGGAGAGAGTGAGCAAGACCAAGAGCTCTGGAAGGAGAGAGAAGAACTCACCATGATCTGCAAGGCAGGGAACAACTGCAGGACACTGAGATGTACAGGAGGGTGTAGGTGTCTGGAGCTTAGGCACAGTGGGGCTGGTTCTGGGGCAGAGGAGTGTCCATCCCCTTCCAAATGGGCTGTAGGAGTCTGCAAAGGGCACCTGGGGAGCCCATGCTCTGCAGGCAAAGGTATCTCACCCAAGGGAGTGCCCACACTGCCCTGAGAACCCAGCCCCTGGGTGACATTGTTGGATGCCATGGGCAGCAGTTCTGGTGTGACATCCTGCTGTGCCCAAGAGGATGAATTCACCTCTGGAGCATTTGCTTTTCATGCTGAGTGACTCTCAGGGCTCCAGATGATCTTCTGCTCACTTGGCTGAGCAAAGCACACCCTTTTGCCAGGGTCACACCTGGAACCCCTTGTGCAGGAGATGCTGACTGAGCCATGTGAGAGCTTCTTAATAGAGGGGGACCCCACATCCCTTCCCTGTTTCTGCCCAAGGGGAACCTAAAATCCACTTTTATTAAGAAATATGAGGAAATGTCTCAAAGTGTAGAAAAGAGTGGCATGCCAGATTTAACCCTTCTGCTTGACTGGTTTTTTTTTTGGACAGCTTCAGGTCTCATCCTCAGGAACATCAACCTCATGGACCACCCCAGAGCTCTTTGTGGCACTCTGGGGACTGCTGGACATACATCACATCCAACTCAGCAGCTGCTTTGCTGGTGCCAAAGCAACAGGCAAAATATTCTTCTTGCTCTTAGATTCATTCAACATCTGCACACACAGAGATCTAGCTCAACTGTTTCAGTTATCCACACAGCTGTGAGGAGAATTACAAAGTCTTTGGTTTGGCCTAGGATTACTAGGCGTGGAAATTGGCCTAGGATTTGGCCTGGGATTATTACTAGGATTGACTCATCCCCAACTGGAGCATGTCAGAGCAAAAATTCTTTGAGGAAAGAGAGATATTTGCGACTGATTCAATAGGAATTTTCCATTAGCAGTATTCCCCTTCCAGTGTGAGCCCTGAGGACATATTTCAGTTGCATTCTCGACACAGAGAATATCTTAAACTTCTGGGGACAGTAGTTTTATCATCCAGGACACAGAAATTTCTGAGAGGGATTCATTGTTTTGCTCCTGGTATCAGAGAGACAGGTAGCAGTGCCTTTTTTCTCTCAATTCATGAAATGCAGACACAGAGATGAGAAGTACAAGCCCACAAAAAATGGAAGCCAGTATTGCTTTGGAATCACAGATCTGATAAAATATTCTTTTTTTTTTTTAAAGAAAGCTCCCTGAAGCACAATTTAATCTCAGTTTTAATAACTTAGAAGTATTGTGATATTAGCCTCGCTTTCTTAGAAAAGTACTGAAACACTAAACAAGACTATAGTAGATTAGGGATTCTTTTTATAAGAAGAATATCTATGCTAGTTCCCTGAATAATGTCTAGGAAGTTATTTTTTAAACGACCTTGTGGATCTTTCAGCTTTTTTTACATTGTGTTAATGTGAGGAGACATTTCTAGAATTCAAAAAGGCAGGAAAAATCCCTCATTTTCTTATAAAAGCAGATATTTTCCTCAACCATTACCAGTAACCAAGTGTTAATAGAAATATATACACACATAGATAATATGTATTTTAAAACAAAAAAAAAAAAATTGAAATATACAGCCAAGTATATTTCAAATAATTTATTTTTTTGTTGGTACTGTCCAGAGTAAACAGAAATTTAAAGAGACAATGATGCTGACACCCCTGTACCAGCAGTCTTAGAAAGGGCACAGTGGCATAGCATTGTGGAGGAATCTCCTCACATATGCACAATGCTGAAAGATGCAGAGCACAGAAAGGAAAGAGTTAAAAGGAAAGAGTCTGTGTTTGAATCCTTCTGTTGTAATAATCATGAAAAAGCAGAATAATCAGAGAACTATTACTATAAAATCTTTGCTGACGTAAATGACCACTCAGTAAAGTATTACTGCAGGACTTACAGAAATCTTTGCCATATCAGGTGAACAAAGAGTCAAAAGTTCCCAGCCTTCGCTCTAATAAAAATTCACACACAACCCTCACAATGGGTTAAAAGCCTGGCCTCTTACATGTTCTAACCCCTGAGATCTGTCTAGACAAACCAACCACTTCCTTTTGTCAAGGATGTTCACACCACAGCAGGAAAAGCCACAAGGTCTTGGTCATCTCCTCCTATGTAAAATCCTCCAGCAGAAGAGGGGCTGGGGTGGGGGAAAGAGAGCCTGAAATTTTCCCTGCCACGAGTTGAATATCAGTGCTGGAGCTGCCTCTGGAAACCCAGCTATGGAGCATTCATTGTGCATGGCAGTTGGGCCATCCCATCACTACAGCTCTCTTCAGCCATGGTCCTTTCAAGAGGTTGAGCCAAAAAAATCCCCTGAGCGAACATTAAATCAACATTTTTTATAGCGTAGGCCCCAGAGAAATCTTAATAAAGCTACAGGTTTTGTAATGTTTTTATCCCTAAAAGGCAAAACTTTGGTTTATGGCTCCCTTCATCTTTCTCACTTTCTAGCTCCTCTTTCCCTTATATTTAAATTACTATCTGTTCCTTTAGGTGAAGAGATGGGGTCTCACTGTCTCTTTATCTCTGTTAAGAAAAAAGGCTTTTTTTAGTATATGAGATTAATGTCCATTTTTTGGTGTGCTGCTATTACCCTCTACTACCTATATCACTTTAGTCAATGGGGACCAGTACAGGAGTTGCAGAGGTGGATAAATCATAAAAGGTGCCAAGTATATCATATAGCAAGGGTTGAGTGTGATAGTGAATAAGCAAGTAGTGTTTGCTGTGAAAATGGGTGTTATGAAACAGCATTTCTGTTGTGAGTGTAGTTAAGAGTGTTTCTGCACTCATTGACTCTCATAGAAAAATCTTTTTCCTGTCTGGGACACAAGAAAATCCCATTTCACACTCGGTGCCTCTCTAAAGACTCTCAGCACTGCAGGCATCAAGGTGAAGCCCCTCCAAGGCTGCAGCACCTCCTGCAAGGCTGCAGAGCCTGATACTGCTCCAGCTGCTCCTCTGCCTCTCCTCAGCTGTAGCATCCCCTATACTTGTAAAAATCACTGATGCAGGAGAGGTGCTGGGGCTTATGTATCAGCTAGAAGCTGCTGAGACACACAGATGTAACTGAGCTTGTAGCTGAGCTTGGTGATGCCTATTGACTAGGAACCACATTGCTAAATGGGGAAAAGACAGAACTTCAAAGCCTCAGGTAACTTGCTAAAATAACCCAAACAGGAAACAAAAGTCAGTGCCTTCATCAACATGGCCCAAACGGGACAGGTCAGCCTTCAGACAGGTTTCTACTTGGGCACTCTTCTCTAAGTCCATTGAAGTGCAGCCCCTGCAGAGCTAAGGTGTCAGCTCTTGGTCTGCTTCGTGCTTCCTCTACACTTTCAGAGCTGGGACTGTGCTTCTTTACCCTTCCTTTGCCACACTGACAGTTCACTTAACAATTCACATGTATTTAAACTTAAATCAATAAGGAAAACCAAGGATTAAAATCCATGAATGACCAATTCAGCTTCCTGATGCCGCTTTAGGCATAAGACACTACAAAATTCTATTATTACTTAGCTTAATTGATGAAGAACTTAACATGCCAGTAAAATCACTGGGAAATAAATAAATGGGCTCCCCCACCATGAACAGGTGAGGGGCTGAAGTTATCTGGCTCACCATACAGATGGTTTTGCTTTTCATTCTGATCAACTTCTGTGCCTGTGCCAAGGCTGAATTGTTATTTATGCTGCGCACTTATTTTGTGAACAGATTTAAAGGCCAAAGAGAGTTCAAAGGCAGTTGAGGTGCTTCATGAATAAGTACAGCTCTGATCATGGCATAGACCTCAGGACACCTCTTATGAGTCTTTCCTTCCAAAATATTGGCTTCCACAAATGTAGGTGGCAAACAAACTTTGTGAGCAAGCAGATCCTGCACAGGTCTTTGGAGCTTGTCCCTTCTCTGATCCCTGTAATTAATAGCCAGTTTTGGGACTGACCAGAGCTTTTGGTATCAGTGAAGAAAGGGACTTCTAGCAATTTTTGGGCAGCTGCTCCAGGGTCAGTGAGCTGAGTAAATACCAGCACTTGATATTTACCTTGGAGTGACAGGTGAGAAGAATGAACACTTGTAGATGAACATGCTTTTTGGATGCACAGACAGGGTTGAACAGGTCTGATTTGTTGCCTTTTATTCTGTAGCTGTTTATAATCAGAACTATGCATGGAGAGAATAAATATTCCAATTATATTTTCTTCTACTAATTAAAAATGAGAAACGGCAGTGTCATCTTAGTTGCAGAGAATAAAAAGTGAATTGTTTTTTAAATTAGGACCATTGTTTGTCACGCTAACACACTAATTTGCATTTATTTCCCACCTTCTCGCCAAAGTACCTTGCAGGTTCCTTGCAGACTTGCAATTATTGAGAATTTCACCCTTTACAGGATTATAACCTCATTGAAAGCCAAGGAGACAGCAAGAACTGATAAACCTCTAAGCAGAAAATAGGATGCTTTCATGAAAGAGGTCAGAGAAAAAAAGGAGCTTCCAAGTCAGGAGGTGCTAAGTGCTGGTATGCCGAGGTTTACAACTGAGCACATGGATGCTGCCAACTCCACACTGGAATTACTCTCCATGAGTGAAAACGAGAGATCCCTGACTCCAAAGGTGTGTCAGAAGAGGCAGCATGGGCCCACCATGAGCACCAGGCTGGCACTCTTACCCCATCAGTGCTTCTGGTGACAGTGCATGGCCAGTGTCAAACAGAGAACATCTCTCACCAGTGGGCAAACCAGGCTTCAGGGCAGCCAGAGCCTGGGCTGCACAGACAGAGCTACAGAGGTCCCAGCACTCAGCACCTCCACATCTGGCAGTGCCTCAGAGAGGGCAAAGGAAAGGTCATCTCCTGCCTTCCTCAACACCAGGCTGAGGAGTCATTCAAACAAGGCAGAATACATAAGATCCACACATATGGAAATGGGTTTAATGCTTTTTAGACCACCAGCACTCACTGTTGCAAAGTACTAACAAAGGCAAGAAGTACAATTCAAACTGGACTTGAAATTCTGGAAACCATTGGATTTTTGTTTGCATAAAACTTTAAAAACTGCGGACATGCAGTAAATATCATTCTGTTTCTCTGAGCAGGTGAATGTAGGAGAGGATAGAGGAGCTGGCAAAAAATATGTGGGCAGATGATTTGGTAATTATTTACATGAGTGTTCCTGTACTTCCCCTCAGAAAATAGCTAGTCCCCTCCAGAAATGAGGTATGAAAACACGCTGAACAATAAATTGTTCCAGTAGGTCAATTTTCTTGCTCTTAAAAATCCTCCAAAATTAAACCCAGCTACAAATTTTCCCTCAAATCTTCTGTTTTCCACTTTGATTTTTAACACCTAAAATTGCACTGAAAACTAGACTGTAAAAATAGTTTTCTGGTGCCTGTATCACCACTATGTTTTTATATTAGGACAAAATAGTTTAAAAGCAAAATGCTTGCTTCCCTGCTTAATAACCTATCACCTGGTTTGGGTGGCCTTCCCCTCCCCTCACCTTTTTGATTTGTTGTTCACTCATTTGTTGCTTTGTAGTTGTTTGTTTTTAAAGCCTTCTAGTTCTTTATTTTGTTCCTGCCCCATCCAGAGCTAAAATTCATAAAATCCAGCTAAAAATTCATATAGTGAGTTTTGACTTCAGAGGGATTTGTATAAATTTATTGCTCTCATGAGCATTTGAACACCTCCACAGTCTGCCCAGCAGGCTGTCAGAAACAGTCTTCCCTAAACATGAAGGAGCAGTTAGTACCTCTAGCTATCATTGATTTTCACTGACCACTTCTTGCATGAAAGTGATTTTATTTTATTTTATTTTATTTTTATTATTTTATTTTGTTTATTATTTTATTTATTTTATCATATTTATTATTTATATTTATTATTTTATTTTATTTTATTATTTTATTTTTCAAATCTCCATAATCTGATTTAATTTTAATTATATGAACAAGAATATCCATATTATACAAGTGGAATTTAGCCTGGCTGCTACTATGTGTATGCAGCAGCCATAATCACTTTGAGGTATTGTGGTTATTTGTTTCCAAATGTCTCCTTAGATTAATAGTATAAAACACCAACTGTCATTCAATGTAATTTCAAATAATGCTATTTGGAGGGACCAAAGGGCCAGTCATCAAAGCAGAGTGGGGTCAGAAAGTTGCATTCTATCAGTATCATAATAAGACTACCAGAGGACATGGTCAGCACATGGCGAGATAAGAAAACAAAATGCTGTTTTTTTTACTGTAGATAACAATAGCAATAATAACAGCAATTATAGTACTAATAATACACAGATGTATATGCTATTTCACTCCATTGTTCTCAAAGTACTTCTACAAAGACAGGTGAGAGAATTTAACTCCAGTAAAAGGTAGAGAGAAGGAAATGCATAACTGGCAACCCTGCCCAGCTAGGGTCACACTGCATCCTTCTCTCACTGTCCTCGGCTCTCTGTTGCTTTTGTTTCTCCAGTTCCACAGTTTGTGTAATATCGAAAATAAAAACAGTGTCATGGGGAATCTAGACAAATTTCCATCTGCTTTAAGCCCAAAGTCATGGGAGGAAATGCCTTGCAGCAGAGATAAGCTATGTTAGCAATTTCACAATTGTAATGTGGACAGCACTAGAGCTGACTAGACTAGTGCTAACTAGCTAACTGATGCTGGATGTGCATTATTATAAGCAAAGCTAGAAACAGTACTGGAGGAATTTGGTTTACCTCCTCCTGTTGGGATTAATGTCTGGTTTGTGTGTCACACTCTGGTCTCACAAGGTCACTGCTCAGCACCCTTGCTGACACTGCTGAGGACACAAATGTGTGGCAAGCTAATGGAAAAAATCTTTCCTTTTTTTCTTATCTGAAAGCAAGTTCAGGAGAGTCTGACAGTTTCACAGGAATGGAAATAGGTGCAAGGAGAGGCCATATTTTGGCCAAAATTCCTCATGCACTAGTCTAAAAGGGGCATGTACATGCCATGCTTCTGTTTGGTCAAAGCATTAATGTCCTGAAATGTGAGCTGCAGGTTCTGGGGCAGGCAGATCCTCCTCATGCCCCAGTACAGCTGAGGGAAGCTGGTCACACTGGTGGGATACAGCATGGGCTGGACACCAGTCCTGCAGTGTCAGAACCACAGTTGACAGAAAATATGACATTTCTGTCCCTCTCATTCCGAGGAGCCACAGACACCAGGCAGCCCTGGTACAGATTTAATATCTGGAAGAATGTTTGCAGCAGCATGTATTATTATTGGTGTTACAGCAGCACCTAGAGACCCATGCTGGGACTGGGATTCCTCCTCCCTGGCAGCAGGCAAGGAGGGGCTGAAGGAAGGACCCTGCAATGAAGAAGTTACAGTCTAAATGGAAAAGGCAGACAGCAGCTGGAGGGGAAGTAGTTGAGGAGAAGAATGAGGGGTTTGCCTCTGCCAGCAGATAGCCTGGACCAATAATTGGATTTGTTATCATCTAAGCACAAGGGGATCCACAACCTCCTGGTGAGCTGGCTCTGCTGACAGACAGTGTTTTAGCCTGAAGTTTAATATACAGGGTTCTCTTTGGGCTTGACTTACCAGGAAAGACATTGTTAGAAATTGAACAATATGAATTGTTTTATGTCTATGCAGCAAAACAAGAAGTTCCCGGTTCATTGAGATAATTCTGACATCCAAAGAGATGTGCATGAGGCTATATGGAAAATTAATATTAAGATATCAGTGTTTATCCAAATCAGCTGGCCTTTTGGAGCGTTGTTACAGTGAGCTGGAAATCAGACATTCTGGACTTTATCCAAACTGTTGTAAGAATAGATCACTTTTTCTGCCCTTTGTCTGAAATAAACAAATATTCCCATAATACTTAATTTTTTGCCTAATTCAGGAAATGGATAGAAAACCACAAAAAGGCTCATTTTCTAAACTGCAGTGTTTTAATTATTGATAAAGACCATATTTTGTTTAATGTGTTTCTATTTTAGCATCCTAAATTCTCAGGTCTGGAAAGCTAAACACAAAATTGGAAGCATAATTAGAGACATCCATGAAAATATTTGCCTTACTTCCTTCTGATCTTTCAATACATTCTTGAAAATTGTGTGTTCTACCACTAGAAATAAAGTTTTCTGTGCGTCCACAGAAAAGAGAAAAAGAGGTCTTGGCATAGTTTTTATTAATTTTCATTAGAAATAATATTTTCCCAAGCATGACTTTATATGAGTAAGGAACCTAGTGAAACCTAATGGAAAATGAATATTTCCTGTATCTTGCAGGCAATGCTTTCAGGAATCACCATCTCTAGAGAAAAGTATTTTAAAATATTTTTTAAAATATTTTCCTCCTTTAGTTTTAGATGATGCTGCCTTAAGGAAAGTGTTTACTCCTTAAGGCCTGTGTCTAGGTAAGAATGATACACAGCAAAATATAAGCTTTACTAGAAATAAATAAAGTCAGGGATGCTTCTGTGTTTATTTCCTATGACTCCCTCAAAGTAGTGCAAAATTAGATAATTATATAGAGCTTTCTCTGATGCTGAGGAGTGAAGGATGTCCTCTGCTCTGGGAGAGAGGGTCTTCAGCACTCAGCCTCTTTGGTACAGTCCCTTCAAATAGCTATATTAGCACAAATTCTCAAAACCTGCTTCCCAGTTTTAGATTATTTCACAAGGAAAGGGAAAAAAAAGGCACTTTGTAATTGTTCATTTCCTAAATACAAAGTTTCCAGTCCTAAACTTGGAGCATCACCCTGAAAGCACACTAGAAAAAGATAACTGTGTAATTTTACCACACAAACTGTCCCCTAATCAAACAGCTTTCCCAGGATATCCCATCAGCTATACTTAATTCTTAAATCCCTGAGAAATGTCCTCTGCAAATCTTGGGATTTGCCAAATTAGGGTGCTCCCAAGAGTCCCTTTTCACAGCCAGATGGTCGAAGAAAGAGTCGGAGTTCCTTGGCTTTGGTTCTCAAGGTTGTTTATTTTCTCTTATCTATAACATGTTCTCCCTGCCCAGCCAAGATGCTCTCAGCAGGTCAGCTCAAGGCACACTGCCCACCCCCAGGACTGTGTTGTCTTTTTATACTATAAACTACATAGACATTATTTACAGTTAATTCCCAATACCTATCACCTATGTTAGACAGTCACTTTCTACTCTAAACCAATCCAAAAGTGCCACTGTCACCAAGAAGATGGAGGCCATGAAGAAGAAGGAAGAAGGACAGTACACACCCAGATTCCTCCATCTTGACCCCCCTGTACCCTTATCATAAAAATCTTAACATTCTATTTTTCCACCCTGTGATAAGCTGATCATTCTACTCTACTTTACCTGGTTAGTAACTCTTCACATAAAGTTGGTAATTTTTTCCATGGCTCAAGATCGAAGGCAAAAGGGTCTTGGGCTCTGTGCCAAGCCCTCTGAGCCCCCTGCCCGGAGCTCAGCCCATCCAAAGCAGCTAGAGGGATATCCTGGTTTCCCACATGCAAAGAAATAGGTTTAACTAATCCACAAACTGGTTTTTAGAGGGTATATCTATCTTCTAAGCAATCTTCCTTCTGAGTGATATGAACTGGTTCCAGTTAGAAAAATAAGAAGGACCTTCCAGGGCCAAAGAAAGGGTGTTAGGAAGTTATGCAGGGCTTTTTTCCCCTTGCCACTCTTCCTCATGCTGGGCACAAGCGGTGGGCTGGAAGAGCCAGCTCTCCCTCCAGATGTCAGCACAGAAAGGTGGCTCTGAGGGCAACAGGGCCCAGAGCCCACCTGGTCCCCCCAGCCAGCTCCTCCCAGCCCACCTTGGCATGGTTTCAGTGCTCCCCACCCAGCTGAAGGCCTGGCTGAAGACGCTTTGGGCATGACAAAGATCCTGCAGACTGCGGCAACAACTCCCAAAGGAGGCTTGGACAGCTTCTGTGGTTTGCAGGATTTGGTGTAGAATGCTGTAATGCAAGAGATGATGTGTTTGCTGCCCTCATGCCTTGACATGTGAGTGCCTCATCCTGTGGTGTTTTTTGGCTAGAACCTGGCTTTTAGTCTTCTTTTTGCTGCATAGATTTCAAGTGTAAGCCTTTGTTTTCTTGGCTATTAACTGTTGTACCTTACACATTTAGAGAGGTTGGAAGAGGTTGCCAAGACACCATTCAGCATCTCTCCCCATGGCAAGCCTCTGCTAGGACACAAAACAAGGAGGTGAGGCAATGTGTCTGGGATTCCCTTACACTTGTGGGAGCTGTGGAGGAATCAGCAGGATCAATCTGCAGTGGTCAAACACCAAGAGCTCTTAGGTGTGGAGATCACAGTCCCCTCTACTGGGGCACATGGAACTCACCTTCCTTGGGAGGCTTCCTCCAAAACCCCACTGTGTGCAAGTGTGCAGATCATCATCCTGTTTGTGTTTGTGTTAAACATAATTTTTAATCAACTCAATATGGACACTTCCATTAACTTCAGTATCCAAGTTCAGCTTTATAAGTGTGCACAATTCTTTCAGTTAGTGTGATTTAGGCATAGTCACACACTCAGGCATAGAGTCACACACTCAGTCTGACTTTAAGTAAGGTTCAAAGTGATGCAATTTAAGTTAAATTTTGTTCACACAAAATTAATAAATATAAGGTTATTCTTTATTATTTGCTTTAAATTTGCTTGCCCTTCCTCTTTCAGCTGTCTTGTTTTCCTATTTGCATTTTGCTGACTTTTATATGTTTGGAATTTTAATACATTAAATTACAGAGTGAATTAATTCTTCGGTTAGTAAATAGGACAAGTAGTGTGCAAAAGCATGTACTAGCCAATGTTTAAAACATTAAAACAGTCCTTAGACTTTTGTTTACCAGTAACTCTTCCCTATATTTTGGATTGCTACAGGTATGCCCAAAGTTATCCAGGTCAGATATACAGAAGAATAATGATTAGCCTAAGGAAATTCTTCCTGAAAATTGGCTTGTGCACATTGTTGGTCCCTTCACCAGGGAGATTTAAATGGAAAAAATACCAAAAGCTTCATATACCCACTTTATTTTTTTTTTTGTGCTGAATAATCTGAGCTGTGGAAATAATACAGGAGAATATGAACACCCAAAATTTTGACTTTACATAAACCAGGAACCTCTTAGTTGTGATTATCTCAGCTGTGAAATAACAAATAGGACTAGGAAACGAATCTCATGAAGCTGGAGTTTGGCACTTTTTTGGAATGAAGGGGTAACTGCAGAGAATGAAATGGGACCTGGATGACTGGTGAACACCATGCTGTCAGCAGCAACTGGGTTTGCTGTTCCCTTTGCACTCCTGCCTGTGGTTTAAGGCACCAGGAAAGACTTGTGTCATTCTGATGAAGCCCACTGATCATAAAATACAAGATTGGTTCTCTGGAGAACTAAAGATAAGTTTAATGAAATTGCCAGTGTTTTCCTGGATGACTGATACCCTAAGGAAGAGAAGGAAGATCTGTGGGGTCCAGATGGGAATGTTAAAGACATAGCAGAAAGAGATGGGGAGCTGGCTGCAGGTGAGCTCTCTGTACTGCAGGGAAGTTATTGCCTCCAACTGAGAACTGAGCAAAATGAAACAAAGCAGATGAGACACAGAAAAAAACAAACTCTTTGGAGAATCCAGAATAAGGACTGGAATACTGGTCAGAAGTTAAAAGTGTTTGGAGTCTTCCAAAAATTTTGGGATGTTTATGAGAAAACTGATACCAGGTGGGACCCCTGCAAGGAGATGGCAAAGAAAACATTATAACAGAAGTAGGAACCAATTCAAAAATAATGGAAAAAGAATGGTTTGATAAAGATTGCAGGAAAACAGCTGAGATTGACATATAGCAATGTTGGAGCCTTCAGAATCAGAACTGAATTCTAGATGAGAAACACTGAGAAAACTCATGAGGTCAGCAGTGCAAGCAGAAAGGCAATACTTCCATTGCTTGGGGGGAAAAAAATGAATTAGGTTAGGAAGATTAGTAAAATAAACACATTTTATAAGGGTATGGATGCATTGAAGAGAGGATATTAACCACGTCTATGTCTGATAAAGAACAAATAAGGAATCCTTTTCATTATAAAAAGTTCAATTATAGAAGAGCATGGAAAAGTACTTTTATGTGTCCACTACAGGGAGATAGTGAATAAAAAGATGTCTCCCAGACACATGAGCTATTTGTGGAAGGATTAGATTTTGAAGTGATTCAAGAGGCAATCAGGAGTTCAGGAACAACAAAACACCAGGTGCTCATAATGTTGCCACCAAATTATCAGACATAGGAAAGAATATGACAATTCTTTTCCATTATTTAGAGGTTTTAAAAAGAATTCCAAGACAATGAAAGCAGGTAATGAGACTGTTGCTGGGAAAGAATAAAAGGAAAAAAGTAGAAACAACAACTCCCTCATCTTATTGCTCTTTTTGGCCCATAGTATCCTCTTGTTGGTATCCTTTATCATCACATCCCTTTTAGTGAGGCTGCATATGAAATATATGTTCTGGAAAAATATATCTTCTACAAATTAGCTGTTTTCATTTTGCCATTACTAGAGACGAAAAAATACTAGTATTATTCTAATGCTATATTTTTTATATATGAGCTAAAATTGAAATGTGTTGAAAACATTGTGCATTTATCAGAATGGTGTAACAGAGTTTGGAGTACGAAATTAGAGAACAAAATGTGGAATTGCATCTGTCCCATTTTGGAGACATAGGACAATACACTAACATTGCTGCTGGAAAGAGTAGTACAGTTACAGCACAACTCCCAAAACATTCAGTTTTTGCAAACATAGGTGCTGGTTTTGTAATCCTGCAAAGGCAAAGCAAAGACTTGAAGAGCATTAGGAAAAAACAAAGACCAAAGTGCAATGAAGACTTTGCATTTTGCTCAAATAAACAGGACAGGGAGAAATATGCCTTTAACAGGAAAGAAAGTGCAAAAGTTGTGAGAGATGCAAAGAATCCCTAGTCTTTAATACTATGATTTTATGATAGATTTTTTAAAATTCAAACCATGATACAATTCTAAATCATCACATTCACTAGACTGAATCATAGATTATAAGTATCTGCAAAAAGAAGATTTCTTCTGATGTAATTTCATTTAACCATATGTTGTAGTTTTAAGCCCAGGTGAAAAATAAGCACCATGTAGTCACTCACTCCCTCTCTCCCTCACCCTGGTGGAATGGGGTGGAGATTTAAAGTAAAACTTGTATGTTGAGATAAGAACAATATAATCATTGAAAATAAAATAAAATACAGTAATCATGGTGATTGATAATAATCATGATAATAAAATAATAAGAATAAATAATAAAAATCAAATAATAAATTAAATAATCATAAATAAATTAAATAAATCAAATAAATTAAAATTAAATAAATAATTAAAAAATAAAAATAAAATAATAAAAAAAGGAGCAACACGTGATACACAATACAATCTCTCACCACCCACTGGCCGACGCCAGACGCCCCTTCCTGAGCCCAGATCAGGCAACTACCCCCAGTTTATATACTAGGCATGGCTTTCCATGGAATAGAGTATCCCTTTGATCAACTCAGGTCCCAACTATGCTTCCTCCCAGTTTCTTTTGCATACTTCCTCACTGGCAGAGCATGAGGCACGCACACACAAAAAAGTCCTTGACTCAGAATAAACACAAGTTAGCAGAAAACTAAAACATCAGTGTGCCGTCAGCACCATTCTCATTCTAAATCCAAAACACAGCACTCTAACAGCTACTGAGAAAAGGTTGACTCTATCCCACCTAAAACTCAGATACCATAATAAAATGCTACAAACCATCTATTTGTATGGAATGATAGACTGTATTTCCAACTATGTGTTATGGCAAGAATAAACCAGAATTGAACCAGTATTCCTAGGTCTTGCATTATTTTTTAAGTCAATGCAGAGATGTTCTTGTATAATGTTCAAGTAGTATTAGAGAGTGTCAGTTATTTAAAACCAGCCCTACAGCTAACTTTAAGAATTCAAAGTTTCTCATTACTTCTTATATTCCTGGTTATAATCCAGGGTCCAAGTGCACAGGTGCAGCACAAGGTTAGCAGCTCTGATTAAACAGAATAATCAAATCAGCACTATGAGGTGTGCAAACATATTTATTTTTCCAGGTTTTAGGACTGATCCCACAAAATGCACTGAAGATTATTATCCCACCTTTTAAAAAAATGTGAATACAGTACACACAGCATAAAATTATCAGCAGACACTGTGTGCTGGTACACTGAGCTCCCACTTGCACCTAAGAAAAGAATGATCATTTGGAGGTATTTATTATCCCCATCTTGGCTGAGAGTTCAGAGCAGCTTTCCATTAGAAGGAAAAAGAGAAGACAACAACAGACACAGAGGACACTCTTTGATGAGAAACTGCCGAGAAAATAAACAAGCCCAAAAAGATGGAAAATATAATGGGTGCCTACATTTCCAACAAAAAATACGACTCAGTTTCTCAAAAAGGATGTAAAACTGGATTTCATGTCTTCTTCCCTCCTGAGGAACCAGTTGCTTTTTTTTCCCCAATATCCACATCTGTGGGGAGGCAGTTTGATTCCTGACTCCACCCCTGTACCTCTGCAGGACTGAGCTCTGCCTGCTGCTGACCTGGAAAAGGAGGGACACCCATCCATTGCCTGCAATGCCATCTCCTGCTCTTAGGCCACCTAAAGGCACAGGAGATCTCCTAATTTTTTTTTCCTACTCGCCCTGGTGTTGACTGAAGCAGGAGCTGGGTGGGCAGAAAATAAAAAAAGGGATGGGACAATAACTATGGGTGAAAGTAATCTAGCACAGGTCGCAAAGCCAAATTTCAAGTGCTGGAGTTCATTTACAGTACTAACTTTCAAAGAAAACGCTTCCATGGAGGGACCAGGCCAGGATTTATCCTAGGGCTGATGCTGGTATGAATTGCACTGAAAGGGAAGCCTGGGCAAAGCACATATTATGTCCTTGCTATACCAGAAAAGGGAAATTTAATTCCCAGGATGCCACTTGGTGCTCACACCGGGCAATTCCTGCAGGACCCTTCTTTCCATCCAGAGATCTGTTTTTCTGAGTATTTCCCTTGTGCCACATTTTTTGTAATTTTTCATTAGTATGCTGGAGTTTTGTTTCTTTACTGTATCAGAGGCAGTGTGACTGCTGCCTTCATTGTTCCATTTCTATTTTCTCAGATGATATAACTGCAAAATATAGAACACAACACATAGCAAAGAGTATCACACTGCTTTGAACCCCCAAAATAGGAAGCCAGAGTCACTTTAGTTAGAAAAGCTTCTTTCTGATGTTTTTGTTTTCCCGAGACAGTTACAAGTTGAGATCAGAGAAGTGCTGTTTGCAAACCAAGGCTCATAGTACAGACAGTGGGATTTTAAACTTTCAGGACAGGGAACTGGGGAATACTGAGGTGAGGTGTGCTAGAGGGGGATCTTGGGATTGCATTTAAGACTGAAGGAATGCACCTAGTCTGTTGTTTTCCCTGCATCAGGTTTGAAAATGTTTCAAGAAATATTTCTGCCCTGTTGTGGTTAGATGTTACATTTCTGTTAAATTTCCCATGTGAAAAAATTGGAGCTCTTACTGTGCTTTTCCCTTGGCTTCGTAATTTTGGGCTGGCTGCTGCCTAGAGCCCTCTGTGATGAGGGAGAGAGAGAAAAGTTTATGGAAGCATTTGTAGGCATGGCTGGAAAAGTAGAGCTATCAAAGAAAGCATCAGAATGGGAAAATGATTAAGTGGGAGGTGGGAAAAGTTACGAAAAAATGCAGTAAATATGGAAAAAGTGTGAAAAAGGATGAAATCTTTTTGCAGTAGAGAAATACTTCTAAATTACAGGCTGATCTCCTCATTGTTCTGTTGCTGAAAATCAAAACTGCTGCAACATGGCCTGAGTGCTCCAAGCCTTGATAACTCACAGCAAGGGCCTGGCCAGCAGCATCTGTGCACTTTGTCCATGGAAATACACTCCTGCTTTGTGGATAAAGGACTTCAAAACTCCTGGGCCTCCTGATAGTAAAAAAAATAAACCTCAAAAATTAAAAAAAAAAAAGTTTAGGCAGTGAGAGAAAGCAGATCAGAATCTGATGGATTTGTTTTCTATATATGGAAACATTTAGAGCAGAAAACTGCAGTCATCTACTTCTGAAAAGTAAAGTCAGAGGGTAATCCAGTTGTCTAAAGGTTAAGGGAACATGTGAAGTGTATTACGGAGAAAAGTAATCCAAACCTTTCGTGGTAACAGAGTGGCTGGCAATTTCATTGCATTTAATAGGATCTAAAGTAGACTTTTTTCTTGCAGAAGCACTGCCTTATTATTAAGTAAGGTAAACTCTGTTTATCCTATTTTGCATTTATTTTATCTATGCTTATGCATACCTTGAAAAGCAATTTTTGAACTTTTTGTGTATTTTTTGTGTTGTAAAATAGAAGATAAGTAGACAGCAGAAAAAAGTTAGTAATGTTTTTGGTTTTTTTTTCCTAGTGGAAAATACATTTTTCAGTTAAAACACCCAGAAAGTAAGATTCTAGGCATATTTTTAGCTACGAAAATGGAAACTTCTAAGTAGTTCTTTCAAGCAATAAAGAAATCAAAGCTGTCTGCAAAACACAGGCAGTACTTACAAAAATACTGCTTTGCTGAAAACTTAATTTCACATCGAAATCAGTTTTGAGAGAAACCTTTTCATCAGTCAAAGAACCTACCATACTGTTTGATACCTCAGCCAGTCCCCTTTGCTGCTCCTGCCATCCTCCTGCAAATCTTATCCTCTTCCCCATGGAGCTGTGGATCAATGCCCAAGCTGTAGAGAACAGCTCTGCCTCCAGACCATTTCCTAACAGGGGATGGCATCAGGGGAAGGATGCTCCTAGAGGTTAAGTCTTCTGAAGACAGCTGTGGATCCACAGGATAAATTATTCTCCCAGTCCTCCCCTGCACAAGCGTTGCAGCTGGTTGAGCATCTCACATTTTTCAATAGCTCTTCACCACTTTTTCAGCTGTTTAAGCACCAGCTGAAACTGCAGTGAGTCTCAGCTGTTCAGCTCTTCTCCCATCACTGGTTATGAGGAGGATCCAGTCCTGGAGCTCGTCTTCTCCATCCTTCTGTTGTTTCATTTTATTTTGGTCTTCTAGTGTCTGCATATTGTAGACAGAGGTCAATATAGTGGTTTAAGAGATGCTTTAAAATGTGTAAAATGATAAAGCAAAGTATCTTTGACTAGAAAAGTGATGGAGTTTGACGTGAGGGAGTCATGCTGTATAACCCTAATGCTGGTGGGAAGGTGTGCTGGCAGGTAAGGTGCCTCACACTGCTGTGTGACCCAGAGAGGCAGCAGAGAAGGTAGCTATCTGTCTGTCCATGTCTGACTTAACTTTTATCCTCTTGCTGTTGGCACAGAGATATTACCACAGGATCACCAGCAGGCATTAATCACCCTACTGTGAGAAAAAATAGAAGAGAAACAAAAAAACCACCAAAAAGTAAAAATAAAAATCCAGCTACATTTTTCTCTCTGAAAGAATGGATATCTTGCATTTATTTACAGAACACAAAAAATTTCTCCAAGATTTATATCTGTATATTAGCTTGAAAAATCCTTCAAGGTTTCTGGCAGTTTTCAGACATTACCTCTGAATGAGAGCTCTTTTAGCATCCCTCATCACTGAGTGAGGATGCTCAGGGTATCTGAGGAGGCTTGTTTATCTAAAACCCACTGCTTTCTTTCCAGTTCTCAGTGCTGGATAGCAATCACTTCTGTGTGGTCTTATATCTGAAAGAAAGGATTGCTCTGTCATGGTGCAATGACTTCTAGATAATCAGCCACCAAAACAAGCCAGACCACAGCAGTTTGTTCCTCAGACTCACCTCCATGAATGAGGAAGATTCCATTCTGCTTTTCACAGATGGTCTGTGGCTTGACAAGTGTGGTCCAGAATTGCTTTGGCTGAGAACAGCAAGTGGATTGCCATGCTGAGTGCCTTAGAAAGGGACATGAATTAGCAGAGCTGCCTTCAGAGGACTGACACAAGATGCTTTGCCACCCCTGTTAACCCATTTGTGGTAATGAATGAAAAAGCAGCCCTTAAAATATTTTTTTTTAAAAAAAGGATACAACTGCGGCACACTAGATGGTTGATTTAATTGCTTGGGTACCTGTTTCTGGATAAGGGCTAAATCTAATAGAAATACTCTGGGTTTCATGCATTTATCCAAGCTTGTGAAACTTTCCAGATACTGATCTTTCAGATGCTGTATACATTAAAAAGTGGAACAAGTTTTTGGTCCTGGACAATTAGAATTTATAAGGTTTTCTTAGATGAGGAACAAATGAAATACATTACCAGTGATGTGACTGTGCAATTTTTTTAGTCATAAATCTATGTATTCAATATCAAACAAGTTTCCATGGTTGGTCTTTATGACCTTCCCATCATGGGTCTTAAAAAGTTTAAAATAAATATTAAAGCCAGACTCCAATGCACTAATTGCTCTGCCCTGAGAAAAGCCATATTTGAGCCTGGGATGGTTTGGTCATGTCAAGATATGTCTGAGGCTTAACACACACAGCTGTACCACTGCAAAAAACACTTTAAGACTCATTCTGTCTTCTGCATTGTTCCCCTGCTGCTTTCACTCCCACTTTTTCACAGAAAGTGTAACCTAGACCTATTTTCTTGACAAACAGGGAGGATTTTCCCTGTAGGAACCTGGCTGTAATATAACATGCAAGCAGAAGTGCAGTGATTATCATTCTGTATGTGTGATTTGGGTGCAGTGAATTGCACACAGCAATTATCACTGGCTTGAAATAGTGCTTTGAGTTGTTAGAGGCTCCAAGGGAAGATTTTTTTGCATGTTTCTGAAACAGACAGGAAAAATTAGAAGGATAGTGTCTGAAAACTCCTCTTTTTGACTGTACTCTGCAAACAAACAGCACTGTGAGCTGAATTAAGGAGCGACAGTCACTTAGATGCGAGACATTGTAATGGCATTTTTCAACTAATTTTGTCATTATCTTTGCACAGAATTCATCCATATTTTTAGAGGGGAAGTACAGGGGTAAAAGATAAACGCTTCTTACAGTGCTTGCCAAGAAAAAAAATTCAAGTATTTGCTCATTCTGGATGGGTAAATGTCTTTGGCAATTGATGTCACTATCGATCTTCACTGCATGAATGTAGCTAAGTAGGAGCCATGGGCTTTATGTGTAACAAACAGAACAGGCAAACACCCATGAAAAAGAACTGGGTTTATGTTTTACAATCAATTTATTAATAATCTATTTGTGCTGGGGAAGGAGGAGGTGAGATAATATCTAAAAGTACCAAGATGTTGCAATGCTGCTCATTTAAAAAAATTCTGACCTTATGAGGAAATAGCAAGTTATACCTAAAAACTCTGGCTGTAAACTTATCCCTGATTTTTAGTCTCACCCTGTGTGCTTGTACAGCAGTGCTGTGGGCTCACTCACTTATTTCTAGGGCAGGTCAGTAAAGACAAATGAGGAGAACAGTGGGAAAAACCAGTACTCAGCCTGAATGAGGGTAATAAAATGTGGTCAATAGTCTTTTTCTCATGCTGCTAATTTTTGATGGAAGATGAAATGAGGTTCACTGACTAAATAAAAAATGCTTACAATCCACATAAGAAGCCCATTTTTTAATTTCAAAAAAACAAGACCTCAGGCAATCTGCTGCATGTACCTGAACTGATTAAGCCTGTTGGGCAACTATTTGCACTGGTTTTGGCTGTGGTAGAGGTAATTTTCTTCACAGTAGCTGTCTTGGGACTGCTGAACACAATGTTGGTAATTCAGGGATGCTTTTGTTAGTGCTGACCAGTGCTTAACAGAGTCAAGGCCTTTTCTGCTTCTCACACCACCCCACCAAGCAGGAGGCTGGGAGTACACAGGGAGTTGGGAGGGGACACAATCAGGACAGCAGACCCAGACTGACCACAGGGATATTGCAGGCTGAATGGCATCATGATCAGTACATCAAGCCTGGGGGAAGGTTGTTCAGGAGTTCACTGCTCAGGCACTGGCTGGGCATCCGTCAGTTGGTGGTGAGCAATTATTTTAATTTCCATCACTTACTTTCCTTGAGTTTTATTTATCTCTGCTATCTTCCTTTTAATTACTGTTATTGTTGGTTTTGTTTATTTATTTGTTATTGTTATTGTTGTTATTGTTATGAACTCCTCTCAACCCAAGAGTCTTCACACTCCCCCCCCTCCCAATTTTCTCGTCCTCATACAGCCTGGGGGAAAGTGGAACAAGCAGATGTCTGGTGCTTAGTTGCCAGCTGCAGTTAGACCATGACACTCTTTCATGCCAAATACAGTGCTACATATTTTTTACTGCTGTCTGGAACTGTTTATGAAGTTTGTGTAATTCTTGCCAGACTGGTGTCCCTACAGGATGTGCTCGTACTGTGTCTTGCTACAGCCGTGACAGCAATGTTAGGACAGAGGGTGGAGGTACAAACATTGAGCAATTACTGGTAGTTTTATTCTCCTCTCAGTACTATGTGCCAAAAATATGTTCCAAGTTAGATTTTGTGGAATCCTAAGGCACACAAGACAGATGGAGATGCAACTGCATTCTTCTGTATTATCTTGGGTACACTTAAGCCTAATGGACAACTATTGAGTTTACTAGCTTGGAACATATACAGCACATCTTTAAGTTTTTCTGGTTTATATTAATAAATGTTTTTGAGAGTGATTTTTTTTTCTAAATAAACTGCCATGTTGCATTTGAAGGAAGCCCATCTCTGTGTAGCAGGTGTTTGGCAATCTGAAACTCTGCAAGAAGTAATTTGACACAAATCCAGATCCCTATTCAAAGAGATATTAACCTTTCATAATTAGCTGTAATTCCTGCTGAGAATTCAGACCATACATAAAAGGAGTTTCTTGTATAAAACGATCGCTTTAGTCGACCTCATAGATGAAGATCTTTGTGCAGAACCAGCAGAGGTTATGACTGATCATCAGCTTAAGTACTCACATTTATTAAAGGACAGTGGAAAAGGTCCACTGCTTCAACTGAAGTACCAAATTCCTTTAACAATAGTGTTTCACTGAAAATGGATCTGTTAAACTGCCTTGTCTCTATGAGGCAGAAAAACAGGCTGTGGTTTTACCTTCAGGAATCTCAGACAGTATGCAAAAAGGAACTGTGACATGTCAAAACAGGACACAGAGGAGAGTGAGGTGACTTGGAGACTCCACCTCCATCCTAAGTAATTGCTGCTTGGGAGTCCTGGAGCATGTGGACATTTTCCTTCCCCTTGAAGTGAATACCTGGGGGCTGCTGGGGGACCCTTTGGTGCTCACACAAATGTAGTGCTGGGCTTGTATATCATTGTCATGATGAGACAAACAAACACAGACAAGCATGACCCCTACATCTAAACCTGTCAAGAATTTGTAATTATGGACTAATCTGCAACCCATATGCATTTCATCTTCTCTGTTTTGGAGGTTTGGTGCTCAAGAAATTACAGCTCCAGCAATATTGTCCTGTCTAGAATTAGGGGTGGTGCATCAGAAAAGACTCAAAAAGGCAAGGCTGCTTCCTCAAAAAACAGCATCATATGTAAGCTGAGCTGTCTCCACTGGAATTCTTCTTCAGAGTGTCCAGGGAAACTCAGGATATCCTTAGTCTGCAAAAGTGGGATGGAGAAATTAGAACTGCTTGTAGGCTGCCAGGCTGACTGTACATAGCTCTTTTCTGTAGCCTGGCTGCCATAATGACCAGGTAGCAGCCTTAAAACCAGGATGCAAGTGAAGACAATCAGAAAAATGAAAACACTAATGCCATTTTACTTTTCCATTAGTAAAAGTTATGCAGACAAGAATATCATGATATGCCATTCATCTGCAGCTTCTTGGTTGTAACAAGATTTTCAGACCTAGATCTTCGAATCTAGATTTTTCAGATGAGACAGATGGATTCATCTGAGAGCAGAAAGTGTGAAACAAGGTGAGAATTATGCATTGTCTCCACTTATCACCATGCTATATGTCTGAGATAATGAGTGACAAATTCTGTACCCAATGACATGGAAAATGAGAAAAATTATCACATTAATCACAGTGGTGTTAGTGCTCTGGAGAGTTGACATTTAGCTATACATTAGATTTTGTAGTTTACAGTGTAATTATATTAATTTCTTTAGCTAAATGTGTATTAAATTAATCCTTATTAATCTTATATGAAAATACTTTAGAGTGGATCTGAGGTTAACAATAGCATTACTTCATCTCCACACACAAATAAGGAGATGGCAAAAACCAACATCATGACATAAACATAAGGATAGAATAGGTCTCTTACCAGTATCACACCAAAGGTCATTCTACTCACTTTTTAGGTCTCCATCAGTGAGTAGCATGGTAGCTTATGGACAATAAGAATGGAGGAATGTCCAGCCAGTGCATTAGGGGTTCCTAAGCTAAAAGTAGAATGTGATCTATTGTGCTTACTAAGCAGTAACAGAACCCTTACATTAGTAACTTTGGCCCCTGAAATATCCTGCAAAAATAAGTTCTATAATTTAATTGTAGACTGGAAAATAATTCCAAATTTTTAATTCTATAATTTCTGTTTGCAAATATAGCTTATGAATACTGGCAGGACTGGGAAAGAACTTTTAGCAACTAGACAAGCTTTCCAGGACTGTCTTTCCTTCAGACCTTGAGGAAGTTGGCAGAATTTGTTCACAATCACATTGCTGTAATGATCATGAGATTTCAAACAGCATTAGGGATTAGAGACAAAGGCCAAAAAAGAAGCCCTCAGTATTCATGTGTCAGCTGAGATCAGTTGTTCAATGCTTCCTTATAAACATCAATAGATAATAAAACTGAAAGTGATTGCCTGAACCAACAAACTAACTCATCACTAAAGGAAATACTGCTGACAGGACTTTGAAAGGCAGTGATGGATGAGAAAGGAAATTGAGAGAAAAAACCAGAAACTCTGAGATGTTTGACTCAATTTTGTGTGATGTCTCTCCTGGGAAAGAAGAGGCTTTGGAGATTAGTGGCTGTAACCCTCTCAAGCAAAAGAATCAAAGATAAAAGGTCTTTACAAGGCAGTGAGTTGGCACAGGACATGGGATAATGCTGCTTTGATAGATACTGCAGGGTATCATAGGATCGCACTCACGTTTAGACTATGGATTGGATTAAGAGACAATTAAAGCTTGGTTTTCTTTAAAGATAAAATACTCTTTCATGTTTCAAGGAAAAAACATTGCTTACTGTTCTTCAAAGTTTAAATTAATCATAGAATGCTGAATGGATTTTTTATTCCTAATTGGAATCCTTTATTTTAGAAAGATATATTTAATTTTCAGTTGAATTGAAAAGTCATTTTAAAGATGAGTATTTTCCTTTTGTGAAAAATTGCCTTTGCTTGTAATTTTTCCTCCTTTTGAAAGTCACATTCAAATATAAAGATAAAAATGAAGCTACAGGCTTTGCTCTTAAAAGTGCATCTCTATCACTACTTTTTTGATGCATGAACATGATAAACTCTTTGATGTAGCCTTGAGAAGATCCAAATGTTCTTGGATTCATGCAAACAAAATGGATGTATCTTCAAAGCAGAAAATCTTCTAGCTCTTTTTGTCTATAATAGATAAGCAGCCCTTAAAAAGTGAGAAAATGGCAAAATTTATACTTTAGAAAAAAAAGATAGGGTTTGAAGATATATTTCATTCTGTTTACTAACTGGTGATGCAGGCTCTACAATTATTTGTTTGTAAGAAATAAAATGCTTTTATTCCAATGGTATTTAGTTGCCAGGATATTTTTGTATGACCCTTATGTACATTTTAAAAATCAAATAAGTTTTTTTTACTGGTCCATAAAAGTTCCTACCTGGGGAGCACACTTCTGTCTTTGCAGGAAGAGAGATATCCAGCAGTAAGTATATCAGTATATATATTCAGTATATCTAGAACATGACAGAGCAACTCAGGATCTGCAGTTAAATCATCTGCTACTGATTTACTCTTGGACTATTTAGCAAATTAGTTCAGACTCATAAATACAAACATCAAGAAAACGTATGGTTGGACTCTCAATCTATATTAACACCTAACAATATTATTGGTATCTCCAGACAGTGTACAATAGACAATATGCTCTTATTAAAATGCATCACACAAAATGAAGCAGTTGTGATTTTTGTTTCAGCAGCTGGAACTTGTCAATCAGCCATGAAGCCATGGAAGACCAAGGATTTTGGAATCACAACTTCTAGGAGAAAAGGAACAAAAAAAAAAGAATCTATTTTACTACATAAGTTGCTTGAACACATTTGAAATAATTTTTTTGACAAAAATTTATGCAGAAAAGAAAAACTGAAGAGCATAAACATTTTGAAATTGTATGTTTCAGTCTTTGTTAATCAAAGTACTGTTTAATTTTTCATTGTCCCTTTCAATGTCATTTGACCAAAAAGTGAGAGAATCCTGAGTATCCAACACTAATCCATGGCTGCTGGGTTCAATCATGCTTGGAAATAACTTAATTCAAAGCTAAGATTAATTCAAAGTCTCATTTATTCTCCAAGACTTCCTACTATGGCATAAAGTATGAAATGAAACAGTTTCCTTTGAAAGAAAGAATATGGAACTAGACTGAGGTTTCAGTAGAAAGAGGGTGTCCATCATCATTCACTTTTTCTGGCAACTGGGAGAAGATAAAACATCAAGGTATCATTAAGATCGCTGATGTAACATCCTTGAGTGACCTGTAGTGAGCTGTGATATTAGGAATTTTCTAGCTAGTGCCAAGATATTGTCTTTTAACTTCCATGAAGTAACCAGTGCTGGTGCCCCTCTCTGCGTGTCAGGCTGGAGGCTCCCAGGGAAAGGGTTCACATCATTTTGTGCTCCCTAGAAATGATGCTCTTCTCTTGTCTTACTGTGTGGAACACATAGTGCAGGAAAGAAGGGGAAATCAAAATTGTTCTTAAAAACTCATAATTCTCACAACAAAACAAGTCAATGCAGAGGGACCTGCCAGTGTCCTTCTAAAACTATGACAACTTTGTAGTTTTTTCTGTTTTGTAGAGAAGATCTAACCTAGTTTTGGTTGGAGATATATGGACAGTTGGAGATGATGAAAATTAATGTGGCAAATGAAAAATAAGTTTGTACAAGCCACTGGAAAGTGAGTTATGTTGTTTTCTGCAACTGTTTCAAGCTGGAGACAAATGGTTGTCTTTCTTAAAAGCAACAGTAAAACCAGGATGCTGGAAGATGATTTACAGTTCACCTACCATTTCCACAGCTGTGATTCAGAATTTTGGGTTCACTCTCAGAACTGCGTATGGTGCCACAGAGCAGAGTGTTCTGCTTTCCTGTGGATGCTTGTAAAGCTACTCTCAGCCTGCAGATACTGCAGAGCACAGGTCTGCTAAGAGCCATGAAAAGGGGAGAAATGTTTCTATCCTGCAAGAGTAAAGAGGTACCCTAAGTGCTTGAAGAGGTACTGACGTGCTACAACCTGGATAAAATGGAGCCATTTTCCATCCTGTTATTTAGACAAGAATAGTTGAGTCCCTCTTAAAAAATGTGCAAAGTTTTTCTGACCTTTTTGGGGTTTTTGGCTCTGTTGTGAGGCTGAGATTCTAAGCCTTGCTGGTGAACTTCCTCTGCTGCTCCAGAAATGAAAGCTGCCAATTGCCTGGTTTGAAACAGAGGCAGTTTGTTCTGGCTAATCCAACCAGAAGTGTCCTTGTACATATAATTAACTAATTTTTTTCATACCTGTCAAGGAAAGCAAGAGGCTGGTAAATGATTATTCTCTTACCTGCTGGCTACATTTGAATGAACAGGATTGCAAGCAGCTGTTGCAACAGCCTTAACAGAAAGCACTCTTACTCCACTAAAGACTTTTCCAAAAAGCATAGTAGAAATTTGTAAATGTCTTTTCACTCAGCATCATACTAGAAAATTGCTAAAAGTTCCCTGGATCCCACTGGTGATGGTACTTTTTTGCAGCTTAGTGGAAAGCAGAAACTGGCTGAAGTCTTTCAGCCACATTGGTTTCTGATTTCTGCTCCCTTTTTGTTCAGCATTTTTCTGTGCCTTTCTGGTCTGGGAACACATGAGTTCAACAATCTGTCACTGCTGTCCTAGGAAAATGGGGTATTTTAGTACTTCCTGAGTGCAGAGCCTTGCCTCCTGGGTTCAACATCTGCAGACAACAGCCAAAGGCTATTAGCATTACTTTCTCTATTGTTACAGTGGCCAAAAATTCCAGGCAAGAATCAGGCCTGATTGTGATGGGCGTTGAACAAGCACAGCTGGAAAGTCCTGCTTGGAAGGATTCATGGACCTTTCAGCAGTAATCCTGATTATAATAATTTACGGACTTATACTAGTAGAACCTGGGGCAATTTAGCCTGTGAAATATAGAAGTGTGGTGTGGAGTAACTCATGAAAATGACACAAAGGCATATTCACATAAAAAAAACTTAATCCATTGCCAAGATTTAGGAGACTAACTTCTTCTATAACCACTGTATGATGGGGAGGATACAAGAAGCAATTCAGAGCCCTGCCCTAAATCACAACCTGGAAAAGTTCTTGCCCCATATTCCCTAGGAAAAAAAAACCCCAAAAACACTTCCAAGATGGACACAGATGGTAGGTTTCATGGTTAGGCAGTTTTAACACCTCCAAACCCAGAGTTTCACAAAAAAATTCACCCTGATAATAAGTCTGATTTAAAGCATACTAACACTAAATAATTCTGAGAATATGTGCAGTTTTATAAAATTTTAAATGCTTTGTACAATTAAGTTAATTGGAATGAAAAGGCTTGATATAATAACTGGAAGTTTTAATTTCTACAGAGTCATCTTGATCCATTTCTTCTTACTTTATTACTGTATTACTATTGCTTATTACTATTATTACTTATTGCTATGACTATATTGCTATTACTATTACCTATTACTATTACTATATTAAATACTGATTTTAACTTCATACCTAATGTTATGAGCATACAATCTTCATTTCAATGTCAATGTAAGCAAAATGAATGGAAGCTTCTTCAACCTAACAAAAGAAATGCTTCTATGTTCATACAGCAGTTTTAGAAGCTATTATGATTCACCTATATAGATGCTGTTTGCCTATATAAGATAACCTAGGCCATATATGCAATATATAGATATTTATATAAAACATAAGATTTTTCTACGCAAGAGAAATACACCATATCATATTTAAGCATATTGGAAGATTTGCAATATCATTGTTTTTCTCCACAATCTAGAATTACTAGAAGCAAGATAAGAAAGGCCACAGCAGACGATTCTGAAGGTCTGTACAGACCTTCTGTACAGCTCAATATAGCTGTGTCCCAGAGAAAGTGGCTGAAGGGGAACACAGACACAGGAGAGCCCAGGTCCATGCTGGATGTGCCAGGCACAGTCATGGGTCCCTGGGCTTAGAAGACCAGAGTGGCTCCTGTGTATTCAGGAACTCTTAATGAGCTGATTGTCCTAGACTTGTTCAGCCTCTCATGAACCCAAGCAGACTTTTAGCTTGACAACACCCTGCAGCCAGGTGACATCACCCTGCAGACGTGAAAACCATTCACATCCCAAGTTTTCCACAGTGTGTTTTGAATAGGTCTCCTTTTGGTTTCCTTTGATGTCCCCTGTTCTTTTACTGAGAAAGCCAGAAAATCAATAGTGCCTGATTCACTTTCTCCCTGTGCCCTCCATGATTTTATGGAGTTTGAAATTTCTGGAATGCAGGAATTTTGTTCTAAAGAATTTTCTGGGCAGCAGACTTCTGGTTCTCAAAACTTAAAAGAGAAGATTGTAATTAGCAATGATGTCCCTTCAATAGATCATCTCTAGTGCCTTTGCATATGAAGTATATGTAGCATATGAAGACATATTCTTTTCTAGGTATCAAAATTTTAGAATCTATTTTTGTTAGTGAACTGCAGGAAAGCACAGATACATGCCCACATACAAAACAACAAACCTTTCATTTGCTTTCTGTGAGAGGAGACAAAAAAACCCCAGTGCTTGCCAGCTTCATATTGTTAAGAGGATTCCTAAATATCATGAAGGACTGTGAAAATTCCCATTAGCTGCAGACACAAAAGTCTTTTATTTACTTATAAAAGTTATTTTACTTACTTGTACAAACTACATTATACCATGTAGAGCAGATATGCAACTTTTTTAGGATATTTTGGAGTCCAGACACTCAGTGTTGTAAAAGAGCCTGAATTGATTAACTCCACTTCTAGGTCAAAAAAGTGATGCCCATTCTAATAGTTCACAGGCCATCTTTCAAAAAAAAACCACCTTTCTGTCATCTCAGATTGTTTGCTATTATGAATCTCACAGAGTCTGAATATACTTTGGAAACATTTTCAAGCATTATTCTCCAAATCCCCCAAAACTATGGCAACTCCAAAGGCTTGTTGACAGTTTTGAAGCTACTGAATAGCACTGAGGTATCTATGTCATGCATCTGCAATGTAAAGCAGGTGGGGCAACTTGTCTTGGTTTGAAAGACAGGTACCTGCCAGCAAAAGCTGGAATCTCCCTTTGAATAGAGAATGTAAACCCCCTCCCTCAGATTATTATAATTTTGCAATTGGAGGCTCTCAGGCAAAGATTTGGGAGTGGGAATTACAGTTCTTTACTAGGAATATTAGACAAAGCAAAGACAAATACAAATGTAATAGCACTAAGAGACAAGCAAAAAACAAAGAAACAACAAAACCTCAGAAAATGCCCTGACAGAGTCAGGGATGTGACCTGACACCCTGGGTATCAGGGCGGTGAAAGTAGTCCAGATGAAATCCTCCTTGAGCAGTAAATGCAGTTCTCTGAAGTGAGATAGTCCTGTATGAGAGTCCAATGGTGAAGAAAAATGTGTTCAGTCTTCCTCTGGAGAGAAATCCAGTAGTGAGAGAGAAAACAAGCAGGGTCCCCTGGTACTCCAGTCCTTTCGGAGCGGTGTCCTCGGACCAAAACTGCCCTTCACTGCTGTTCCACCTGGATAAACTTGCTGCCTCCTTTGTTTAAGTCAAGTATCCATAAAGTACCCAGCCATCAGTTACCTAGCAAACCACCAGGAAAAAATTCCACAAACACGAAAGAAACACATCCAACCCCCAACACAACTGAAGACAGAAATACTTGATTTGATTGCTGCTGTTGTTGGATTGTTGCTCCACACAATGTGGAAACTGAAGGCTTTAGGGACAAGAACAGGGCAGGACAATTGGGGATAATTTTGTAATTTATGATGCATGGAGTCACTATGGAAAATTCATTCTTTCATACTTGATAGGGATATCATCTGTTATCAATGAGACTTCAAATAAGTATTGCATCATTATTTGCTGGTATATCAATGTTATATGTTTCAAATACCATGATTCTGCTTTTTTTAATTAATTTAGAAATCTGGAATATTATTAATAAGCAGCAACTTTCTGCTGATGAGGGCTGGAAGACCTTCAGTAGAGAAAGATGGTCAGATTTTGAATAACCTGTCAGGTAACAACAGCTGGGTTGCAGCAGTCTGGGGCTGGAGACAGAGGGCAGGGGCCAGACCTGGAGCTGAGGTGTTTGTACCAGAGATGCTGCTGGCTTTCCTTGGCTCCCAATGAGCCACATGTGGCTCTGGGACAGCCTCAAGAGAGTGAAGAATTTGTAAAGTTATAGGCAGAGAGGCTTTGCCTCATTTTTTCAGAAGTCTGTGGTGTATTATTGTCATTATTATTACTATTGATAGCAATGTGTGCTATATCCAGCATATTTATTATGGTTAGCATTAACAACAGTTGATGTAGGATGATAATATTAATGCAAAAGGAAAAATAAAGCAACAAGTTAAACAACTGTGCAATTGTTCATTGCTTCTTCAATACCTCATTAATCACACAGCCTACTGATGGATATTGGCTGCAAACCGATGTGACAGATGGTGAATAAAAATCAATGTCTTTTAAAAACCACCCACAGCAATAAATTTCAGTTTTACATTTTGGGCCTGCATCTCTACTCCTAGCCATGAGGTAATGCAGCATAAATACACGTCTCTGTAAATAACTGCAATGAGAGGGGGTCCAAATCATCTTAAGAAAAAATGTAGGGACATTGCTTAGAAATAAGCAAACTTATTTTGGAATTTATTTTCCAATGCATTATGGAATTTATGCTACCTGATAGGACTAATATAAAATGTAATTGATTGTGTTTTTAAAAGTCAAATGGAAGTAAAGAATTGTCATTGAGAGACTGATCTCCAGGTGACACAAAGAGTCAGATTTGAAAGTTTTTTATATAAATTGCGTAAAGGAAGGCTAATTCTTTTACCCTGTACCCTTCACTACCATAGTTGTTCTTCAATCCTTGTAGCTTCTTCTATTGTCAAGATCACAGCTGACATAAAGTCAGCTAGATTAATCTTCTCCTCTTCCAGTAATTTTTAAAATTTACTAATTTAGTAGCATTATAAAACATTCTATAGCTGAGGTGTGGATACCTTTAGAATTTTCATGTACTAAGGTGTATAGATACTGCGTTTATTTTGAAAATAATAAAATTTAAATAATTGATTTATCCTCTACCAAAACTACCTGGGAATCCAAGAAGAATACCTTTAAATCTTTTTTGATAGAAAATAAACAAATTTCAAAACGCCAAACATTTTATTTACATACTTGAAAAAAGAAAGTTCTGATTTCCATTTCTAAGTGAGGTTTTTTCCGACTTCTAGACTGCACAAAGCCCTTTGCCTATGTCATGTTGTAAGGCATAGGCAACAAGAAAATGCCTATGAAAAAATTCCTTCTGTGATGAAAGTCACTCACTGATTCACACCTAGTTTGCTCCTTTCCATTTTGTTACTTCACTCTGTGACATCTGACACATTTGCTTTCGATTACTGAACTCATTTAAGCATGTCCCTTATCTAATTTTCAGAGCATCTGTCTCTTTTGAAAGATATACTTACCTAATATTCCATTTACAGTGCTTATTTAGATTAAATCCGAAATGTGAGTGCAGTGATTCATGTCAGTGCCCTGGTTTCAGCCAGGACAGGGTTAAAATTAACCCTGTCCTGGCTGGAACCAGGATACAAAGAAAAACCTTTTGCTAGAAAAATAATGATTCTGAATTCCACCGGGAGGGAAAAGGATGGATGCAGGATTCCACCACGTCTCCCTGCTTACAACCACCTGGGCAGAAACCAGATGACCAAGAACAGCTCCTCAGATGCCTTACCTGAAACAGATGTGCAGGCTGCAGCAGAAAGGTACACAGAAAATGTGACATTATTACCTGAACAACAAAGCAACAGACTGGGACAAGAGCCAGGAGGAAGAAGCTGGCTCCAGCTGACTGTCCCAGCAGCAGAGCCCCAGCTGCCCTCAGAGGTGCCAACAAGCTCAGAGCAGGGCTGGGCTGGTCTCAGGTGTGCCACATGTGCTGGGTGGATGAGGGACAGCCCAGCAGCAGGATGGTGGTGCTGGCCCTGAGCAGTTTTAAAGTGCTGACATCATGTGGGCAGCTGCAAAATTCAAAGCAAGATTTTTGGCTATTTTCTTTAGTGGTTAGATATATTAACAAGACAAAATCCTGCTGCCAGGCTGAGTACAGTTAAGGGCACAAAACATTATCTTGCCAATCTAAGTTTTAGATCCAGCCTTTTTTGTTGCTTCTGGTACTACTGCAGGTTTGGGGTTTTTATCAGATATTTTACTGCTAATATTTTGTATTTTGTTGTTGCTGTAGTCTTGTTTTTTTTTTCCTAGAAAACCTTTTTAGCAGTACTCCTAAAAGAATAAGCCAGTTGCTGCACAGCAGCACTGATGAAACTTCTAGTATCCAAGGCATCCACAATTAAAACCTGTTATTTTTTTTTTACAGGATAATACATTTCAAAATATCCTATTAAAAGTTAAGTAGCAAAATACTCATTAAAAACCAATTAAACATCTTTAAATGTTTAGCAGCTGTAAAAATTTTATATTGTGACTGAACTGTCAACAATAACATTTTATTAGCAGCTCTCTGCACTGTAAAACTGCAGGGAGCAGATGCAGTATATCTGAAGCTTATGAAAAATGATTTCACCAAGTGTAAAATCAGAAAATCTGAATACGTTTTCGTTAAATGCTTTGATGGTCATGAACTGATTGTAAACAGAACACCAAACATCAGGATAAAACGTATAGCACATTAAACATCTCAACATGGTATGCTCCAAGGAGGTCTGTGAGACAAGGATCCATATCAAATGTTGAAGACTGTACTTCTAAAAACATTGCAGCATAAAACATGTGTTTTACTAACAGAAACTACAGATGGTCCCAGTCCAGAACATGATCCAAGCATGATATGTGGCCCAAATGTTAGCATCAACATTGCTTATTTACAGTGGGCAACATAAGCAAAGGTCAGTGGAATTGCTGCATCTTGAGAATGAAAAGGAGAGTTTTCAAATCTGCCATTTCTCTACTCATATGACCTTTTAAATGTGCACATATAACTACTTAGACCAAACATGAGGATGAATGGCTCTAACCTTGCATCCCTTCAATTATTTTTGGGAAAAAAAAAGTTGCCATAGGAGAGTGACCTGCTACAGCCAAAGTCTTCTACTTCTGTTCATCTGTTTATATCTTCCACCTGGAAGACACAAGACAACTGCCCACTCACCCTCTCTCCTCCTGCCTCACACATCCTGCAGATCCTGCAGATCTGCACTTATTTATACTCAGGTATGGGTTCACACTGCAGCACATGTAATCTGTGGAGAATGCACTCCAGCACTGCTGCCAGAATTCTGTGCAAGAAAGGCCACAGTGAAGTGGAAAGAGCAGGGCACCAGAATCCCACCAGAGATTTCGAGAACAAGGAGAAGGAAACTGAAATGACACCACCCATACTGCATGCAATGACAAGGCTTTAGTGTGTGGGTTTTTCTGCACTCAGGGGCCTTTGGCAAAGGAAGCTTTCACTTCATGTCAAAACAGACAGAAAAAGGACACAATCATAGAGACAACAAGAGTAGCTGGGGATTAAGAAGATTAAAGTGCAAAATAAGAAGCATGTGAATATGACATACAAATACACCTGCATGCCTCTAACTTGCAAGCAGCACTTATTGTATCAGAGCATCATGATCCCCTTATCACGTATCAGGGATGGCAAACCCAAGGTATGTTTGAATACTTTCTGGATTATGTAATTCAGGTAAAAATAAAATTACTCTGTAACCAAGTAAATCTGATCTTACAAAATCAACCTTTGTCTATTACAGAGTTAAGACAAAGATGTTGCCTTCTGGCCAGAAAAAAAAATATACAAGTTTTAATAGCACATCTAAAAAGATCCTAGATCTGCACAATTTTTATTTGAGTTTTACAAAAAGTCTTTGCAAAATCTTTAGGGAGATACACCTCATATGCAGAGTCAACCATCATGCTTCAGAGGAAGAAAAGTGTATTTTTTTAATATTTCTGATACTGAAGCTTGTAATGAAGCAGAGCACGTTTTTCTCCATTTTGCTGTCAGCTATTTTTTGCTTCTCTTCATTTGATGCTTGGCAACAACAGAATTTATTTTCCCTGTCTGCGTTGACTGAAGTGATGTGGTCCCTTCCTTCACTGCTCTCAGCACTACTTGAAAAGTATTTTAGCAGAGGGTAAGACAAACCATTAGATATTAACTTTACAGGCTGAAACCATAGCTATTTTGCAAAGTAGAAGTATAAGATGAGAGAAGGCAAGTCATATATACCCTGCTACCTGAGTAGTCTAAACCAGAGCAACAGCACAACACAAAGGAGGCAACTTCTGTAAAACTTTTATCCTCTTTACTGTCTTCAGCTTTCTGAAGACAAAATTTGCTCATCACGTGGCTGTTGCCCAAACACCTGTTCTGCAAATTAACTAGTGATTTTCACCTCCAGTGTGGTTGATAAAATATTTCAAACCCATCTTTCCAAAGTATGCTCATTAAACAAAATGGACATGCAATCATTCTGTTCTAAAACATGTAAAGTATTTCTCTAGAGCCTTATTTAGTCCTCTTCTCCACTGAAAATAATTAGATCCTCGGAGTGAAGTGCCAAACAACTTTGATAAGGACAGCAGAATGACTCGTTTTCTGTTCGTTACGTGGTCCTTGCAGCAACACACAGGTTCATAACAGGAGGTGATGAAATAAGACATTACAGCAAATGTTTTCCAGAGGCAGCTTAAAAACTCTTCTTCCTGAACCATTGCAGCCAGCTTCATTTAGACCATTCACAATCAAAGATTTGATTTAAAGAGTGTATCCAACAGGAACTCATCAACCCATGTCACTAAAGAATTAAAAGCCTTAGAAAGAAACCTCCTCTCTGAAGCCAGGCCAAAATCAGTAGATTTGCTCTAATTTCAACAGTCTGAAGCAATCACATCCAGCACCTGCCAGGACAACCACCGCTACAGCCTGAAGACCTGGACTTTTCCAAATTTCTGTCCTGGTTGACAACTGTCATCTTTTAAGACAGGGAGGGCCAGGGACTTCTTTGCATGGAAAACAAATGTTTTGCATTTTGCAGGTGTGATTTGAGCCCTGTTCTCACAACAGGATAATTCCTTTCCTTCTGTGTGTGAGCTGGCAGGGAGAACAGGGACAGAAAGTATTATTCCCAATATAAAAGGAGGAATTTAGGCACAGAGGAGTAAGGATAAATATTTATTAATTTGAACGTCCTGTTTGAAGAAGTAGGGTCTGAATTTCCAGAGAGCTTTGTGCTATTTAGAAATATGTGTTCAAAATAAGACAAATTGCAGAGACTCCAGCTGTGGTGGCTATTTATGCTTTTATAAACCAGAGCTCCCAAGTCAGACCGCTGGAAAACGGGTAAAAAAAAAACCAATCCCAAAGACCGCCTTTGAAAATGTAGATTTACCTGATCTACAAAGTGGATCTACACAAAGTGGATAATTAGAACTAGGCTGCAGTTTCTGGGGCAATGTTCTCTGCATATGGTGACTCCTTTCCCTTTAGTACATGCCTGATTCTCAGCCCAGTGTCTATGTACTAAAACAAATTGAGCTCCTGGTTCATTCCCAAACCAGCTCTACACTGGGCAGCATACAAGGAAATCCTGAAGTTAAAGACCACAGTGATCATGCACAATGCAATTTCTAAAATGGTAATTTTCTCCACAACTTCTCTATGTTTTGAAAAAAAATATTCTATTAGAAACAAAAACCTCAAAAACCTCAACCAAACAAAACCACAGTAGATATTTAGTATAAGGAGTCTCAGACTCTGAAATCTGGGCATGGCATCTTTTGCTTGTTCACTGGTGCAAACTGAAGAAAATCCCATAATTTCATCATATTGACGAATATCTTTCCCATCAGAAACATTCTGGTTCACTGTTGCTGGAGCTAATGAACCTTTAGTAATGCATTGTCACCCTCCTTGAGGACCGGCCCTAAAGTGGGAAAGAGATGTTCCGAGACCAAGTTATAGACAAGATTTCTACCAGAAAGAAATGAACTTTGGAAACTCTGGGTTTTTTCCCAAGGAAAGGCAAAATATGGGCACTATAAAGTCATCCTCAACCTCTGGCTCTTCCTCCCTCTTTATTGGGCAGTCCCTTTGCACCATCTGAGCTTTGAAGCTGAGATTGATAGGTAAATGCATTTTGGGATGCAAATGGTAAATTCTGGATCTAAATGAAGTGTACCTGGCCATGGACTCCCCCATAGAAAGTCTTGCTTAGCTTTATTACTTATTTTACTTTCCAGGAAATATACCTGGTAAGCTTTAGCAAATAATTAGTCTGTAAATAATACATGAGCAGTGATAAGAAAAGGTATGTTCCCATTGTTTTCTTTTCCATGTTTCTATTTTTGGCCAACCCAACCCAAAACAAAATTACAACTTTTCTTTAGGTAATCAGGATAGTATATTTTACATTGACCTGCATCTTAAAAAATAGGTGAAGTATTTCAGGAGGTGAAGTATGTAATCAGAAATTAAATTAAAATATTCAGTCTGCGGTAGATGCCCAAAGAGAGAATTTAATTTCAAACGCTTAAATTCTAGGAGTTACTTAACTGAAAAAGGATTAGTAATGAGAAATACTGAGTAGGTTTAAAATAAAGCTGGATCTGGAAGTAAAAATTTTATTTCACTGTTTTATTCAAAAGTAATGCACAGACCTGCTTATGAAAATTGTTCTTAAATTTATGCTATATTTTGATCTTTTGTCAACAAGAAAAATAATTTTACAATGCAATTGAGGAGCATTTCTTAACACTTATTGAAATTTTTTCTTTTACTCTCTTGATGTGACATTTTGACAAGTGATTTGCCTAAATTTGAAAGTAAAAAAAAAAAAAAAAAGAAGGTAGGAGATTATTTGCCTTTCCATTTCAGAGTTAAATTTAAGTCGTTTTTTTTCAGGTCAGGTCTACAGGAATTATTTTTTTGCCTGGTTACCAAATTGGAAAAAAAATCATACACCTCTAAATAAGTGTCATGCCTTCTCATTCCTTCATTTACCCACTTTCATTTAAAAATCTGGAAGTGAACACATACACACTTTGGCCCTGATCTAATCAGAACATAATTACATAGGTAATACATATGTAATTACATCTTTATTCAAAATACCTGCATGGCTTTAGCACATGATTAGGTCCTCTCGGAATTTAAATCTTAAAATAGATGAGGAAAAAGAAGCGCCTCCAGTATATTTTTTTTAAGCTGAATGGTATTTAGGATAAAAAGCTGAATAGGTTTTAGGATAACAATACCTCCCATTGTTATCTTAAAAATCATAACACTTCCTGCAAACAGAAAATGGACACTTAGTAAGAGAATTTCTTTTCAGGACAGCTGACGAACCTGCGACAATTTGGCATGGCACTGATTTAATTCCTATTAAGCCAAAAAGAAAGAGGTTGAGCCCATGATGTTATTTGGCAGAGGTTTCTGCAGTAAAGGAACAGCTGTTCTTGTAAAGGTTTCTGTCTCTCTGGAGTCCCAATTAAAGGAGTGGCTTCATGTAATTTTATTCTGTTGAAGAGGGAAAGAGGATTTAAAAAAACAAACAACCCAACCGAAACCAAGTCCTTTTATTAATAGGTGAACTTTGTACTTCTGGAAGATCTTTTGTCACAGTGTAGAGATCAGCCATTTTTAGCTGGTTACCATTAGCCCCATTTGGCAAATGGGACTAAATAATCAAAATGATACCACCAAAACAAATCACATAAAAATCAAAATTTTCATCAAAATGCTGACATATTCAGAAGCAAGTTACTGGAGTAGATGAGAACAGAAACATCAGGGGTTAACAATATACAGGGAGGCACCCATATCCTTCACAGAGTTTAGACAGTGTTGGAGCAATGAACAAAATTCCACATGAGCAGAGGCAATTGACCTGCTGTGTCAATGTATTCATTAGACCTGCAGTCCCTGGAAAAGCTTCTTCCCCAAAGCACTGGATTCAGCTGCTGCTTGCTGCTTCGGGGAATTCTAGCTGCCTATTTAATTTTTATCAATCAGCAATTAATTAGCAGTTTCTTACAGAAAACATCTGATAAACAAACATAAAATAAACTCATAGAGAATTCCCTACTGATGGCCTCCTCTTCAAAACACACTTGAAAAGAAAAGCTAGTATAAGATCTTTTAAAAAAAGGAAACCAAAGAAACACTCTTTAGTTTCAAGTGATTTATCCAGATTGGAAGACGGATGGTCTTTGCCAATTGCTGGTTTATACCTTGCAAATACAAGGACCTGCAAAAAGACAAAGAGAGCATTAGAATTGACTACATTCCCTCCTTGCATAGGTTTGTAAAAACCCTTTCAAACCTCGGGACTAGGAGAGAGCAGAGGAAAACTGGATAATTTAAGGAAATACTAAAAGGAACTTTTGTGTGAACTGCTTTAATGGCTACCTGGAAGGTAAATGTAAGGTTATTTATTGTGTCTCATTCAATTTCACCTCTGGGTCTTGCCTGAGTTTTAGTAGAAATTAAGTTCTTTGAGATATAAGGAAAGCACAATACTACTGTTTTCTTCTCTCTCTTGCTCTCATACATGACTTGTAACCTACAAAATGTTCTCACCTTGCCACAGAACACATCAGCAATAAGAAACATGAAGGTTGTATAAGAAAATAGTGAAAAAAAAGCTGTAAGTTTTATCTCTTCAAAGCAAAGTAGACTGTCCACAACCTCAACTGCATGATCCTTCATTTGTGATGCTGTGATAAAGTTGTAGGATGCCAAATTTGTTGGAAAGTTAAGAAAGAAATGTTGGGATCAAGTATGGTATAATAAAAAAGTGGACCAATGAGGCAAGGTGTAAGAGCAGTCCTTGTGAGCAGTCCTCGTCATTCTATTTTCTGAGCAAACATGGAATTTTGGACAACTCATTCTCCCTGATGAAAACTCCCTTTTCAAAGAGAGAGGGTGGAGGTGATCTATTTCAGTCATACATTGGTGGTTGTTGCCCAGCTGGAGCGAGAGCTGGGAAACAGCTCCAGCTCCACATTCAGAAGAGGCAGGCTGGACTGCCCCTATGTGGCCTTGGGGTCAGATTTTGGAAGGCCTTTCAGAGGATGCTTTTTTCTATGATATATGTGCATCATCCCACAGGCTTTGTTTGCACACAGCAGCTATTGCCCTTGTGGATGCTAACAAGTCTCTGTTGACATTAATGTGTGCTTGTGGCCTTGTGCAGACCCAGTAGTTTCTTGGTGATGTGAGCTTATTTGTTTTTCCAGACACAACAGACTCTGAAGCTTAGCACATTGGGGAGATTTTCACCACTTTCTCAGCATGCACTTTTCCCCTCTTTGGCCAGCTGTTTTCCAGTGCCTCTTCCTTCTTCTGGGCTTATAGTCATGCACAGGGGAAGGGACTTCTAGAACATCCCTTTCCAGTACTGTGTGCTCACTGGAGATGGCTTTAGCCATGTCCAAAATTTGCTTATCTAAACACAAAAATACAACATCTGCAGGACTTAAGGGTGATGTTTGGGGACAGCCTGGTGTGCTGCAGGTATGCTCTGGCCCAGCTGGGAGCAAATCCCAACAAAGAGTCAGGCTGCTGCTAGAGGCCGAGAAAGCTCCGGGCAATTACAACCGCTATCATTCACATGAGGAGAGCAGGATCCTGCCAGCCCTAGAGGAACGTGCTATCTGTTATGTACATGTTGATGTTGCTGCAGTGCTCCTTTTACTGAAAGCTGGGTGTCCCAGCCTGGCATAGTGCTGGCCCAAAGCTGGAAGGTCTGACCAAATCCACAATTAGAAATCTCACACAGCCAAGCCACTGTGCTTTATATCATGAATCATAAGTCAGCTGCTGCTTTGAAGAATGGATTTGGACTGTCATGTATGCCTGGATGTTTTATCAGCTTCGCCCAGTGTAACTGAATTTGTCATTTCTTCCTTTTGGAAGGAAAGGCTGTTGAAAGGCAGCATAGCTGTTAATGCTCTGGAGGATCTAGCCATGCCAATAGCAAGAGGGGAGTTTCAGAATAGGAGCTTTAAAATCCTCCTGCCACAGCAGAGTGAGGAATGATTTGATTTGCTCTGGTGGATGATCAGGCTGTACATACAAATTCATTATCTGCATTCCAGGTGTCTAGGGAGATCAGTAATTCACTCGAGTGTGTCTCTGGTGGCTGAAGAGTACATCTGAATTCCTTGCTATGTCTCCTGACTTCACAGTTGGGAACGCAATCAGAAATATTAAGCACAACCTTCCGAATGATAGTGGCAGGATTTGTCTGTCCTGGCTTTCATGATGTTATGTTAAAACCTTAAAACACACAAGTCTTGGGGTTATATTCCACACCAGTGCCTGGAACAAGGCAGAAGGGGAATTTAAGGCATGTGAAAAATAGATTCTCATCCCAGACAGACACCATGCAGTTACGAAATTAACTCCTTGAATACCTCCCTGACTAAGGGTCTCCAGTTTTCTGGACCTACTCTCAAAATGTCACCAGTCATATCATCTTGCAGCCTTCCCCTAAGCACAGCTAATGCCCCACCCTCTAAGTTTCCTGTGGGATCAGACCTAGATCAGATCCAGAAGGTGATGCCAGATTGCACCAGATTCAGCCATCAGATCAGGCTCCTCTGAATCTGTAGTAACGTATTTGTTGCAAGATAATGTGGCTGGGTGGCTACATATCATTTGCCTTGAGGGATATGGAGATAATTTCCTTATAACAGTTTACACAAGAACCTCTCTCACATATTTTCTTTTTGATGTAGCTCTCTTGCTTCACTTCCTAATTTTTTATTTCCAGAATCCAGTCCCCTCTTGCATGTTCTCATGCTGGCCCAGGGGACCTTATGTCCTGCACTGCTGGTGACCCCAGTGGTAAGGGAAGGACTACCTATAGAAGACAGCCTGCTGACCAATAAACTGCCCTGCAGGGTGAAAGAGCTGGGTCTGAACTCTCTCAAGATGAAGTAAAATTGAATCTTCACTATCCATAGAGTGGCTGGATATTGTACTGCAGGACACAGCAGTGGTATAAGTCTTGGTGCTTAATTTTTATGATCATCTCATTCAATGGGGGATAGTTGCTCTGCTCATATCCTGAGACATCAGTCTTTTCCTGCATATTTTACACAGTGTTTTTTTCAAGACTATGTATTTCATCTACATCCTTCAATGAATCTTGTTTTTGGTTTTTTGTGTTTCTCTGCAAAAAATAAACCCAGCCATGAAATACTCTAAGTGAAAAGGTGGATAAACATCACAATTTGGAAAGGTTGCCCTGATAGTAAAATTACAGTCTATGAACACAAAATGCCTGAACACAAAGTGATCTTCATTCACTTTCTAGTAATGAGAAGTACAAGTTATTTGGGGCCTTTGATAGCAGTAGCTCTCAAAACTGTATGGCAACAATTCTGGTCACAATAGTGACCTCCTCTATCAACTGAGGAAGAGCATTTCTCCTCAGAACTGGTATTGGCATCAATATACATAAATCCTTTCCAGATTCAAGCTTTAATTCTACAACCAATTCATCAGAAAGACAACATAGACAATAACTACCTCATACAGGAATCCCTGGTAGCAGTTATTGGTAATCTCTCTTGGATTTGGAAAACCTGCTCCATGCAATGAGATGATACTGTAAAGAAAAAAAAAAAAACAAGCTCACTTAGATGTTTCTTTCACTTTCTTGTCTGAGCAAATGCTTCTGGCATGCCTGGAAACTTTGATTTTATCTGGTAATTATACAACATTCTTAAAACATTGATACTTGACTGTTTTAATTGGAAATTCTCTTTCAGGGAAGAAGCTCACCAGTTAAGAAGCCCTTGAATCAGATACTTTCCTTCCAAGTTCTACTCTTAGCATCTGAAGCAGTGACCATGATGCTATCACCACTTTGGTTGCAAAGCTAAGCTATACCCACTTGGATCACAGTTCTCTCCCCTCTGGACCCTGCCCTGCTACAAGTTCTGTGTGAACTGATGCTTCAATCTCTCCTGAGTCTTGCTCAAGTCATGATGGTGGTTGAGGATGAGAGATGACCAAGCTTCCTCGTTTTGATATTTTATTAATAAAATTGTTGTTGGATGAATATCAATGAATTTTAATAGCCAGCAATGAATATTAATGAATAGGGGAATAATTTTTTTTCAACTAGGGATAATAAAAATTTTCAGACTATTTTTTTTAGCAAAAAGGAAAAACCACAATGTATAAGGATGGTTTTCTCACTTCAAAATGTGCCCTAAGGTACACAGAAAGATTAACACTTAAAAGAGTGACTTCCTTTTGTTTTGGCTCCTTAGCAAGCAAACCCTCAAATCCATACTAACAAAACTGTCTGTTCTAAAAAATCTCTTTGAAAAATAAGATACTGTCAATAATCTATTATCTACAATTGAATATCTGAATATCTATACACATATAACATATTTTACTTGTCTTTTCCTAATTTAAAGAGGAGCAATCAAAAAAACTTCCAAAGGTTCTTAGCTTCACTGTATTTTAGGCTGAACAGTGCCCACCCCTTATTAACTTTTTTTCCTTTTTATGTGTGTGAATCTCAGTTACAATTTTCTTTCCTTATGGAAAAATCCTTTTCCATATTTTTCTATGACTTTATGGAAATCAGTATTCTTCTTTCCCAGTTCCAATTGTGAAAGTAGCAGAAGAGATATATATTGTGCACTGCTCCCTTGGAAGTCTAGATTTGTCTTTCCTTTTATTGAGGACATATTTTAGACTTCTTATGGTTTTTAGGAAAGCCAGTGCATCATCTTGTTTAACGGCAGTTTTCGTAGAGCTCTTTTTTATTCTCATGACACGATTTCTGACTGATATCACTGTACACATCTTCTGTTACTCAGACCTCCCAAGAAGCTCTTTGTATTGATGTATTTTATAAGCCCATTACATGATATTAGCCTCCAGGCATTTAAAGTAATTAAAGGCAAAGGCTGCTGTTGGAGCAGCTCTTTTGGGGTGTAGAGGCTGTGAGCAGCTTGGCAAAGATGCTGCTGCACCTTTATCAGGTTCTAAAGACTCACAGCCACAGAAATCTCATTTCTCCTACTGTGACAAAGCAAGGGACCATGTAAAGAAAAGCTTATAAAGGGGGTGGTGAAGGTTAAACCAGCAAGAAATGAGTTTATGTTTTCAAAAAGAATGGATCAGGGTAAGGATAAAGGGAACTTTGAGCATGAAAGTGACCACTGAAACAAACTCCTGTATAAAAAGAAATGACCACCTAAAGGGACCTATAAGTGGGCACTCCTTCATTCTATACCATGATATATTTGAACTCTGACATCCCACAGCCATCTGAAGTCTTCTTTCTGAAAGATTTCATGTAGTAAAACCCTTGCCTGGAGGATGAAAAAGTTTTGAAGGTGGATAATGATCATGAACAACAAAAAACTATTTACAGTAATGCAGAGCAATAACCTATTAATTATCTTGTAATTTTTTGTTGTGCGGGTATTGGGGGTTGGATCTGTTTCTTTTGTGTTTGAGGAATTTTTTCCTGGTGGTTTTGCTAGGTAACTAATTGCTGGGTGCTTTATGGATACTTGACTTAAACAAAGGAGGCAGCAGGTTTCTCCGGGTGGAACAGCAGTGAGCAGGCAGTTTGGTCCGAGGACACCGCTCTGAAAGGACTGGAGTACCAGGGGACCCTGCTTGTTTTCTCTCTCTCTGCTGGATTTCTCTCCAGAGGAAGACTGAACACATTTTCATCACCATCGAACTTTCCTACAGGACTATTTTCACTTCACAGAACTGCATTTACTGCTCAAGGAGGATTTCATCTGGACTGCTTTCACCACCCTGATACCCAGGGTGTCAGGTCACATCCCTGACTCTGTCAGGGCATTTTCTGGGGTTTTGTTGTTTTTGTTTTGCTTGTCTCTAAGTGCTATTACATTTATATTTGTCTTTGCTTTGTCTAATATTCCTGGTAAAGAACTGTTATTCCCACTCCCAAATCTTTGCCTGAGAGCCTCCAATTGCAAAAATTATAATAATCTGAGGGAGGGGGTTTACATTCTCTATTCAAAGGGAGATTCCAGTTTTTTTTTGCTGGCAGGTACCTGTCTTTCAAACCAAGACAGCGGGTTTTTTTGTTTGGTCTGTAATGTTTCCACCCTTATCCCCCTCCCCAAAAAGCTATAGTTTGTCCATGAAAGACATCCTCAAGATACAGATAAACAGATGCAAAAACTAGTGTTGGTAGGATGTCAAGAAATTTATATATCCCTAAAAGCTCTGACACTTCCTCAATATTTTTTTATTAAAACTAGTAATAAATTAGGCTTTTTTCCCCTCAAAATTTTGTCAAAAATGTGAAATCCAGTTATATGGCTTTAACTTCATTAAACCTGCAAGAGCTGCTCAGTGTTCTCCTCATCTGAACAGAGATCGAGAAGGTGCAAATAGCTGCAAATAGGTGCAAATATGATGAATTTGAATTTCAAAAGCAGATTAGTCCTCAGAAAGCCTGTTAGTAGCCTGTATCAAGAAAATGTGATTAATTTCTTCTGAACAAACTTTGTGTGCTAGTTAATGAAAATTTTCATTAACAGGTTGTTGCAGAAACAACAGCTTTGTATCTGTAACATGAATTTTTCACTTGGAGTTCTCTATATTAAGTGCACAAAACATCCCTAGCTTGTACACTGGCCTATCTGTGCAGAATTTAGGCATTATTATTTGAAAACTGATCCTGTATCCTGTTCAAGCCAGGAAATGGATTTTATATATTTATCTATATGCTGCTGAAAAGGGTCTATCTGTTTTGGCTAAGGAAATAATCCTTCTATCAGTAACTCTGTAAGGGCCAGCTACAATAAATTACTGCCAGCAGGCTTCAGTGTAAGGTCCAAACTGAGCATCCAATGCTTGTTGTGATTTGGATGAGTTTCTGACATGTAGGATACAATAAATTGACTGGAGTCTTTCAACCACAATACTTGTCAAAGTATTCTGTTTAGCTTTTTTCCAGTTTTACAGCTAACAACCCATTAAATTACCTGAAAATAAAAAAAATTAAAAAAAAAAAAAAGCCATGTCTTTTCTTAGCATACATTTAAATAGAGTCCAGACTCTTCTTGCTTTGGTCCATGACTTTCTGTGTGAAGGAAAAAAAGTTGTCATGCTTTTGCATTTTCCCAGTAATTTCCTAGAACCTGATTATCATTTGGTGGTCAGTGACTCCTAACACCCTTCTCAGTAACATTAAGAGATGGTTGTCAGCTTCTTTGATAAATGGCAGCAATTTTTATGGTAAATCTGTAACATGCCTTTGGTTGCCAAATCTAATAAAAGCTCAAAAGGAAAAAAAATTTTCTTCTAGCTGTAGGCAGCCAGCCATAAACATGTAAGATGAAGAAGAAACAAAAATGTTTTCTTCTTTTCCAGTGAGCTTAATCTCAACTTCATCCTTGATAAACAAATCTTTACTTAGAAATGTAACTTCTCATCTTACAAGTGGATAAAACAGAAGGTCAACCAATTACTGAGTTTCACTTCTTAGTTTAAAGTCATAGAACATACAAGTGGTTTTTTTCAGATTTATCTTCCATATATTCAAATTCTATACATACACATTCTATATACTGGATATGAAGATCATAACTGAAATAAAGCAAACAATGAGCTGCAAGCAATATGATCAATAAAATTTCAGTGTTTGAAGGTTAAGGATCTCAAAAAAACAATGGAACTAATATTAGGTAAATTCTGCTAATAAAAATATGTAGTGAGTTGTTAAATAATTTGGAATGGAAACACACTTACATGCTCCTAGATGTTTATTATTCCCTCTGTTTATTACATAACCCATAGACATAGTTATATAGTATCATGTGTCAAAATACATGAATGGGAAATCCCAAACTGATCTCCCTGACAACAGATGCTACAGTGACAAGAACATGAGTGACACCTGGAAAGGAGCTTTCAGCTCAGAAGAAGACATACAGACTTTCAGATGCTGAACCTGGCACCGAAAGTCTTAAGAATTTGTCCTTGCTAGTAACCTTGTGCACAGATGATGATCTTGCTCTGGGTCTTCTTTAATTCAGATGGAGATTAAATAGATTACAATGCAGATGGTGGGATCAGAGAAACTGCTAAAGCTGAATTAAGCCCTTGCAATAAAGTTTTCTACAGTATCTCCAGGAATATGTCACAGTCTAAGCCTAGCTGAAAATTAAGCACCACACAGCAGCTCACTCACCTCTCCTCTCCCCAACCAACCTGATGGAATTAGGAGGAGAATCAAGATAAAACATGTCAGTTGAGATAAAAACAGTTTAATAGGGAAAGAAAAAGCCACACACAAGCAAAGAGAAACAAGGAATTAATTCAGTTCTTCCCATGGGCAGGCAGGTGTTCAGCCATCCCCAGGAGAGCAGGGCCCTATCACGTGTGATGGTGACTTGCAATGACAAACACCATCACTCCAAATGTCACCCCAGTTCCTTCTTCTTCCCCCCATTTTGTATACTGAGCATGATGTCCCATGGTCTGGAGTACCCCTTTGGTCAGTTGGGGTCACCTGTCCTGGCTGTGCCTCCTCCCAGCCTCCCATTCACCCCCAGTGCCCTTGCCAACATGGCAGAACGAAAAGCAGGAAAGGCCTTGGCCCTGTAAAACTCTGCTCAGCAATAACAAAATATCTCTGTTTTATCATCTTGTGTCCAGCACAAATCCAAAACACAGCCCCATGCCAGCCACCATGAAGAAAGTAACTCTACCCCAGCCAAACCCAGCATAAAATGGTAAGCAGAGGTTTGAGATCTTCTTAAAATGGAACAATTCTCTCACTCCATTTGGGGAGTGAGATTCATCCTACAAAAAATATTATCTGATCTGATTAACTGTAAGAAAAGCATCTGACTCACTAGATGAAATCAGTCTCTGATCAGCTATTTACAGCTTGCAAGCAGAAGCTGGCAGACATGCTTATCTGTAATTGCTTTTTTATCGAATTTCCATATTGACTGTAATCTGTACATACATCCCCGTAACTCATTGAAATGAAGGCTTAGACTTCATGACTTACTTTAACAACAGTGTAATCAGGAAGTGACAAAGAGGAAAACACAAGAGTGCGACAGACCTGAACAAAAATAAAAAGGACAATAAACATAGAAATACTTCTTTCACAAGCAAAATTATATAGGATTGCCTTATGGACTACTGTAACTCACAGACACACTCCAGTTACAATGGGAACCTTCAGTTAACTTGCATTTTTCCCTCTGCCATGGAAGTATGAGACTGGAACACCAGCTGAGCTATCAAAACCGTCAACATGACATACTCCCTTATTACACAAAAGAGGAATGCTATTTGAATGCTCCTTCCAGCCCAATCTATCACTAGGCACTCAAACCAGAACCATGCTAAAATAAAAATACAACACAGAAAACAAATATAAATCACAGCATCCTATTCTGCATCGCACAAACATCCTCTTTGATTCAAAGACATGTAATTGATAATATTCCCGCCTCTCTTAGCATAAAGACATTACAGAATAGAAACTTGAGACAGGAAGGAAAATAGGCAGGAAATAAAAAGACCATTCAGAAATATACAGTTCAGTAGTTTCCAGAATGTATTAGTATTTTCATTATTTTCCTGCTCCAATCTTCCATGAATCTCTAAATTATTTCTTTCAACACAGATGGCTATAAAAAATTCAGTCAGCACAGGAAAGCCTAACCTTCTACTTCCTGCTTTTTTTCTTGTTTTCCGTTCCTTCCCTTGACGCTTAGGGACTTACCATTGGAATACTGTTGAGGCAGCTATGGGTATAACATGCACTGTCTTGCTTTAAAAATGAGAAGTTCAGGCTTCCCACATTTTAACAACTTATTTCCCTGTGCCAGTTTGAATTAATTTGTTGTGTCATGAGTCAGAACTAGAGGCTACATTTCTGCCATACCCATTTCCTCCTACAGGAGTTCCTCACAAGATCTTATTGCCAAAGGAGGCACTTATGGAGCTGACAGCACCATTGCATTGCAATTTCGAGGGGCTGCTGCACTGTGCCTTACCCTAATAATTTTTCAGTGACCTTATATTTATTTTCCATGTCACTCAATTTCTTTTAACTTTGCAAATTATAGTAGTGATTACACAGGTAATGACAGGTACTCTGTCATCAACATTTTTTAGGTTGATATTTTAAAAAAGTCATAGTTTTTCTCTGGAAGATGCCAGATGTGCTAGAATAAAGAGAGGAATAGTGTAGCAGCAAATGCTATATCTTTTAATACAGCCTGCACTTACAGGATATAATAAATTTATAAATATATATAATTGCACATGTGCAACTGCACGCCTGTTCCTTCTGAAAGTTGGTCTGTAGTTTGAGAATGAAGTGCTCAGGAAGTGAATTATGTGGGCACCTTGCCTTTTGCTATGGAATTCAAGATTTAAAATGGTTTGAAAATCTAGGAGAAAATGTGAACAAAATCCATCCCAACCTGACCTCTGAGTAAAAAGACCTCTGTTACAGATAGTAAAAACAGGTCCAAATGCATCTAGAGTCAAAGAATCTAATCTAATGCTGAATCTAATTCAGTATAGGAAGTCTTTGTTGTGGTATCTTGCTATATCTAATTTTTGTTTCTTGCTCTATTTCCTAAATGGCAACAATCTCTTTTAAAAATTACAGGAGCAGGATGGAGCAGCATGGGGCAGCTGCTGTGTTATATCAGACCCTGTTTTGGAGCATTTTTAACAGCTCATACAATGTTTCTCGCAGAAATTTCCACTGCTGCTCTAAGATCTACTTGATGTTTCACAGAATATCTTGATTATACAAGTATAGTCTAAGCACACTTATATTTGTGAGTCTGATCTCCATGTGTCTAATCACAGTCTATACTCCTTGCATTCTTGATTGGCAATCAACTTTGTTAAAGCAAAATTTGAGAAATTACAGGAAGTCTAGTTCTTGGGTCAAGGAGAAGAGCTACAAACCCACTGTGAATACCTGATGAATGGAAGAGCCTGTGGGAGGAGACAGATGTGAAGAAATAATTCACCCTCCACAGGGAGTAATGAAGAGGAAAGTAATTCTGAGGCCCAAAACAAGATCAAGAAACAGAAAGAATATTTTTGATGACATCAATGTGGAAGTTAAAATATCCATGGTTCATTATATTTGGAACAAAATGTTCTTTGAAAGGTAGAACAAAAACTTTGGTTAAAATGTGTCCTGCAGAATATTTGAAGTCAGAAGTCTTACATTAGTCTGTAGCAGACAGCCCTTAACAGAGCTCATCTCATGGCTGAGCAGCAATAATTGTGGTAGATAATAATAACAACGATGTTATACATAATAGCAATCTAAGGGCAAGTAGTGCTGTGCTAAAGAGTGGCTAAGAGCCAATGAATGTGTCTTTTTGAAGACTGCAAACACTCTGGAAAATAAAATGTCAATGTTTAATTAGGAATAACGTACTCCTATTAGGATCAAGATGAGCTGTGATGAAAACTACCAATTTTGAAAGGATCCCACAGCCTTACCATAAAATATGCATTTCATTATAACAACTGGAGTAAAAGAAAATCAAATTACTCATCACCCCACTGAAAGGCAGCAAATTCATCCATATTAAAATCACCCCAAGTATGTCTGTGCCTTTTAAAATGAGCACACATTGCTCCAAAAGCACTGTAGGTGGATAATGATGCAGGCAGACACCATCAATCCACCCTGCAGCCCCCCAGGCCCAACTTCCCCTCAGCAGCAAGACAGAAACCTGCCAGAGGAAATTCTGAGCTTCCAGAACATAAGGAGGCTTTCAGCTCTTGGATATCAGTGTCAGCTTGCAGCATCTGAAGATTTCTTCCATAGAAATGCAGTCTAAACCTGAAAGAGAGACACCGTGGTATCCTGCTCCAGTGGGTTTGCATGGAGTTTCCCTGTGACAATGTCAGTGGTCAGCACAGATTTTAGATCTGCTGGGAGAGCAAATCTGAACAAACCATACAAAATGTTTACATAGTTGTTTTTAAAAAACGCATTGCAAAGTGCCATTTTTCTGTGTATATCAGCCAGTGAGTCATAGCCTCTATTTTCACCTCATTTTATTGATTTTTCCAAAGATAGACCAGAGAAAATTGATATAATGTGAAAATTGCTCCACTGTATCTTTTCTATTAAAACAAAGCAAATACCTCTGAGATACAAAATCCATTGAAAATTAATAAACCAACAGGTAAGGAACAAACTGATAATAAAATATATGTTCTTAGTTAATGCATACATAAACTTGTGAATCAACAAAATAAAATAACAAAGTCCCATGACCCTTGAAATAAAATATTTCCTCCTCTGCAATAAATATTCAGGCATTTGCATGTCATTAAATGAGTAGTTTAGAAAACTGCAAAGAGAACAGGCAGGAAGAAAAATGCAGTCCAGATACAGCTGTACCTCAGCAGTGGAATACCACGCAGTCCACTTTCAGATAAAACTGCAAAATGTTGTATTTCATATAATACATCAGAGAATCATAGAATTGTAGAATGGTTTGGGTCGGAAGGGACCTTAAAGATCATCTAGTTCTAACCTCCCTGACATAAGCAGGGACACCTACAACTACAGCAAGTTCCTCAAAGCCCCACCCAGCCTGGACTTGAACATTTCCAGAGATGGGCATCCACAACTTTTCTGGGCAACTTCCTCCAGTGCCTCAGGAAGGAATATCCAACACAGTAGTTGTTATCTGAAGACATTGTAGCAAAAAAAGCTGCTAAGTAAAAAGAATCAAATCCCTGTTTGAACCAGTTTATGTTTGATAATCTTTTTAGTTTCTCTAATTTGAGATTTGTTTCTTTATGATCGATGTCACTGTTTGCATTAGGGAGCAAGGTGTGTCCCTTCATTGACAAAAGTTTGTCAAGGGAATAAGCAGAGGGCAGTAGCCCTGAAAAATTGTGTTCTTTGTAATTTAAACAGAAGCTTGAGAAATCAATCTTTATTTCCATTGTATTTGATGAGTCTGTTTAGATTTATAGCTCTTTGATGATCTGACCCTGAAAGCAAAAAATAAATAGTTGAATATTAAAAAATTGAAGAATGCAAGTAAATATTACAGTGTCTTACAACGCAGTCCCATCTCTTTCAATGATAAAATCTATTGATAAAATGTGACCAGATCTGCAGAAACAGAACCTGCACATGGTCCTTAGATCAGTGCCATCAAACCTGCCCACAGTTAGCTGGGTCACCTGGCAGCAGGATGCATGCACAAGAAAGAAAGGAGAGAATTCCCACACCATAACAGCCTGTGGCAAATGGAAGCTGAAAATGTTCATTTAGAATTAATGCAACATAAGAAAAAAGACATTTCAAATACATGCCTTTTTGTTGGCTCACCTGCTTCTTCCTACATCAAACTGATCACACAATAACATGAGCAGCATGATGCCATCATGGCACTGGGTTTCCTAGCAAAATGAAATGAACAGAAGATTGGACATAAACATAAATATTTTTGTGGTCTCTTTCTAAATAAAGTGAGAAAGCTTTTATTTGAGGAGGGGCATCTGTATTTAACTAGTCTTTTAATCTGAGATTTTAAAACTGCCAAGGTAATGTTGTCAGACATGTCAAAGTTAATTGAAAGCAAATACCCTACAAAGTTGTTCTAAAGGCAAAAAGTCATTATTCCAGTGTTCCTTCTCAAAGTGGTGAGCTGCTTCCTGGCCTGTGCTGTGAGTGGAAATCTATACTAGAAGCTGCAAACTAGTTTGCTTACTTGGAAAACCACATTAGAATTAGTACACTGGATAAGTGGCAACATGTGTGGATTGATGTGTATGATAAGGCAGATTCTCACTGTTTATGATTAGAGATACAAATGGGAGTAAAGGGTGCAGTCTGTAATGGTTTGTTTCTCATGTTATTGTGTTTACAAGATGCTTCACTTACAAAAGAAGTACTAAAAAAGTATTATTAATTGTCCAGTAAATTTAAGTTTTATAAACTTGTAGTGAAAATGGCTTTCAGAAAATCTAATTTTGAAAGGAAAAGTAATAATTATTAAAATGTTTAGAGAACCATTCTAAGGCAGCCTTTGTAAACTGTATTTTATAATAGACTAGATAATACCATTGGAAAAAGGAGAATGCTCTTCCATGTTTAAAGAAGATCACATATTATATGATAGAAGAAACACTTTTTGAGCAATGCAGAAATTATTCTGATTTGAAGGGATGATGTCAATCAAATTAAGGCAGTTTGAGAGGGAAGGATACCTAGCATTTGGGGACATGGAGCAGCTACAGTTTACATCTCACAGGAAAAAGTCCTTATGCATAATTCTATTCTTATACTTTCCATAAAAGTACATCATAACAATACTTACTATACTCCAAGAGAATAAACCCATTGAACAAGTTATATGATCTTACCTGAAATCTGTGAAGTTAGCTTTAGTCCGAGGTATGAACAGAGTGAGATTCCCATCCTCATCCAACATTTTAATTTTGGGGCAAAATGCACAAACTACTGGTTTAAAAGTAATTAGAGGGTAGAGTTTCATTGAATTGTACGAAAGCAGAACTCTCAACTACTAACAGTGTTACTTCCCCCTTTTTTTTTTTTTTAACTTTAATGAATTCTGAAAACAATTGCAAACCAGAATTACTTCATGTATCATTTCTGCTGCAGGAAAGTGAGGGTTATATAAATTTATAACAGATTAGATAAACCTATATTGCAAAAGCTGTTCTGCAAGTTATCAAATCCCTTTCCAATCTGCTCTGTGTGTTTAATAAATTCGGCTGGACGGGAAGACTTTCCAATCCTTTTAAAGTGTATCCTACTCCACACATTTCTGACTGCCCTGAAGAGAACAACTTGTGATACATTTATTACAAACTTTGAGTACCTAATATCTTCAACGTTTACAGACTTGCTTAACTCATATAGCTGAATAGTATTTGATTCTATATGAAGATCCAGACAGGCAGAATTCAGTGTCACAAACTGATTGACTCTCAGATGTCATCCTCAAAGGTAATTGTGTCAAAGGTATTAGAAAAACTACAGATAAGGATGCTTAGAGAAATCCCAGTAAAACCAGTAGTAATAACAATGAAATTTAACATTATGCTTACTGTATTTCTCCTTTAAAGGATTTCTCCTTCAAAGCATTTCTCCTTCAGTGTTCCAGGGTTGAAGTATCAAAAATACACCACCCTTTGTCTACAGGCAGTGGTAGCAACAGATCCCAGCTCCTACTGATTCCATGTCCTGCACCTCCTGTGCATCTCCACCCACACACAATATCACTGAAGCTTTTCTGTGTCGTGCCTCCCAGGGTGCATTCAGATCCATCAAACGCTCCACACCTACTGAGATGAGTAAGTGGCAACATAGCTAGGGCTAGTTCAAAGCTAGAGCTACTAAATGGTCTGTTGCTGCTCTTAAGGATTTATATTTCACAGAACTAAATAATTTTCTTTAGTGGTATGATGCATTTGGATCTTGTCTGTCTATCCAGTCACTGATTTTCATCATAGTATTTAGAACTGAACATTTGGGAAAATCCTATCCACTGTCAACTTTGGTTGAAATTAACTAATTTCTTTAAATACTAAAAAAGGTGGAGAAATGGGCGAATGAATTTTAAAGCAGAATCTTCTTCTCTCAGGAACTAAGCAGAGAAATTATACAAAATATGCTCGGGCATCTTCACACTTCCCTGTAACAATTCACTTCCTCTGACAGTAACTGCAGCTCACCATCATCAGCACAGAAAACACTGAAATGCTAGAAGCATCCTTTGCTGTCCTCTTGACTGGCTCAGGCATCAACAGTTTTCCCACCTTCATCCCACACAAAATAATTACCTTACAAAGTAATTTTTGATTGCTAGGCCAAGGACAGGGGCTGAGGGCCAGACAGCATTAGTTGTTGTTATTACACTGCTGATCTTGCAAAGCATTTAATTACTGACCAAATCTATAGGACACCATAAATCCCAAAGTTGATGGAGAGCCGAACAATTTCTAAGTTCAAGGTTCAGATATACAAGATTCTTACTGGCACAGCAAAGACAGGCCCTGGCCTCTCTGAGTACCCTATAATGGAGATAATGAAGACAGAACATCAGCTGGAGGTAAAATTTCCAAAGAAAAAGAAAATATGGTGACATCTAGAGATTTGTATAGAGGATGTTTTTCTTAGTATTTTCTTGATTATGGTATTTTTTTCTATTTACTTGAGATAGTAGCATGTCCTGAACATAAAAAAATAAGTAATAAAAGGGGTTTGATGACAGTATTTTGAAGGACAGAATGGAAACTCTAATGGCAGAGGGCTCATTAGAGAACAGTAGCATGGAGAAAGGCTCCATGCCTTTCAAGGGAAAAGGAAGGGTGACTTGTGAAAGGAAATTATAATAAATAAACTGAAGGTGGCTGAAAGTACCTAGATAGGGCTAGGGCCATGAAAAGGTCTCTGATCACAAAGGTATGGGCTCTGAAAATCTCCTTTAGTATCACAAGCACCAATGGGTCAGACTATGTGCCTTGTGCTACTAGTGACAATAGCACATCACCACCAGATAAGTATTTAACTGCTTAACATCAGGTACAAATTCTTATAATGCACTAAAGAGAATTCTTTTTGATTGGAGAAGGGGACTTTTGCTGCCAGAGCAGTTACATCTCTATAGATAGACCTAAGCATTTTAGTGAGAAGCCAGTGTCTGTAAAAGTGTGACTCTGGGCCATGTTGTGCAGTTCTTCAGCTGCCTTCAGCATCCTGCCACATCTCAAGCACTTCTTCCGTATGGAATTACCAGAGCTGAAATAAAAATCTTTTAGTGAAGCCTTTCAGCCTGCTCTTCAGGCTGAAGATTCTGAGGTGAATCAGTGTACAAAGCTGAGAAGAGAGTGAATGTATGCATCAAAGTTAGAAACGGCTCAAGATCTTAAATCACCTCTGAAAAAAAGACAATAAACCTAAATGAGCCTGTTGTGAAAGGGGCTCCACAGACCAGCAAACCCTATGCAAAGAACACTGGCTACATACAACCCACTCAGGCAGAGGAAGCCCTGTTTAACATTAATCAAGATCTTGTCAGGAGGGTCTTGTGGGCAACTTATTTCAACAGAAATTAAGTCTGAAATGAATCAGGCCATAGCTTCAATGTTTATAAATTTATAGTGAAGAAGGAGAAGGAGGAGGAAGTATTCTGGGCACCAGGGCAGAGATTTCCCTGCAGTCAGAGGTGAAGATCATGGTGAAGCAGTGGTCCCTCCAGAGCCCAGCCCATGGAGGCCCATGGTGGAGCAGAGGTCCACCTGCAGCCACTGGAGGACCCCATCCTGGAGCAAGGCAATGCCCAAAGGAGGTTGTGATCCCCTGGGAAGCCCATGCTGGGGCAGGCTCCTGGCTGGACCTCTGCAGCTGTGGAGATGGGACTCCATGCTGGAGGAGATTTGTTGGCAGGACTTGTGAGTCTGTGGGAGAGACTGGAGGTGGAGCAGTCTGTTTCTGAAGAATTGGAGCCCCTGGGAAGGACCCATGTTGGAGCAGGGGAAGATGGAGAGGAAGAAGCAGCATCAGAACAAATGTTTCTGGATTGACTCCAGCCTCCTTCCTCATCCCGCTGCACTGCTGAGAGGAGGAGGTAGAGAAACAGGAATAAAGTAAAGCCTGGGGAGAGGAGAGGGGTGGGGAAAGGCATTTTAATTTTTGGTTTTACTTCTTACTAAACTACTCTGATTTGATAGGTGATAGATTAAACTTACTTCCCCAAGTCAAATCTGTTTTGCCTGTGACCTTAACAGCTGGGTGATCTTTCCCTGCCCTTATCTCAACCCCTGAGCCTTTTGTTATATTGTCACTCCTCTGTCCAGATGAAGAGGTGAGTGATAAAGCAGCTTTGGTGTGCAGCTGGTGTCCAGACAGGGGCACATTCCTTTCACAAAAGTTGTAAGAGAACACTAATCTTCTAGGATGCTTGTTAGAAACAAGCACTTCAAATCCTGTGAAGAGGTGTCCTGTCTGTGATGCTTTGACTTGGACAATCACTGTCAAATCAATTTTTTTGAAAAATGCCTTATATACTTAGATGTATAAGTATACAGACCTGACAGGTCTGACCCAAGCAACTCTTATGAGAAATGAGATCCGTGTTGAATTAACTTCTGTAACACACAAAACAGTCAGTGTAATTCCCAGTTTTATCCTCAGCTTGGTTGTGTTGAGGGCTGAAATATAAAACCTGCAGAAAAATTACCTTCACAGCTCTCCTGCATACTGTTCTCTGCCTCTCCATGAAAATGCACACATTTTCTAGAGCACTATTCTGCCACAAAGGGAGACCAGCCCTCAACAAAGCCACATATGAGCCTCTGCAGCTCTTACAGACCCACACTCATAGAAATACCCTGGAGAGAATTTAGGAGACATGAGGGAAGACATGCTCCACAGTCATGCTCTCATTAACCAACTTATCTACCTTTTGTGGAACATAATAAGTTACAATCCAGTGGCCAGAAAGCCTCTGAGGCCAACACAGACTAGTTTTCCTGTCACAGCATGTCCTGGGTATAAACTAAGTGGAGAGGATTCTGTCTATAAACAAAAACCTGGTTTTTAGTGTTTCCTCTAAAGTATAGAAATGCTACCCTGGGAAGGGAATTTTTCACTGTAGAATACATCTGCTTTGTTGCCACTTCAAGCACTGTAATATTTATTTGCATTTAGTCTTTATACACTTTTGAAAGTTAGGTTGAATGTGCTCTTGTTCATGAAAGCACTTCCAAGAAATTTAAAATCTAGATGTGCAGCAGCCTTAGAAAAATATTTTAGCAACAGGTAAAAGTAAGATTCCGTTTTAGAGGTATCAATTCCTCATCTTGTTAGGGCTGTGCCAGCACTTCATGATTACCCTGTATGAACAGAGCAATACATCTGTGAAGGGTGAGCTTAACCTCAAATTCTTGCATGGCACACAGGATGCTTGAGTGGATCAAGCCGTAGACTAGGAAAATACTCGAAATCCTGGGAGTGCCAGAGATAAATTTATTAGGGAAAAAAATCCCAGTCAGCTATCTGATTTCTGTTGGGAACTGACAACTTGATTCTGCCATTCTTAATATAAGTATTTTATTTGGTAGAACATTAGTACTGAATTTAAGCACACAACTGGAGAACTTGAAAAGATGAGTCTTGATCCTCTGTAAAAACAATGTCCTTTCAGTGACTACAGACAAAAATCTTTCAGCCACAGTCATTAACAGTAGAAATGAAATGAGACTTGGAAGTATAAAGAGATGACGTGCACACATCTGATGAACACAGACTTCAGTCTGTACAGCATTGTTTTCTGTTCAACAACATTTCTGTTTTGTTTAAAAAGGCATTTCAACTTACATGCTGAATATGAGACTCTGGAGACCAGTGAGCTGATGGTATGTGCCTGTTACTGAGGGCAAAAGAACAAACTACATGTTCCAAATATAATGATATAAGTTCTTATACAGAAAGAGGTTGATCTGCATTACTTTTAAAACAAATATGAAAATAAAGTGAGCAAGAAGATGGGCAATGAAGTCAAAATTAGCTGGAAGCTTATGAAAGATTTGTTAGTACTCCTGTGAGAACAACAGAATTAGGTACTGGGATACCATCTAATGCAGTGAAAAATAAAAAAAAATGAGAATATAAAACCTGTAGTTTTTAAGATTAATATTCTCCCACCTTTTTTTTCAGATACTTGTGCTTTTGGGGTTCATCCTAAATGTTCAGCTATAACAACCTTTGGACAATACAACAATGGATTTTTGGCGATCAACTTCCTAGAATATCATAAATCAGGAATAATGTATTTCAAGTGTATTTTTACCTGTCTTATGAAAATAGAGATCGAGAACTACTTGAAGGAATGAAATAACTTCATACGTTCTTTAGCCATATCTATTTTAATAATTAATTTTTTAAAGCTTTAACACTGGGACTGACAAAGGGGTTTGAAATACATATCCCATCCCTAGCAAGGAATAGGCTGCTAACTCCTGCTTTAGATAATGTAATTCCATTATTTAAATGCCTATTTCCATTTCCTTCAAATCAGCTAGAAGAAATAAAGTGTATTCAGTTTCACCCTCTGGCTGATAGGCATTGTAACAGCACTGCAATTTAAAGGTTGCAAATATTTCAAGAAGTTGATTTACTGTACTCACAATGTACAACTGCTTTGAGTATTTTTTTCACTCCTGTAGGAAGCACTGCAATAGATTTTCTGGGCAGACAGTAGATTCTCCATCATAGGAAAACTTTAAAAACAGACCAAATGAATACAAAGAATCATAGAATTGTTCACAGGAATTGTAATTTTCACTTTAGATCTGATTTTGCAGGATCCTGACTAACAGATATGCCAATTGGAGGAAAGTTGAGTTTCGTCTTCTCTGTAATACACTTTTAGGTAGTTGGAGAAAACATTCAGGTCCCTCTGTAGTCTTCTTCAGGCTGAGCAAAACCAGCTCCCTCAGCACTCCATCTCCAGCCCACTGTAGAGATTTTCTGCTGGAGTCTCAAAATTGTCATTCCTTCTCTTGTAAGTCCCACCTTGCAAGAGACAGATCTGGACACAGTACTTGGAAGTGCCTTCCAGGAATGTTCCTGTTCCTTGACCTGCTGGTTATGTTCATTGCTTGCAAGGACACACTGCTGACTGGTATCCAACTTGCTGTCCACCAAGGCACCCAGGCCTGGTCCCCATCTGCCCAGTTTGCACCCAGCTGCATTATTCTGTCTAGCATGGAATACTAGACACTCATTTATTAAATCATATACTCATTTAGGAAATATATATAATATGGATTAGTCTATATATAATATTTATATTTAGATATTTGTGCATGAGCTGATTTGGAATAAATAGGTTTTTTCTGGAGCCTTTTTATGGCTTTTTAAAGCCTTTTACTTTACTCTCTTTGCATTCTTGCTTTACTCTTTGGTATAATAGCAAAATATTACTGAACACAAAAGCAGATAAACTCTTCTGCTTTGTATACAGAAGTAGGTAAACCTTTTTTAGCTTTAACTGAAGAAAATATTTTCACCTGGTTTTACCCTGAACTTGAATGCTGTTATGCGTTACAGTAGAATAAGAAAAAATATGGGCCATTTATTATATACATGGACCTGAGAATCTTTAATTATATTTTTAATTTTATCAAACAGTCCTTGAAAATCACTTTTTCTGTTAATAGATCTGCAATTTAACATGCTCTTCCCAGCAGTTCACAGATCTTTGGAAGATCTCAGAGGGGTTTAAATGCAGTAATCAACAGTATGTAGCAAAATGACCTGCTCTTACGCAAAGCAAAGCTGAGTCACAGCAAGTTTTTATCAGTGGCAGCTTTGTGTTGAAAGTCTTTAAAGTCATCAGCTTTTCTAAATTGTGCTGGCAGATGATTTTTTTTTCTTATATCTAACATGCAATGCATAATACTCAGAGCTGTTTTTAAAAGGATAGCTGGGAAATGAGAATATTTTTCTCAGTGTTTCTTCAGTGCCTTATTTTTTACCTATGGCATGGTTATGGAAAAGTCTCCAAGAGCAGATACCCCAGCTGTGAAGATAGAATTTTACAGCTTGGGCACATATTTTTAAATTTAAATTCTCAAGAATTTGCTGTTTGGAGTTAACTCTGGAAGTATGGAGGACAATGGAAGTAGAAGCCCTTAGAGACATTTCCAAGGGCACCAGGGGACTCATGGCATTGCTGAAGTATCTAAATACTTCTCATATTCATCCCTCTAGAGCTGGTGGGCAGGCACAAGCACATCAAGAGAAAGAAAGGGAGCAAGAGAAAAAGGGTTAAGCAGTGCTCAGAGCCTATCTTCCCATCTCCATTGGAACTGTCAAAATGAATTCATTTCTCACTCAAGAGGCAAAGTTTTAACAGGAGAATCTGAAATGTTTTTTAATCAAGTGTATTCTTACTCAGGAAAACACTTGAGAAAGTTTGCAGAGTTACCTTCTTTCTGTTCCTATCACATCATCCCCAGGGCTGTCAAAGCTTCACATAACATTTGGCAGTCTGGACTGGTGGGTCAGAATGATACCTGTGCTACTAGGTGCCTAATTCTACAAATGACAATACCTTTTCACCTCCACACAGCTACATTATGGGATACCAATATTGTGCTAGGATGTGTTTTCTACTCTTCTGTATGAAGGAGCATGATGATGATCAACCAGTTTGGCTGGCAGCTCAAACCTGTCTCTTATTATTTTCTGCAGCAGATCACCAAAAAATAGGACTGAAAAGAATCTTTAGAGAAGCCAGACAATTTATCTCTCCACCTAATCCATGATGGCAGCTGGCAAATAGCTGCAATCTCTGATGGAAGTTCACCACTGCACCCCTCCATATCATCTGAACCAGGGATCTGCTGCAAGAAATATTTATTTCTATGCTTTGTGCCCTACACCTTGTTTTACTTTGCCTGGAAAACAGGGTAGGGAATGGGAAGGAGATGATTAAGAATGGGAAGGAGATGGTTATTTGGTCTGAGATGATTGGGGCACAGCAAGGACTTACCCAGTCATAGGAGACCAGACTATACAAATTATTTTGGACTCTACAGGATCCTCTTCAGATCTTCCAGTGAGAAAGATGACACCTTACAGATAATCTATTCCTCTCATTCACCCTCCTTACCACCAGAAAAACCTTCCTGATATTAATTCCTAGATCTTGGTTACTCATAGTTAATTCCATGACATCTAATTTCTTACCAGCAGCAAATGAGTGATCAGCATCTGCTTTCCTTTTTAATGATCCCTTAGATCTTCACTTGATGTTTTTCAGACTGAACAGATTATCTTACCTCTTCTTAGACCGTGCTTGTTTGGCAGCTGATCACTCTCACTCTATTGTTGGTCTCTTTTTGATCCAGCTGCTGCTTGATGGTTGAATACAGTTCTTCAGAAAGAGGCATCTGTCTTATTTAAAGCCAGAGCCACAGTCCTCATTGCTCCCCATCTGGGTCTGAAATTTGAAAGTTAAATGAACATGGAAAAGTGAGAATTCCTTACTACAGTAACCTTATAGTTACAGTTACTTGGCAGCCTCTTTTCATTGCTGCATAAAGGTTTGAATACACTTCTTTCTTAATTAAATTTTTGCTAAGTTAAAACAAGTATTATATATGAATTTTAGGGGTCATTCAATAGTTAAAAGTGCCTAGCAAAATCCATTCACCAAGAAAAAGCTCTACTTTAAAATATGGTTAACTAACAACCAAAATTTGAAACCAGGAAATCTTTTGATTTATTTGCACTAGACCAAAAATGGCCATAGCCACATGCCTCATAATATTTTAATGAAAAATTTTAAAATCTAAAAAATTCCTAGCCAGAAAATTTGTTCTGAAACAAATTCCAAATGTCATTTTTTAAAACATCCAATATATAAATTTAAAAATAATATTATATTATTTTAAATATTTATTATATGAATTATGCAGATTTCCTAGTGATTTGGAAACAAATTTTCTTCATAGCCGGTTGCACCCTATGAAAAACCCTAACATCTCCAAATTTCTGATTATTTTTTACTGAAACAGTATAGATATTTATACATAGCATTTTCCCACTCCCCACACAATAATTAGTTAACCAAATTTGTCTCCAGCCCAGGGCTCTAGATATGAGACATCAGTTGGGGTACAACAGCATTACTGACTATGTGTTTGAGATACTGCATGTTCCATGATCCTGTTTTTCTCCAATTTTTCACAAAAACCTGTGAAGGTGGCTGTCCTAGCTGACTGCCCTTTAAATTTAGTAATTTATTATCCCCTTTTTTTTTTAATTATCTGGATGCCTCAGAGTCCCAGTTGTTTAAATTAGACTGGCCATTTTAATCCTTTACATTTGATGTTTAAAATGTGAGAGTGAGCAGAAGCCCTTCATTCCCAGGGAGAAGGGGCATGAGAGGTATTTGCTGCTGGCAGGCTCCTGGCTGTGAGCCAGCACCCACTTCCTTTTCTCAGGACAGGACCAACAGCATCCTGCTGGTGTGAGAGGAAGCAATCCAAACCAGGCAGCTCCACAGCACCTGCAGGAAGCACCTGATTGCCTCTATCTTGTGCCTGAGAGCAGCAGCTCCTGCTGAATTCCTGCTGGCATTCTGAATGCAGCCCTGTTCTTCTCCCACAGAGGGTGAAAACAGGTCTAAATTCACATTGAAATGGGTGGTATGATATGCCACCCTGTTCTGCTTCAGCCTGCTCCTGGATCATGCTAACAGGAAAGTGTTATACTGGACTGATTCAGGGACTGAATATGTCTTCTCACTGATGCAAATTAAAAAAAAAGACTTGGAAGTCACACCTAAATAAAGCAACAATATGAAGCAGGTTATGAATATACATATGGATATACAATATGAACCCCTACCAAATAACTCCTGAATTCCATTTGCAAAAGCTGGGACAGTCAGCCAGCCATCAACCCCAAGGAAGAAGGAAACATGGAAGAGATGCTTTTCCAGCTGACACATTCTGAGATGCTACAAGCAGTGGAGCAAGAGAATTATCAAGTTTTTGTGGGGATTCCACTTTTCTGCTGACAAGTGCCGCAAAGACATTTTAATGCCACTCAGCTTTGCATACACTTTGCTTGGAAATGTGTTCATGGAGTACACCAATTAAATGCTCATTTAAAGTCACCAGATTTTATTATGACAGAAACTGTCTGCATTACCCAGTATTTTTCCTCAAAATAGCAACAAATCTTTCTGCCTGAGCTGTACTGTGGTCAGTTGACAGGGTACAGTCATGCTAAGTAGCAACAAGAAAGAATTGTATTTGTGAGACACAAAACACAAATGTTACACACCTAATTTTGAGGGCCAGGGTATGATGGGATGGCCAGAAAGAGAGAGACCACATGCCGAAGGCAGCTGACAGAGGTGACAAATGCGCTCCTTTGGACTTTCAAAAGTAAGAAGAGTTGGGAGACCTCTAGAGGCAGATACAGGCTGGCTGAAGCATTTCCTGGGCTCTCCTTGATTTGGCTGTGCTCTCCCTGGTGGTTTCCATACTAACTGCCCATAGCAGGACACACTGAGTAGCTGTGGGTCAGGAATCACAAATCATCTTCATGTAGGAAAAAAAAAACAAACTTAAGCTTTGAAAAAAATAATCTTCTCCTACTTAATTCTTAACTTTGCCAAGAGCTCCTCTTGCTCATTGCTAGCACATTGTTTCTATCTATCTCAAATAGCTCCAAAGGAAAGTAGGGGAGAAAAAAAGTGCATGAAGACAATTAAATAAAAAAGAATTCTAATACAATGGCAAAGAGATTCTAGAGACATATTTGCGGAAAAGAAAAAAAAAAAGAAAGGTGATGGGTTTTCAATCTATTAATGCCAAATTGGAAGAAAATAAACTCATTTTAAAAGCACACCAAAACCTACCACAAAAATACCAAAAGTAGAATCAGAAAAGGACTTTTAGGGTTCTGGAGCAGGACTCATGCAAGCTCCCCTTCTATCATCTCAAGATTAGGACATCAAAACAGATGAGAAGATAAAGAGGGAGCCATCATATTCACTCTCCTCAGTGTGAAACAGCCTTTACCTATCTTTCAGGAAAATACAGATGTCTGGGACAATTTATTAAACCTTTTTGCCAGACAGCTTACATTGCTTTTGTAATGGAGAGAACTGTCTTGCCTTTTGCATGGTCTAAATGAGTCTTGAGGAAATCAGTGTATTTAAACATAGCAGTGAGTATTTTGCACAACAGGTACATCAGATGAACTTTCCTGCATGATGGGGCCAAGGCAGCATCCCACATCATCCTGTCTCTCATAAATTAACAGAAAAAGTGTTTTGATTTCATCTCAAAGTTTTGAAGCAACAAAATGCTGACAAGTAGGAGGAGATTTTCCTCCTCTCCAGCCTTCCTTCTCAAAGTAGTATTTTGTCCGGTTTCCATCTAGTACTCATATTCCTCACAAATTATGAAATTAACAACTTCAATATAATTCTTCATTACAAAAATTCTTTCAGTTACCTAGATAGCTAGATAGTACAGCATGTGTGCAGTTAGAACACTCAGAAACAAGTTGGTAAGATATATTCAGTCTCAAAAAAAAATCCAACTAATTTTGTCACTGGTTTCCTAGAAACAGCATAATATACACAAAAGCATAGTAAAACTGTGCTCAGCACTTCTCCTCGCCTCTCTTCACTCTTCTCTAGAGATATAAAAGAGCACCAGGAGTTGGCTTTTTCAGCAAATATTCAGTAGGGTACTCAGACCCAGTTTTAGGCAACTAGGTAAGTGCCGTGTGTTTTCAGAGGCTATCTAGCAATGATGTCAATGAAAGCATCACTGTCAACTTTCACTGAACTATTCCAGTTAGACATTTTTCAGTTTGCCTCACAAGGCTGATGCTATATATCCTTCTTGTAATAGCTGCTGAAACAAAAGATAGTCTTCTGACCTGAAAGTTGTGAACTCAGAGGAAAGAGTCCTTTCCAAGAGACCGTAGACATGGTTCCACTAAACAAACCTTCACTATTTGGATTGCTTTATTTTTTGAACTAAATACATTCTACAGTATTCATCTTGATATAATGGCTTTTCTCTGGGCACAAAGATCTCTAGCAGCTTAATAATAGCTGCAAAAAAGAAACAGACAAATAAACAAAATCTGTAGCCCCGTCTTCCAAATATTTTTGCATTCTCAACCTCATCCTGAAAAAAATCAAAACATATAGCAAAAAAACCATCAATGGAAACACATAGCAAAAAGAGCAGATTCCTTCACTTTACGGGAAAAAGGTTTATTGAATCTTGAACAGCTGAAAGAATATCTTATGAGTATTTTATATTGGAAAGTGAAATGAACTTGCAGAAACAAGTTCAGCCCACTGGACATTATGGGCTTGTTGTAATTAAATTATATCTATATGACACTGTGATGTGTGACTGAAGTTACTCTGGGAAGAAGGGAATTATATCTTGTCTGACTTTCCTTGGAAGGGATTGGAAACACCTTTAAATGTCCTAGATCTTTAACGAATTGTGTCATCTGAAATATACGACTCATCTCATGTGCTTGCAGTATATGGAATCAATGTTAGAAAGAATGAAAGCCACAAAGATTTTAGTTTTGATAATGCCTTAATAGATATGGAAATAATATTAGCGTTAAACACTTCATTTATGTTTTAAAAGTTACTGACCATCAGTTTCCAACTCATCTTCTATGGACCCATGCTCATAAAGACATGTGGAGAGCCAGGATCCATGCCCCAACAAAATTCATCAGTCACTAGGAAAACTCACTTTGCAAACTGAGTTCAGTGATGTTACACTGAGAAAAATGATGCCAGCCTCACAAAAGATCAGGATTTGCATAAGACTAACATGCAGTCAAACGGGTCCCACCACCCCTCCAATGACGTCCTTAGAATTCACTCTTTAGAAAGGGTGTATGGAAATTATAATTATTGAATTCACATCATGTGCTCAAACTGGGATGAGAAATTTTAAGCACAACTCTCTCCATTTTCTTCTGTGATTTGCAGCCTTCTTTGAGTATTCAGCTAACATTTAACTTGTGTTCACAATTCAGGGGGAACATTACACTAGATCAATATTACTAAAGAATAAAGATGTAATTATGTACATGCCTGAGTAGTGTGGAGAGAGGTGACAGTCCTGGATATATTTGCTACCTGAGTTTGAATTATTTTCACATTCTGTAAAACTGTAAGTGACAAAAATCAGTCTATGAAGAATTTGAAAAGAAGAACCTTGTAAAACCCTGTGAGGTGAAGTACAACTCGGAACATAACAGTATGGAAAACTATGCCATAACTTTATTTTGAGGACCTGGTAGCAAAAAGTAACAGTTTAAGAAAGATTTCAGCATAAAAAAATGCTAAAACCACATCATACAGGAAGTTCCAAGATTGCAATTTATTGTCTGAGACATTTGTTATTTATGTGCAAATTTCAGATATTTCACTGTCATCTGAAAGAAACCTTTAAATCTTTTTCCAAATCTGTTCTACAGACAAGGTCTAAAACACAAACAGAAAAGATGGTGTGGGCCAAGACTGAAATGCACTGACAGTTTTCTGATTGAAAACTTCTAATATTCTTGCTTTTTGATATTCAGCAATTACTAAAATGACTGGTTTGGACTTATGAAGGTGACAACTCCTGCACCTCCTCTCTCCCTAGGATTTATTTTTCTCTTTGAAATAGCAAAGTGTTTAAAAAAAAACACAGAGTAGTATTTTAGACATGACTGCCTCCAAAGGCTTTGTGATGATAAAGAAGAGCTAAGGAGAGGGTTGTACTGCAAAGCCATAAAATGTATCAAGAATAGAAACAGAGAAAAAAAAGGCAGACAAAATGAGATTCTTCTGGGAGACCTTGTTACATTTAAATGTCAGGACCACCTAGAGCCAGACATCTCTCATCCCTGCCCCTGTATCTGTTTCCAATGACTGAAGAAGCACCAGCCTTACAGTGCTCTTTCAGAAATAGAGGACTGATCTAGGAGCTCTTCATGTGATTTCACTTCTGTGTCAGGAGGAACGGAGGTGAGCTAAGGGAGACCTCAGATGCACAGCCATCTGTGCCTCTGCTGTACAAAGTGAATCATTAGGTTCAGATGAAGGTAAGCAACATTTTTACGCCCAGACATTTCCCTCAAGACTTGTGTTCTGTGATTTGCAGCTCTCTCTGAGCATCTGATCCTCAATAACTACATTTAGTTTCTATTAGGAGTTTAGTTGGTGAGATTTAAATGGGCAGCTGTTACAGGAAAAACAGCGTCAAAGATATTCAATTACTAACCATACTGGAATAAATGTGTGCATGTGTGAAGAGATGTGAGAGGAGAATAACACTGGAAGTGAGAAGGTGAATTTGTTTTGTGAATCAGCAGGATAAGCATGATTTTTTTCTCTGTAGTGCTTTCCTGCCAGCTCCCTATTTCAGGCTAGTGTTTGGCCCCGACTGCATGAAATCACTTACTTGTTTTGTCATCAGAACCTAAATTTAAGTCCTTTGAGATACAAACATTCTCATCCTGCTTTCTTTAATATGTGCTGTATTAAAAAATCTACTCATCTACTCATAATTATGCTCCCCATTCCTTACACTAAGTTTAACTTTAAAAGTAGTAGCTGATGTTCTCATGCTAATCAAACCCTCTAGACTCACATGGGTTACAATTATGATGCTGGGTGAAATGCTGAAAATTAGTCCCTACTCTGCAGAGTCCTTACAGGCTGCAGAGTAAATGAAAAGAAAAGACTGTAGGGGAAATCAGATGAATCTAGACAAAACTATCTGAAGTTTTTCCTCTTCAGCTGCTCTGTCTCTGTATATCACATATAGGTGGTTACCCATTTCAAATGAATTCTGCCAATTTCATCTTTACTTAAAAAGCTAAGAAAAATCAGTTAGATTTCTTCTCTAATGTATCTTTGTGATGCTGATAAGCAGCCATAAAGGCAGTTGAAACATTTCCCAGCTTCCCTGTACTACATGTCACTATGGCCAAGCACGTGTAAGGCTCCTCACTGCCCAAGTACATGCATGGATCTGTGATCCCAAGGCTGTGGCAGGCATTCTGTTGGTGGGAGACAGCAGTGCCTCCCTCTAAAGACTACAATTAACACCTCCACCCTGCAAACATCTCTGCACCCAAGGAACTCCATGTCAGTCACTCATTGTGGTGCTGTGGGAGAACTTTCACACCCAACGCAAAGAGATTTCTACACACCAGCTTGTTCAGAGGGCCAAAACCTAATTTTACACATGTCAAACTGAGTGACAAACAAATGATGAGAATGATTAAGCCTACATTTACTGTCAAGAGCTGGTGTTTAATCAGTTATGTGTCTATTACAGTTATATTTTTCAGGCAATAAGAGTTTTTAAAATACCATGCTAATCAGAAATATGAATTTCTGTCTAGCAGAGTAAGGATTTGAACCAAAATTCACCTTTTTCACAAAATCAGTATTACCTTTTAGTACTACTTTAGTTTCATTTAAAACATATACTGAGGGGGTAAGCAAAGCCCTAATGATACATAGACCCCAGGCCACTCTTACAAAGATAGAAAATTTAATCTGTATGAATAGACATAGATGAGTCTTGAGTTTTAATAGATTCTTACAGTACCTGTAACTTCAAATAATGTGAAATTTCTTGTTTTAAACCACGTTTTTGAATTAAAGTAAAACTTATATTGATGGGACTTTTTAAGTATGTATGATTTATTAAATATTCCTGCTGGTGGTTTGCAGACATCTCATAAGGCTCTTGAAATAGTTTCCAGGGAAATTTTGTGTAATCTAGAATATTTTATGATTTATATACTGTACAAGCACCAGAGAGGACATTTCTTGTAACTGCCAGTGTATGTAATTCTCCTGAAGAGCTCTACTTTTTGATGCTTGGCTGAGGTTCTCTCTAGAATCATGTACACAGTGGCTAAATGAAGCCTAGGGTGTTGGATTCCAAGTGAAGATGGAAAATACTTGCTCATTCTGAGGGAGTCAGATGCCCACTCTTTGGAAACATTCCCTAGATTTTCATTATCTTGTTTGCTTTCCCTTTCCCTCCTCTACACAGTGCAAGCAAAGCCCACTGTGTTTCTGCTACCAATATGGATAATTACTGAGTGCTGCACTAATGAAGACATGTATTGCTAAATTAAAATAGCCTCTTCTAGAGAAAATGGAATGTGGCATAAATACTGACAACTGGAATGTCTCTATTCATTTTTGTTTATTCTTTGAAAACTCGTATGCAAGTAATTTGTTTGTATTTTTCATTTTCTATTTCTTTGATTTTTGTGTCTCCGAATTACTGACTGAATGCATTGTTCTTTAAAAAAAACAAAAAAACACTAAAACCCCAACAAATTGTCTTTTAGAGGCATAGGTCAAGAGTTTTTTTCCTTCACTTTAAAATGTTTTGGAGATCCTCTTAGAATGTCCTGAGTTGTGAACTGAAGAATCAATATTCAGGAAGATTAAATAACATAACATCAATTAAAAATAGAAATTTAAGCAAAAAGGTAAATGTAATTACCCATGCCTTTTTTGTACATTAAGAAAGTTACTGAGATTATTGTGCATTAAGCAACTGATTTAAATAAATCTATTTTGACATTTAAACAATTTGTACATCATTCTAATGAGATACCTGACGTTGGATAAACACTCAAGTCCTGATTTTGCAGGTTTCTACAAAACAAAGCTAACAAAAAATTAAACACAATCATTATTTTTGGAAAGAGCTGTCTTAAAAAGACAGTTCTTGAATAATTTGATAGCTTCTGGGATTAGAAATAAAATACTGTTCTATTCCTCTAATAATCCTAGTCTAAACTGTCTGTATGTGTTCCAGCCACTTGAGCATTTCTACACTTCTGCTGATGTTGCCTTTCATGTTTGGAATGGATTTCTGCAACTGGCAGTAGCTTCTTAAATATGTTTACCTGTCACTCTGCAAACTCCTAATTCCGGAGTGATCTCCTTTTCTGAAAATTAAAAGAAAAATTATCTCATTAGGGATGCTTGGTCTGAATAGCAGCTAGAGACACTCCATGATTCCCCCTCGCAGAGCTGATGTGTTTTCCAGCAGGAAGGTTTTGGAAGACTGTATTGCTGCTGATAGTGTTGTAACTATTCTCAGAGTTTTCAGCCAGGTCACTTCCAGGAGTGAAGATTACCAATTTGTATGTAAAAAAATTATATATTCCTATGCAAGCCTTATAGGGACTGATGTAACTTATGCTAAAGTTAATGGTGAATTCCCATTCTTTTGACCCTGAACTGGATTAGAGTGAATGTATTACCCTTTTTGTTTAAATGCTGTGTTTTACTAATTCCAGTATTTTATCCCAGTTGTGAATGTAGCCCTCACTCAAATGCATTATTTACAATCCTTTTATCAAAAGATACAGCATGCCTCCACAGTCTTCTGTAGACAGCTCAATGCTCACACTTCCCATGCTTCAAACAAACTAAATCTGAACAACCTCTTCTTTGATAATACTGTGCCCTGGGTAATTCCTATGGGGTACACCATGCCAAGCAAAAAAGATATATAAATTATGACAGGAAATAGCTTGTCTCCAAACAGCTTGCAATGCAAGCATCTGCAAAAGATTTTGAAAATATCTCTACAAAATTCATAAATACAGCTGGGAATTTTTCCTTCAAATTCTTCATCTGACCAATAAAATTAGGACAGTGCCTGTCACAAGTGGCATCCTTACTTCTAGTACCATTAAGGGCAAACAAAATATATTTAGAGAATAAGAGATGGTGTAAATGAGACAAACTACACAACTGCAAAATTTTACACACTTTGTGGGAAAATGTTTTCCCTCATAACAGAATAAAATCACTGAAATTTTGGAAGGTTTGGGCTTTCTTCACTTTTCACATACAAAGCAAAACTATAATATCACAACATAAAACACTAGCTCAGCCTCTTCTCTGCAGAATTCAGTGTTGCAATGACTCCTGAGCACAAGCGGAAATAAAACCATTGAGGTACAGTTAATAATTTCCAGTAGTTATTTATGGGTGGAATCAGTATTTCACACACATTCTAAGAAGTAAGTACTCATGTTTTCAGTGCCTTGGGGCACAGGGGAATTGCTTATAGCAGAACAAATGAGAAAGTGCTGCTTCTGTGTCAAGGTAATGATTAACAAAATGGGAGTTTATAAAAAAACCACCCAAACCTTAGGAAAGCCATTTCCAGATTATGGGATGACAGATTCATACTTAAGCAGATGAATACTATTCACTAAGAAAACAGAGCAACATACGATCCATTTTGAAATAAATATAAAACCCATCCGTGAAAATGTGATGCATTCCAATCATAGAATGAACAGTATTAGCTGGATAGCATACAAAAAAATCCTAAATAGGTGGACCTTGGGAGAAACTAGCTCTCTGTTTTACCTCTTTCAATTTACTGCTGCAGCGTCAGGAAGGGGGAGCCTCCCGCTTGCCCTAGGCTTCAGCATAAGGTTTTGCAGTTCCTCTTCCACAAACATCTGAAGCATTCAGAACTGTGACTCACCCAAGCCCACCTCGGGGCAGCTGTAGCATGAGAGGGACACGACTGCAGGGAGTCCATGGGGTGCTGCTCCGTGGTACCAGACCTAGTGCAGCTAATGAGAACCTCCCCTGATGTCACTGCTCCTACCAGAGAATGCTGCGAAGAGTGAAGCAATTGTGGCACTATGAGAGCTCATAAAAGCAGCTTCCACTGTTTCTCTTTGCTCTCTCCACAAGAGTAAAGGATAAAACCAACAGTGAAAGTTTGAATCCTAAAGGGATAACAATTTACATCAGTATTCTTTGAGTGTCTCAACTCTCATTATGGTTGCCCCCCCACCCCAATATCAAGGAGGATAAATTTTCTTCGATGGTATTATCTGGAGGAACTCTTTTATCAGAGTGGCAAGAAGTTCCTTTTTTTGGACTTTGGTGCATGCTAAGCCCAGCACCTCCTTCTGAGCACTTGTTCCTGTCCCTCCCACCCTTCTCAGAATGGCTTGAGCTGCAAAAAGGCAGCCAGCTGCTTTGGCATGCAGGTTTCTGTGAGAAAAGCAAGCTGTAAAATTGGGCTGTAGTCTGTAAGAGAAAGTGGCAGGTGGAAGAAAAACACCTGAGAGGCGCTTCAGTAGCAGCTAACTTTTCATTCAGAAGTAAGCCAGGCAACTTTAAAGCCAGAGTTCACTTTATTTGATCGCATCAACATCCTTCACACAGAAAAACGAAAGAAAAAAGCTGTGCTCAGCCGGGTGGTGGTACCTTTTGAGCAAGTTTGTTTGCCTCCTGACTCCACCTGCTGGGAAGACACCCCACTACCTGCTATCCGCACTGACACGTTTGTCAGGAGTGCTGAGGTGAATCACCGTGCGTTCGCTCCGGCTCCCACCCTCACTGTGACTCTCTGGATATTTAAATATTGGGCAGCTTGCAACAGTCATAGCAGAAAAGTCCTCCCCTGCACTGCTTCATGCACTCGACGCTCTTCCGCGAGGTGAGGCGTGTTGGCTCAGTTGTCCCTGGATGCCCATGTAGCTGGGGTTTGCTTTTCTGAGGAGAACAGATGTGCCCAGTGGTGCTTGGAACCAGGTCTTTCTCGGCCTCTTCTTAGAGTTAGTTAGTTTAAAACGTTTACATGACTTCTGGAGCAGAAGCGGGAATTTAGATGACTCTGCCGTCGGATGAATGCTGCGGCCACCTCTTGGTGGACGGTAGGTAGATGGTTCATGCAAGCTGGAAGAGCATCAAAGGAGGCGGGGCAGACGGGAGGACGCGGGACAGCATCCCCGGGGCGGCCGGGGGCCCCAGCAACCCTCGATCGGCTGCGGGGGCAGCGCCCCACCCGACCAGGTGCCGGATCGCAGGGGTCCCACGCTCCACGCCCTACATTCCCCAGGCTTTCCTTTCCAAAAGATGCCCGCGATAGAAGCTCAGCGCTGGCTCGGGTCTGAGGACCTTTTCCTCCAGAGAAGGAGGAGGAGGCGAGGCTGCCGGCCGGGCCTGTGACATCGCAGGGTCCGAGCTCCTGCGGGGCGCCGCACCCTCGCTGCGGATAGAGCCCGGCGGACCGGGAGCTCCCGGCCCCGCACGGGAGGGACCTCCGGTACAAAGGGCGGTCGGCCGGGCAGCCGCCCCGGCGGGGACGAGGGGCATGGGGGACGCGTCCCTACCCCCGGGCCGGCGTCTCTCGGCCCCGCGCAG
>WBNO01021494.1:0-195328 GCA_013400575.1 Peucedramus taeniatus | reverse complement strand
CAGGCGGAGAGCGGGGGGAGCGCAGCCTCTGGCTGGCAGTGCACCCAGAATTAGAGGGGGGAGAGTGAGTGGGTTGTAGGAACTCCGACCCGCTGCAGCCCGTGGGAAGGGGCGAGGGGCGGCCGGCGCCGCTGCCCGGAGCTGGCGGTCGGGGCGCAGCGCGGGGACGGGGCACGGTGGATCCCGGAGTTTCCGCTGCGGCTTCTGCGCTGGCGAGCAGGTCACTGCCGGTAGCGTATCGGTTATAGAGCAGCCGCTCTCCGGGCTGGAAGTACAGCGCGTTGAAGTGACACCTGAGTCACTAGTTCGTGCTTCTTAGGCGCGTCAGTTATTATCTCCGTGTTATTTTTCATCTACTGGACCGATATCTGTGCTTACTTTGGCGTTTCGTACCGCAAATGTAATAAACAACATTAGTAGGTTTCAGAATATTGCCATTAATGACGGTAGATTGATGTACGAGTCTATTTACTGAATGTGTCCAAGAACAATATAGTGCCTGCCAATTTTGTCTTTAAATTGCTATATTGATTTCGTTCTTGTAGGTTTTTTTTTTTTTTTTGACAAGGTTAATGTAGTTGACAATTTGCAAGGGAAAGAAAAACTTCTGGTTTATTTTAGTTACAGAATGGCAATTGTAGCTGAAATGATGAATGAAAAAATCATTCATAAAAAAGAGTAAATAGAAAGATGTGTATCCTAAGACCTCTTGAAGTCAATATTGTCAATATCTAACAGAGGTCTTCCTGCCAAGCTTTTACATGCACTGGCAACCCTTGAACTTCTTAAGGGTAATGCAGTGTGTGATATTCTTCTCAGGACTGTGCACTTTAGAGTTAAGTAGTCTGATTAGAGGGAGTTTAGAATGAATTAAACAAGACATCACAATATAATGCCTTTGCTTTTTTATAGGCACTGAATGAAATTAAGGTCTTGCATTTGCTCCTTTTCCCCTTCAGTGGCTGAAGGATGATATTGTGGGGGGGACACTTGTGTTTGCTCAGTGAAAGAGTCCCTATGCTGCTTTAGGGCTGAGTGTATCAGGGCTGACCAGGATGACATTTCTTAGCTGCCAACAGCTCAAACTGCAGGTGGTGTTGAGCTGAAGAGGGAATTTAATTCACCTCTCAGAATCCTAGGCATAATTGTCAGGTAGGTAAATTAAATACAGGAGAGCTAATACTTCATTGTAATTTCTTCAGACATAAGATAACCTTTGCCAGTAGGCAACTTTTGCTAAGCTACCACTCTGATGCTTACTATAGCTGTCATATGCTAGCTGGCATGAGATAGTTCTGAATGAACTAAAATACTGTGTTTCTGTATCTACTGGCATGTATTAGAGTATGCAAACTTTATAAATCTTGGGTAGATGTTGGTCCTGTTAAGATAAATGGCAAAATCCCAATTAACCCCTCCAAAGAGTGGGTTTCACTGTAGGTCTTCATTATTATTTATAGTGCATGCCAGCCAAATTTACTTAGAAATTCAAGTGGCAATGTTTAAATCTGGCTGGTGATGGCACTTCAAACAACTCTACATGGTACTGCTTTAGAATCATGGATAAGAGCCACACAGGTCTTAATAGTTGTTTGAAAAAGCTATATAGAATAAACTGTATTGTGCTTTCAAGAGGAGTAGGCAGTTCAGATTTGTCTTACATTCCAGTTATGTTTCATCAGACTCGATCCCTTTTTCATAAAAAAGTTGGATTGCAGTTTGCATATGCACCATATTTTAATCAAGGTATTCAAGCAACACAGCGGGGACTATTTTCTGATTATTTTGTTTGTGGCAAAGAAGTTTAGGAGTAAACTGCTAAATATTTGAACTGCTATGAAAATGTCAGCAAATAACTGGGCCACGTAACAGTTTAGTTCTCTGCAGTTCATAAGCTTTGTTGAGAGATTAGAGAGAGAGATCAGATGAACTGAAGATCTTTTCAAAAATTCTTAATGAAATAGTAATGAATAATATGTTTACAAGGGTTAGCTTCATAAACTGACAAAATCTACTTTAGTAAACTTTTTCTTTGCATGTCTACAGCTGAGTGATTTTGAAAAGCATCTGAAAAAGTTGAGAATTTTCATTAATGATGAAAACAATGTTCTGCAGAGGATTTGATGATTTTTTTTATTCCAGCTCTCTTCTAGTTCAAGATAAAATGGGATCATGTTTAAAACCTAGCCAGTTAATTTTAAATCTGTATCTGTAGACCTATAAGAAGCTACATGCAAGTCCTTTTAAATAATAATGGTGTGACCAACATAGCTGTATATAATTCCTACTAGTTTTGTATAAGTGAAAATAGAGGAAGAGAGAGCATATCATGACTCAAAGTTCCTGAAAAATCATTAGATAGGAAAAAAGACTTTTGTATGATTTTTTTTTAATGCATGAAAATAGAAGTTTTGGGAAAATAAGCAACTAAATAATTGAGCTATAGTTGACTGAAAGTTACGCTAGCAAATACGATGAAATTCAGTTTTGAATGTGATAGTTGGTTCTATGTATTAATAAGCTGGTAAGCCCAGTTTTGTTTTATTTAATAAATGTTTGGGTCCTAACTGCTGTCATTTGTCAGTATTGAAACTCATATTAATGCTGGCGCAGATCTTACCTGGGCCTTTCAGGAGGGATCCTGTTACGTGCTGAGCACTTTCAACCATTGTTTGTGTTAGAGTGGCATCCAGTCAGCTCCCTACCCAGAACTACACACACAGAGTTAAATTCACTCTCTTGAAAAATTTGCAGTGTAAATAGTCAAAAAGGTCTAAGACATCTAGCCAAAGGCCAGATGATGATCTTGGTCTGAAACATGAATACTCTGTACGTAACAATAGTAGACTGTGCACCTTTTAAGAGGATTAAATGTTAATTGATTCTTTGATAATGGTACCCAGAAATGAATGTCAATACCTTAAGGTTGCATGTTATTTTCCACTGGTCTTATTTTCTTCGGTATTAATCTTTAAATTTATTAGCATTAGCCTTCCATAGAACAGCATATAATTACGCATTGTTTTATATTGGTTTTTGCTCTTATACCCACTTTCCATTTGACATTGCTTTTAGTCACTTCAGTGGAGTGAATTTCGAAGTAATTTAAATGAAGAGACACACTGAATTGCTCACATGAAGAACTACCTAATATAAGATAACAACAGCAGAGGGAATTCTCCACGTCTCAAGTTAAGAAGGAGCACTGCTAACAATGTTGGGCTTGACAGTCACCTGGAAGTTCCAACTGGAAAATCCAAGTTTCCTGCTAAGTGTAGTTACAGTCATTTCAGATGGACACCTTTGTAATCAAGGTGGTATCCAGAGATACCACAGGAACCTTTCTTCAGGCCATCTTCTGAACAAACCAAGGATATGGTCTTGCCTCACCAGAAAGCCTGTGAGCTGTTCAGTTGGCTCCATGCTTTTGAGGTGACTCTCAGTTGAGGAGCATGGGAAGGACCTGGGGGTGGTAGTTGCCCTCTGGCAGCGAGCTCCTTTTGACTCTCTGTGCTGCCTTGTATGGATGTAAGGAAAGATTTATCACTTAACCAAGGAAGTGCAAGAAATTTCGGTGTTCAGCCATAAGAAGAAAGTGTACTCATTGGTCATAGCTGATAGGGAATAGCACTGGGAACACGAGTACGTATCAAGCACATCAGAGGTATGCTGCCATGTGTTTTCTCATGGTTCCCAAAATGCCTTTGAAATTAGGATCATATGGTAGACAGGAGAACTAGAACTGGTTTTAGCAAGTTACATGCTGATATGTAGTCCTGAAAGGTGGCTTTCTACAAGGATCAGATTAACCTGTGCACCAGAGATTGAGGCAACATGTGAGGAGGAAGACCCCTAGGTCCAGGGGATGGACGGATGGTACAGTACCCATTTTCTTACCTGTAGATATTGTACACAAAACCAACTGGAAAATGCAGTTCATGTAAGCACATCCTGTCTACTGCACCTCAACATGATGGCCATACTCCTTTTTCCAAAGTAATCATGTGGGGTTCAGGAAAGGTGACATGCTGTGGCATCTGAACCCTGGCTTTTCTATCATTTATAACACAGAAGACCTGAAACTGATTTGGCAGAATGGCTGTCCTCACCACAGTCTTAGGAGTGTTTTTTTAAATAGGTATCCATTTCAGTTTAATATGTCACATTTCAGTGTTGCAGTTTCATGTGACACTGTTTAGCAAATAATTTCTTGCTTGGTCATATCCAGCAGTGTATATAAGAACCAAATCACTTTGCCTGTGGTTTGGATAAATAAGGTTAACTATTACCAAGAGTTAGATGAATACTACATTTGACAAATTTGAGTAAATAAGCAGTATTTTTAAATCTATGGTTTCACTGCATTTTATTCAAGATAGCTCTAATGGTATGTACTTTCAAGGAGCATTAAGATATGATGTAAACCTGTTGGTGGCTTTGACATGTTTATTTTGTGATGTCCTCATTATCTTGGGGTAAAGCAGGAGTTATAAAATTGTTATTATTTGAAAGGAGGTGTTTGAAATGCCTTTCTCTTCCAGGGTGGTCTCCAAAGTGCTTAACTGCCCCTCAACAATTAGAAAAAAAGATTTTTATTCTGGTTGTTTCTTCTAGAAATTGAACATCCTGCAGGCAATGCCAAGTGAGTTTACAGACATATTTGGAGGTTAGAGTCAAGATGAATTGTGCCATGTCTTCAGAGTTGTCTTCTCAGAATTAAGCTGACCATTAAAAATACCTCTTTTAAATATATTACATGCCTCTGAAAACACAGTATTGCCATTACAAAGATGTCAAAGCTTCATGATTAAGACTGCGCTGAAATATACTTGTAAAAGAAAAACAAACTAAACTTCTGTTTTACCTTTTATTAGCGACTGGAATGAGACTCCGCATTTGGCAGTGTCCCTTCAAAGGTCAACTACATTTTCTGCTTATGGTTTTTTAATAATGAAATATTTACTTGCTTTTCAGTGTTCACATAACAAAAACTGCAGTAATTCACGGCACTGTTTAGAGCTTGATGGAAGACAGTAAAAGGTAACCGCAGACTGAATAAATTCATTGAGCGAATTAGCCACTTCTGTTTCTCTCAGGCAGCACTGAGGCATTATCTAACATCAGAAAGCTCAAGTGACTGTAGCATCTAAGCTATTATGTATGCAGATGGATGACTCTTTTTTTTAGTCTTGATTTCCCTCCAGCTGATATCAGCAATGAGTGTTAACTGCTTAGAAAAATCACAGGTAGCTCTTCAGTTGTATTTTATTTGTATCTTGATCTTCTCTACAAGTTTTGTGTACCAGAGTAGTTACCTGTAGCAAATCTAGCTATCACGATTTAAGTGAATCACAGAATACCAGGTTGGAGAGAAGCTCAAGGTGAGCTGGCCATGTGCTCATGCAGCCCAGAAAGTCAGACATGTCCTGGGCTGCACAGAAAGCAGCGTGAGGTCAAGGGAGGTGATTCTCCCACTCTGTTCTGCTCTGGTGAGACCCCACCTGCAGTGCTGCATCCAACTCTGGGACCACCAACATAAGAAGGATGTGAACTTCTTGGAGCAGTTCTGGAGGAGGGATGTGAAGTTGATCAGAGAGCTGGAATACCTCTGCTGTGAGGACAGACTGAGAGAGTTGGGGCTGTTCAGTCTGTAGAAGAGAAAGCTCCAGGGAGACCTTCTAGCAGTCCTCCAGTACTTAAAATGGGTCGACAAGAGGGCTGGAGAGTGACATTCTGCAAGGGCTTGTGGTGATAGGACAAAGGGGAATGGCTTTAAACTGAAAGAGGGCAGATTTAGATTGTATCACAGGAAAACACTTTAGATAAGAGTGGTGAGAGACTAGAAGGGGTTGCCTAGAGAAGTTGCGGATGCTGCATACTTGGAAATGTTCAAGGCCAAGCTGGATGTGGCTTGTGATCTGTGAGGAAGCAACACGAGTCCTCAAAATGATTTTTCTATTTAAATTTACCCCCATTGTGGTTCAGTGCCAAACTGGTGGTGTTTTACTCTTCCTTCAGTACAAAATCTCTTTATGTCTCACTTTTGCACAAGCTATGTTCTTTTCAGCAGACCTATCACCATGTGATTTTTTTCCAACTTTATTTGATATATGTCTCTGTTCACATAATCTTAGTGACCTGTAGCCTTAGTCTATAGCTTATGTTCTGTAGTCTTAGTTACCTGTACTGTGCAGGTGCTTCATCACTAGTCCCCTCTCTTGCTTTGCACTTCCTTTTCATTGTTGAAACATGATGGTGTAATTTGCCATATGCCAGCTAAAAAGCAGATGGCAAGCATCTCTTAGTGGATAAGTATGATTCCTCATGGAAGAGGTATGAATGCTGTCCCATAAAGTTACAGCTCTTTTGGTGTTATGGTCTATCATCATCCATTGTAGTAAAATGAACACAGAAGATATTAGATGATCTTTACATTGCCATGTATGTAATATAGCTATATAATATTAGCTATGCTAGCTCTCTAAACAGGGTGAGCATTTCATACTCTTAAATATGTTGTGTGCAATCTCCTCCAGCCTTAAATACTGAAGGACAGAAAAGAGAGGATTCTCACATCTTCACTACTTAGATTGCTTAGAGAAAATTTCTGAAGTTTTTTGGATTTGGTAAAAAAAGATGTCTATGACTGATGAGTGTCCTCATGTGACTAGAGGTTGGATCCTTCTGGATAAAACCTCCTTTTGTTCTCACCAGCCAATCCAGCTCCTCAGGGGATCTTCATTTTCTTTAGTCTTCAAAACAATACATAAAGGGAACGGTAGGTTTACTGCTGTTATCCTCAGTTGTGCTGCTGTTGCAGAGGTGGAAACACTGGAATGAAGGGTATGGGATGTAGAAATTGCATCAAATAACACAAAATTTAAAGAGTGAAATGTTTTGGAGGAAAGGGAAAACTCAGAAGAAAGAGGCGTTTTGAATGCTTTATGCACCTGAGCATTTGGTGATAGAGATGAACTGGGAAGTTATGCTACAAAATGCCTGATTAACTAATAGACAGCACTGTCTTCCATTTATCTATATTGTAGCAGGGGAAATTACATTTACATTTCAAAGGGCAGTTTAGTCAAAGTAGCATAGAGAATCTCTGGTAAATCTTTGGATTTGCTTCAGGGTGTTTAAGAACATTGAGAAACTTAAGGAGTAAGCCATAGACAGCTGATCACAGGCTCCTTACTGTGCAGAGTTGAAGTGCTTTTGGAATTTAGCAAGTCCTCTAAGCTCTTGTCTTGATTAAAACTCGGTGATGGGGAACAAATGGTGTGAGTGGATATTTCCTTTAATGTTCTCGAGACCATTTCCACTACTACAGACTGCTGAAGGATCTGACTCCTTTAAGCCTTTGAGCTATTTTGTGTTAGAATACGATGTTTTCTTCTGTGTTCAAGTGTTGCCAAGTACGTTTTGGGTTGAAGCAGGATCAAGTAATAAATAATAATCATTGTTACCATATGTTCTCACAGATAAAGCAGACCCAGTATTTTCTTGTCAGCTGTTTTTTCTTGGATTTTTTGGTTTTATTGTCTCAGGGTATTTGATAGTTTATACCTCCTAAAGACTGGAGTAATTTCAGCACTGAAAAGAAAACAAGTATGCATGGATTTATAAGTGTTTAAATGCCTGCTGACTTTATTGGCAATCAGATCTGAAATGTTTTGGAAGAAAAGTGTTTATCCCATGAAATGCCTGATGTAATCAGAGGTCATCACTGGAGAAACCAGTAGGTAGCCACCAAATAAATGTATCACTTCTTTTTCATCTGCTGTTCAAATTTACATGCAGAATAATAAGCTAAGCCCACTCCAGCACTTTGTCATTGTTGTGGCCATTTGAGTTGTCTGCACAGTGACAGAAATTACACAAATCTTTGCATTTAAACTAGCAGCCTCCCCTTTAATAAGAGGAAAAAGCCGTGGGGCTTGAATGGCCTATAGTGTCTGAGAAATGAGTGTGATTAAGCCAGAAGCAGATATGTATGACTGTATGCAGAAAGGGTCCTGAGGAACCTCAAATATTAACTAAAAGTATCTCCAGCCCCTTGCAAAATACTGGGATAGTGCTTTATTAGCACCAAAGCCTATAATTTATCTACTTATTTACATAACTTGCAACACATGGTCAGTATATTACTTACTGTAATGTGAATCATCAAATGCTACAGACATATCACATACCACATCAAAGAACATGTTTGATGAGAGGTTTCTTGAAGTGATGAATTATATTTTTTTCTCAACTGGTGTGTAATTCCACATGGAGAAATCACACAGGTTTAATATTTAAATAAAGTTAGTTATGCCAGTTACTTCAGTGTAGAATTTAAGAAATTTCAGAACTAATTTTACTGTTGAAAATGTTAAATTCTTTCAGAAGTGAAAATTAAACATATAAATTAATTACAGGATTTTTAAAATAAAATCTTGGGTTTACTATCCTTATAAAAATATTTCTGTAAATGATCAAAATTTCAGTTATGTATAAAAATTTTTATATCAAATACTATTTTAATTTTTTTAATTTCAGTTTAATATAATAAATGTCTTGAACTCAACAGTGGACATGGTTTGGATGGACAAGGATGCAACAGACTGGAAGAGTTATAGGGAGAGAAAACAGCCTTATTCACAGTGCATACTTATTATTTTAAAAAAATATCTATCTTCAGTCTGTTGGATTTATTTGGAAAGTTTTAGCCAGATAATTTTCACAATCTCTGAAGATCTCCTCCAGTGCATGAGGTATTCCTCTGCTTACGTTCACAAGTTCTGGTCGCTCTTTTGCCTGAGAAGTTCTTGTGCTACCATGCAGTGGAAAATGGACTTGGCAGTAGATGGCTTCTGAGTCAAGACTGAACCTTCTACATTTGTGTAAGAACACACCCACACATGTACAGCCCAGATCTTCTAGAGCTTCCCTCTGCAGTCACGGTTTTGAGGTAGTATAAGACAGTTTGTGCTGCCTAAGAGAGAGCTGAGACAACATGTCTANAAAAAAAAAGAACAGGAAGAGGTATAAACAATACAGAAAAATAGAAATGGTTTCACACATGGAAGAGGGATACTAGAATTAGGAGTTAGTACTGAGGACTAGTAGAGTGTGGAGTTTGGGGCAGGAGCCTTTTGAGAAGGACAAACTTGTACAACACATTAGATGCTGAGGGAGAAACTGACATTTCCAGAAACAGGCATTTAGAGACTAGATGGGGTAGGAACATTCAGGACATCAGAACATTAGGAGGAAGATGCATTGGAAGAGGCAGAATTACCTCCCTCTTCCCCACTAAATATACTGGAGTAATGAAGCTGAGAAAATGAGAGCATTAAGAAGGGGAGAAAGTGAATGCCTGGGAAAGGGATTCAAACTGCAGCATCAGAAAGCTTGGAAGGAACTAGGTCTGACTAGGAATTGTAAATGCTACTGAAAGAATGGAGAGTGGAAAGAGGTGAGAAGAAACAGCTAATGTCTGGGAGGAGACAGGAGTACAACAGAAAAAAGTTCATGATGGAGAAGCTCAGAGTAGAAAGAGGCAGTATCCTTGACAATGCACCAGTCATACATGACCTGATAGAGCCTCACCCATATTCTGCTGTCAGTGCACATCTGTGAAGATTTTTGGTGAAGAACTTTTTTGGCAGAGTTTAAAGGCTCTAGTCTCTCACATGAACCATTTTCACCATGTGTAGTTAAAACACTGGAGTAATGGTTTTATCGTGTCAGGCTTCAGTGGGTAGGGTACAGGAGCTATCTGGGAAGCTAATTAATTTTAGCAATTCTTTTCAGCTCAGCACATTCAGTGTGTGAGCAGGACTTGCAGACTGTAAGCTATGTACCTGTCTTTATGGTAGCAATTTAAACCAAGCTCACAGAAAGAAACTGGAGAAAATTTTATATTCCTCACACAGAGAAATGCTAGAAGTGTATACCTTTTGAAAGAAGAAAGCTTCATTTAATGCACAGGTTTTGGTTGATGGAATCTTCTTTTTTTGCTGGACTTCAGGCAAAGAATGAGGAAGATCTTGCTTCTCATATGATTTTGAGAAGATTTGTGGATGTCTATAAGGCAAAAGTTTTGAAGCTGACAGAGGAAATGTGGATAGACAGTTGGAGCAAACTGAAGTATAAGGTTTCAGAGAGTAAAACTCTCTGTTGAGCAAAATATGATTTGGAAAGCTGAAGACCTGCTGAAGACCTTCTGAGTCCTTTGGTGTGAGTGAATCAGCCAGCTGAAGCTGATTAAAAATAGACTGTTTTTGCTGAGGGGAGGTAAAAATGAAATAAAACTATGTAGGTTAGTGGAGAAGACTTGAACATCCTAGAATACCACTAGAACAGCTAGAGAATAAAAGATACAGATCAGATGAGGGGACATTTGGTGATGACATGTAGATGATAAAATGTGGGTCAGCTGTCATTTGTGTGCACAGTCCCAGAGAGAAGCTCACATTAGAAGCATGGTCCAGAGCCACAAACACAGCAAGTTGCCAGTGAGCATGGGAGTATCATAAAATGAAAAATGAAAAGCAGGTGTTTAAGAATATGTATGCTAAATACTGCAAAGCAAACTGAGGAAATCAAAGGTGAAATGTGTGCAGCTGAAGAATGTTGCTGAGGAAAGCAGCCAGCAGAAATTTTGCTGTTAAAAAAGGAGATTTATAGTGGTGAGATATACATCTTTTCAAATCATTTAGGAAAAAATAGCCATAAAAATGAGCATCAGTATTGGGGACAAGTTTTGGGACTAACTTTAGGAAAAATTGAATCTGTGGCATAAAACATGGCTAGTAATATACAAGAACATTTATTCTATGCAGATAAAAGTCCAAAGATACAAGTAAACATCCAGATATCTCTATAATAGACACTCCTGCAGAAATAATTTTGCATAGAAAGGTTAGCTATACATTAAATTTGATAAATTCATTAAAAGCAGTAAAAATTGGAAAAGAACATTTGGCCTGGTAGCCCTGTGTAATTGTTTAGGAGTGTGTTTGAAAACAGAGGATATCAACTGCCTGCTGCAGAATGTACCTAGAAGGCAGTACCAGAAGTGCACTGCTCTGTGATAGCTACTTCCACTGTGAGCCCCTTGGCAATAAAGATGTTAATTAGAAAAGTGAAGAAGCCATGGGAAAGGGTGCACTTGATGATGGCAGTAGAGAAGAAAAATGATAGGGTATTCCATGTATGCATAGATATTAAAGATCTTTAAGGCCATGAATCAAGAACAAATCAACACAAGAACAATCATGCAGTCATGCAGGAACAAAACAACCCACTCATGCTAAATGTCATCACTTCCAGGCCCTCTATAACAACCAAATTCATTATGTTAGATGCACAGTTTGATACTGGAAAGTCTGATAGGACAAGGAGAGCAGCTAATTAGTGCTTTCCAACACTTTATCCAGAAGGCAGTGTTTCAGAAAATCTGCTGGGAAATTGTTTGCACATGATATATTGAAGAGGAAAGGTCTTGGAATAGCAGAATGTCTCACACTCTAACCAGAGTGAATGCCACTAAAATCTAACAGTGTTAATCACACGATACTGGGGACATTTAGAAATCACAGTCAGATCCAAATCATTAGCAAGCAGATGAGTGGTAACAGTAGAGCGCTGGAATGGATTGCCCAGAGAAGCTGTGGAATTCCACTCCTTGCGGAGATTCAAACTAGCCTGGATATGACCCTGAATGAGCAGATCTAGCTTTGAAGTTAGCCCTGCTTTCAGCAGTGGGCTTACAAGATTATCTCCAGAGGTCTTTTACAGCCAATTTTATTCTATGACTCAGAGAATTGCTGTGGTCTCGAAAGGAGGCATCCAGGCATATCCAAAAATGGAAAAAAGGAAAAGAGCTGAATGCACTGATCTCTCCAAAGGAAATTAAACTCAGAGAAGGGTAAGTAACTCACCTGCTAAATTGCAGAAATTATGTGATAACTGTAAGAACTTGAAGGAGGAACAAGCTTTTATGTACAATTCAAAAATGGCCTAAGAAATTTAGAAAATAGACACAGTTTACCTTGAAATAAAGGGCAACGTTCCATGGGAAAATACCTCTAAAGGATGTGCTACATGAGCTGTGGACATTGCAATAGTGATGTACATTTATGCAACATTTACAAAAGCACAATTAACTGTCAGCTGTCTTTTAAATGTTTTTCCTTCCATGTGTTAGATATTGCTTCTTCATCCTCCATGTGTATGATATACTGAGCTGCTGAAAGCAGGTAGTAAGTTTTAGAAGTCTTTGATTAAGGAAAAAAATGCCAACCCATCAATACAACATTGTGGAATCATGATAATGTTATCTCTCACCAAATTGCAGTAGTTTGGAGGTTAATTATTTGTCAGTGAAGCATTTATACTGCAGAAATGAGCACCAAGGAAAAAGCCATGTAGAGAAATTAATAAATCTCTTTACCATGAAAGGTTTTATGTATGTACAATAAATGAAATCCACTGACTACCAATGATAAAGTATTGAATCACTTTTCTTTAAGTGGGCATTTTTCATTCTTAAAAACTTGGAAGAAGGATTCCAAGGGTAAAAGAAGTGTGAGAACTAGCATGTAAAACTGTAGTAACTATTACCAAAAAAGGGTAAATAAAGGTTATGCAAGTGGTTTCTAACTTTGGAGTTACTTTTATGATCTGGGGAGGCTTTAATTATGACTTTATTACATGAATTTGGTTTTATGAATTTAATTCCAAGAGAAGAGACCTTCTATGACATATGGACAGCAGTGATTTACAAACACGTTCAGTGTTACAGGCAAGTACCATGTTTTCCTTTAGAAGATCTTCTAACATCATTATCTCAGAGTCTTTGGTAAAAATTTAATCCCTTAGTAAAAGCAAAGGTGGAAAGGGGAAACAATGCAGTAATTTAAGTACCTTAGACTTAAAAAAACCCCAGAAAGCTAAAGCTGTTATACTTAGAATACTATTGAGAGCTAATGTTAACATGATCTTAATGCTGCTGAATAAAGCTCATCAATCTTAAGAAGGTGGCAGTCTGACAGCCAGTCTGTTAGTGTTCAGGTTTAATGTTAGTCCATGAAGAACTTACATTTTCTTGGTTGGTCAATTAGCCTCATAAAAGAAGTAAATCTCTGTTCTTCATACTTTGATTCCTTTTAAGGTATTTTTTTAAGAGCAGATTTCACACATTGCAAGAGAAAGGAAGCGGTGCTAGGGCATGAGGTAGCTCCCACAGCTGAAAGAACTGCCATCCTGTCAGAGAGACTGAAATGTGTCAGGGGCAGGTTTTTCTGTGACAGGAACTAGTCTAGTACAAGATATGATCTGTTATTCAAAGTGTTTAAAATAAGGGATCCTGTAAAATATCTTAAGATACTTGTTTACCATACTTAAGACAACTCTAGAATTCTCATAGGCTTTCATACCTGTGAATGATCTTGTCAATGTGTGTTTATAAAGAGAAGAATATCATACTGGTGAAATCCTCTTTGGTGCACTGACTTCCTCAAGATCTGCTGAATCCCAAAGCAATAGGATTATATATGAAGAACTCCCAGTTTAAAGTAAAAAAAGAGAGAGAGACTTTTGGAAACCCCTTCAGATATCCACACACCTATTAGAGAGAGAGATCTGGTCAAAAACTGCCTTTCCTCTTTCTCTGTTCTGCTTAATTTCTGTGTGATTATTCCTAAGCAGTTTCCTCCTCCTTAGCTGTCTTTGATATTTCAGAATAATCCTTGGGTATGAACAAAGCATGAGGGTGGAAGGTTTGAGAAGGTATATTTGGGGTTCCTAAAAATCAGTAATTTATAGGTTTTTTTTCTTATAATTTTATTAAAGCAGCATTTCACAAACTATTTTCCATAGTATCCTCATTCTAAGTGAAATTTTAAGGCAAATAGAGCAAGTAAGAAGCACTGCCAAACAGACAGGACAAACACAGAACTTCTTGAGTATACAAGCTAACTTGTGTGATGTGACTTTTCCCAAGAGGAGAAAAAGGAAAATCTGTCTACATTGTTTATTTAGGTAGAAGTAGGGGTTTCTGTAGCTGGGAGATACTCTTAAAGTATGGTCTATATTCTGTGCTACATCAAAGGAATGAAATAGCAAAAAATCATAGAGCTCCCAAGGGATGTGAAGTTAGAGCAAGGTAGTAGTAGGCACACCCTGGTTTAGGTGAGAAGGAGGAACCGTGTGTTGGTGGATAAAAAGCACATCTGTACTGTTACCACATCAGTTACTGCACCAAATACTTCTTCCAATTACAAAAAGGAGGATATTCTTAGAAGGCATATTGATACTTCTTTTCAAACTAAGTAAACAAACCCTGTGACCCCTTGTACATGACACTTGTTATATTAAAGCCTTAACTTTTACTTGAAAAGTGCTGTTTCATATGAAAACTGTACTGTCAATGTAGCAAACAGTGAAGATAGTGAAAATGAGAATAGGATCTAACACAAAGACTTAAAATCTACTTCTATAATTAATATTACTTTGCATTAATCTGTTAGTGAGAAGCAATCTGGAGAAGCTAGGTATAAATGTAATCCGTGTTTGTTTCAAAGTGTTGTAACTCTGCTAGAATAGAATAAATGTATCTGAGTGGTAAATGAGAAGGTGTCCCTCTTTTTTGTTAGTACTCTTTAACAAGACATGGGCAAGAGCTGCACACTCTTCTGAAGGTTTATATTTAATAATGGAGACTATAAACTCATTCCAGCTCTGAGGATTTTTTTGGTATCTTGCACTCCACAATTGGAAGGGATGTTAGACATAAGTACACTTCGCAGTTTCCTACTAGAAAACAATATTGTAAAAAACAAGGAAACCCAGTAGCTGAGGCATAAGGCTGTGGCTGAGCAATTAAATAGCAGGGCTGAAATAATCTCACAAACCCAGGAAATATAAACTCAAAGCTGAAACTTCTGTTTTAACTTTTATTTTTGACCACAACAAGCAGAGCCTAAACCAAAGTCTGATTTTCCCCATAAACATGATATTGATTCTATCATGTTTGTTTGTGTGCATCTCTGCATGTGTGTGCTTATATTGTATTTTTTAATTGTTTCACTGTTCCATTTACAATAGAAAGCCTGGACAGTACATGTCAGCCTAATGGAGGAGAACAGAAAGAATGGTAAACAGATTTTAAGATGCAGCCTTCTCATCAGGAATAGAAGCACCAGGGGAAAGAGTTAATAGGAAAATAAAAGAATAAATGCTCATGAAATACGACTATTGCTGCTGCTACTACTACAAGAGAAAAAAAAGAGGCATGACAAAGCTGGCAGAAAAGAAAAAACTCTGAGTTTGTGGGAAACCTCAAGCTTAAGGAGCACTGAGAGGTTTTAATTTTAAATTTTCTTAGTCCAGTTTTAGGGAGCTACCCTAAAAAGCTGTCTTTTTCAGTTTTCTCAGATCTACTTCAGCTACCTCTCCAGATCTCTTGCTGGAGGTTGATGAGGTGCCCGGTAGGTGGCATCCTTTTAACACAGTGCTGGTGTCAGCTGGTTTGGGTTGAGGTTGCTGTTTTTTGTTTGGGTTTTTTTTTTTTTTAGTTAAAAGCATTTTTTCTGCAGAATTTAAATGGATTATCACAGAATTGGCACATGCAGAAGTTATATTGTTGTGAGGACTTTTATTCAAGGCTCTCAAATTTGGCATTTCCAAGCTTCAAAAAAATCTCTATTTAGGAATCTAAATGAAAGAAAGAGGGGGAGAAAGTGTTTTGCCTCATTGGTTCAGAGCAAGTTTCTGAGGGAGTTTACAATGAGTTCCATGTTCACAGCACCCACTGAAATCACTCTGTGTTTTCTGACTTGAGGACTCTGGTTTAAATTAAAGACTTGTTTCCAGAACGTGGTGATTAGGATATTGTATTTACAATTTATTGTATTTACAAAATTTATATACAATTTATTACAAAATTTATATACAGTTTATTTGTATTTACAAAATTTATTATTTTATTTGAGCAATTGATGCCTGAAATTGTGACATCTTATCATCTGCATTTAATTTGCCTCTGTTACATCTTGTTCATTTTTGGAATGTATTAATTTTTTTCTTCCTAAGAAATAATGCTCATGATAGCTGGGGAAGTCTGTGTTATCACAAACCCATTTCTGTTTCAGTGTTTGCACCCAGTTCTACCTGTGAATGATGTCATCAGATGTAGTTTGAACAAGCACATGCTTTGTGCTGTTGGTGTTTGGCACAGGGCATCAGTATCAGGTGCCAGCTACCCACTCAGTTAAAGCAGTGCCCCCTCAGAAAGCACACAGATAATTCACTGGCTGATTGCAGGTGGAAAACAAATCTTCTTAACTTGTTCAGAAACATGTAGTGGATCAGGATGTTGAGTAGCCAGGGATATCTGGGGATGTCCCAAGAAAATATTTCCAAAGAGCTGTTCTTCAACTCAAACTCCGCTTCCTGGTCTGCTTGAAAATTCACCTTGCTTGGAGGAGAAAAGCAGCAGAAGTTCATTGTGGCTGGAAACAAGACCAACAAAAAAAGTTCTCAGCCACTGTCTAGTAATAGAGGATCTGAAATAAATATCTGGGTGGCTGAACAAGTCTCACTAGTTCCAAAGCCGTCTTTGCACAGAATATGATTGACAGATCTGTATCAAATGGGACATAGCAGGGGTTTTAAACATTTTTCTGCAATTTACTACTCTGAGATTTGTGGATTGAAATGGGGATAAAGATGCCATAGTGTCCTCTGCCAGTCTGCAACTGGTCTGTTGTATCTACAAGTCCTAGTACTGTAATAAATCAATTATCCTGTCAATTTGCATCAGATTGAGAGGTCACTGAGAAATCAAGCTTAAAAAAAGTGGGTTTAAGATACTAGCCTATTTCATTTCTTCTGTTATTTATTCTGAATATATATTTAATCCAAAATTGTGTTGAAGATGTCATTTGAAGGGGAATACAGCTGTTTTTATATTCTCCCCTCATGTGTGCTCAGTGTTGTGCTTTTCATGTACACATCAATCAAAGAGTCCACCTCAATAACTTCTTCCATCCCTGACTACTTTGCCTGGGAAAATCTATTGCAGGGAAAACTCCCCAAAAGACAAAAGTGAAAAAAGGATGTGGATTATTGCTGGTAAATATATAAATAGAAAGAATATTTCCAGAGCTAGAAAATTCCATTTAAAACAAAATTATGGGAAAACTTTTTTTGGTGCAATTGTCAAAAGGTAGTATCACATTTAATGAATATGTCTCAGGACTACAAGGGTAATTTTCTAACCAAATGTGAAGTGCAAAGTCATCTTCCCAAGTCTGCAGACAGACCATCTTTGTTTATCTGCTGCCAGCCATAACTTTCCCAGGTTGTACCAGGCTGAAATTCAAAGGATAGGATCATACCCATGCTTCAGAGTGTGAGTGGCAGTGTATGAATCAAGCCAATTTATAAATCTGCTGCTGCTGTTTGGAAAAAGCTCAGAGGAGCTGAATTAGTAGCATCAGGGGGAGGACCCTGATAATGTTTCAGGCCTGGATAGACTAATAAAGCATTCTGAAATAAGCAGGCTGCTGGAGGAAAGTGAAGGGGCAAAATTCCTTCTTCCTTTGAACTTACAGCAGGAATGAAGTTTCAATATTTGAGATAGACATGGGGGAGAGATAATAATGCAGAGAACACCCTGGGGCAGTGCTCTCTTAGATGTCACAGCAAACACCATCACAGCAGACAGAGATATTTGTCTCAGCCCTTGCTCAATGATGCTCCCAAGTTGCTTTAGTGACTCATCTTCATTGCTGATGTTAAAGCAGTAGGTGTCTGGTAGCAAGGACTGTGTGTAATCATAAATTGAGCACTGTGGCAATTGCTTAACAAATCAGCAGCCTGTTCAGTGCATCTGTCACAGCTTACTGTGCAGGCATGGAGAGCTGTGCTCACACAGCCCCCAGGGATGTTTCACATCTTCAAATGTTGCAACTTGGCCCTAGATCTGGCTGAGGGGTGCAGAGCCCATCATTGCTGAGCAGGTACCTGAGGAGGGTCATGTAGTTTATTTTTCTTCCAATAATGGTACTCTTTATTGCTTGCTAGTAAGTGGTCTGTAGGACAAACTCCCCCCGTATTTATGCAAACTGAGGTCCAGTTTGAAGAAAGGAAGAATAATTGAATGCCTCAATGCAGAATTAATTATGTCAGATTCTATAGGAAACCATTATCCCTATGAATTATTAGTTTCTTTAAATTAAGCTATCATCTGTCTCAGAGTAGCTGAAAACTACTCTTCAGGGCTCTTCAAACAGCAAACCAAAACACTGTTCCCATCCCAGAAGATTTACCAGCTAAGCCAAGAGAAAGATGTACTCCATGTGGATAGAAACTGAGATAGTTGTATGAGAGACTGTAGTTAATAGCAACCTATTCAGTAATACTACAAGTTTATTTGGAGCGGTTCTTTCATAGCAGATGTTTCAGAAAATGTGGCAAAGTTTAATTATATAGTTAGTTAATTAAGAAATTATAGCAGGCACTGAATGAAATTAGGGGCTATAATCAGGAAGGGAAAGTTTTTTATAGATCAACTTTGAAAACAGGAGTGTGAGTAAAGCTGAGAGACTGAGAGGGCAGGAAAAGAGAGAGTAGGATGAATCAAGTAGGCTTTTGACACAGCATTGTCCAGTATGAATAAAGAAGATATGGTGGACTTATAGGTATTAGATAGTAGAAGAAAACATGGATTCAAAAGAAATCCTGATATTAAAAGAGAAAGTATGGAAGAGATCCAGAAGATAGACTGGAGCAAGCACATGGAAAATTTGAAATTAATTTTTAAAAGATTTTTTTAAAATTATATGTTGATGAAGTTAAAAGAGTTTTTATAAATAGGTATGGGTCTTCAAGTTGACAAAAGTCTCTCTAGACAGCTCAGTCCTGGAGCTTGAGTCTTGTGATGGGTCACCATAAATAGCTGCACTGGATAAGCTGACCAAAAAAAAAACAACTGTGAAGGCCCTTTTATGGCCTTTTCTTCTTATATTTTTTGCTTGATGGTAATATTTCTTTAGATTACATCTGTATTTGGTGATACCCCAGATTGATTTGTGGCTGGATTGCTGTATTGGTGTTTGGTTATCCAGCAGATTACTGGGTTTATTTCTATTTTGTTTGTTTGTAAATGCCTCCTTAATTTGTGTCTTCCTTTATGTCCTTTAAAATATAGAACCTGTAAAAAGAAAGAAAACAGGCTTCTGCTTTATAATTACTATTCAGTCCTGGTTAAACTTTTGAACCTACCAACTTGAAGAACCTTTCAGTTGCTTTGTCTTGTTACTGAAAATGATGTAGTCTTGACTCAGGGAAGAGAGTTATTGGTGGTGAAGTTGCAAAGCAATGTGTGGTTTGAAGAGGCAAATATTTGCTTGAGCAAGGGCATATTTTTTTTTCATATTGTGACACAGTCTGGGTGTTTAATAATTATTTCTTACTATACCAACTTGGGTATGTCATGCTCCTTTTTTAGGTATGATTTATGTGATTTCTGCTCACATACTTGACTTGATATTTGGACAAGCCCTCAGGATCTAATTGTGCTTCAGCTGAAATCACCACTAAAATCAACATAGATCAGAAAAGTTTTTAATAATCCTGTGAAATACCCAGAGTGGGCAATTCTGACAAAAAATTATCAATGTTATTCTTGATTTATTGATCAAGAATTAGAAAAGGGCTAAGTAAACAAAATAACTGAGCAGTTCAGAACACAACTGTTTTGTGCCCATACTTGGTTTCATGTTTATCAATTAATTACATTTCCTGCAACTATCTCTGCCTACCAGATTGGCAACACATATGCAAAACACATTTAAAACTACTTTGCCACAAACAGACAGAGGTAATGAGCTCATTTCTATGGAAATAATTCAATACTGCCATTGTTGCCTGCCTACCAACTGATCTGTAAAAATGTTTGTCCAAATTTAATAGCTTCTCATTTATTGAGAAATGCAGAAAAATAAGAGCATAAAACACACATAGGAGGTAATTGATTCATAAATAAGCTTGGCTTTCTGTAAGATAATTAATCTGGCCTTAATTCAGAAGAAAAAAATATTAAATCAATGCTAGCAGGTAGCACTTGTAAGGGAGAGAAGTATCAACTGTGAGACTAATAATTACATATCTTGTGTATTGCAATATTTCATCTGTGCAAATCCACTAATCCTTCAGAAGGTGATCCTACTCACATTTGCAAATGTAATTCAAAAACCTTTGCCTTGAATATAATTATCTGCCTGGAAAAAAAAAAAACAAAAAACAGACAAGTAAACCAACTCTAAATCTATTCCTATTTGAGGTTTTCATGAGCTTTCATAATTTCTGAGAGCAACAAAGGAATGAGTCAGAAAATTTGTTTGGAAAATTAGAGTGGGAATCAAGATTTAGATTCTCAGAAGATCTGGCTTCAAACACACAAATTAAGGGACTCATCCTCATGCATTAAGTGATGGGTACACTCAGGTTTCCTTTGGGCATTTTAGTGCTCCATGTTTCTGCAGAAGGATTTACCAGCAGGATTGCCTCTGCCATTAATGAAAATTTGTCAAGAAAGGTCAAGCCTTGCAGAGTAAAGGACTGGCCTGATTTGATGGTGATTTCTATATGATGGTATCAGATGGTGATTTCATCAGATTTCAAGATTTATAAGCTTCAGAATTGTTGAAATCATGCTGGAAAGTCAGCAAGGAATACCAGAGTGTAATGGGTGTTTTCTTAGATTATAGTCTTTGTCCAGAATCAATACTGAACCAATACTGCAGGTATGTTTGATGACTAAACACTGAGAACAGTAAAAAACAAGATTCTGCTCATTAGTTAATGGTAACTAAGGACATTACTTAGTGTTTCTGTTTGTTTATTTCCTTGTGAGATTATTTAGACAGATAACTATGCTGTATAAAACCATTTCCAGTAACACAACAAAACACACAACAAAAACTTAGAAAACACTTCATTCCTCCCCTGGCTTCCTCTGTTCCAGTCAATAGAAGGCAGGAAGTGTTTGAGACTTCCTCAGAAAATATTTTCTGAAAAATTATTGAATCCAGATATTTCAATGATATTGCACCTCTATACAGTCTTTCTCCATGCAGCATCAATAAAACTAGAATGGCAGTCTTTCCCTGCCAACCAAAATCCTGTCAGCAGATCCCAGTGAAACATTTAGTGCACAAAAAGTACTTACAAGACTGATGCTTAAATTATGATATAGTACTGCTGTGAAGCATTGGAAGACTACCCTGATGTATCTCAGAAACAGAAATTAAAATTATTTGGTATTTAAAAGTGTAATTTATAAAGTACCTTTTAGCCCTTAGAAATTAAAAGTGCAATAAAAGCTGCTGCTATATCTTATACAAACAACTGAAGAAAAAATGTCCTTAAGTAGCTGCCATAGTACTTGCTATATTTTGTCATGTGTGTTCATAATACAGTGCTGGTTTCAATACAACAGAATTAGAATATCAATTGCCTGTTTTTATTAGAGCACATTAAACTGTTTAACCAAAGTGAAATTGATTGCATTGAATTGCAAATTTCAAGTGAGGAAAAGCAGTTGAAAATGAAATTATGCTCACTAGAGGGAAGTTAATATGCTCTTTAGCTCTCCTGTACAATAATACAAGCTTGAAATATGACTGTATATTCTGCTAAAATTGGGTTATATGTTTAGCATTGTGTGCTAGGATTTACATCACCTTTAGGTTGCTTGCTGAAGCTTCTCTGGGTCTTAATGTCACCAGAATTAACCCATGCATGGCTACCAGGCAGATATGGCACAGTGCTGATCTTTCCATTATCTCTGATTTTAATTTAGTTGCATGGGAGCTAAATCACTCATAGTGAAGTGAAAGTGAATTCAAAAGCTCACCAATGAACTTAACTATATTTATAGTATAAAAATAAACAAGTACAAGGAGGCAGGGCATTTTGTTTTAATCTGATGTACTGCTCAAAGGTCTGCAAAGCACAACACTCCCTGCCCTTGTGAGTCAGTGGTGCACTCAGCTGTACAGAATGCTTTGCATTCTCACAGTGCTGCAGGTACCCCAGCTAACGAGGAAACAGACTCTGCTTAGGTGATGGAAAGAGAAATCCCACTGAAGCTACTGTTGGGCTTGGTGGATGCTTTGCTCCCTGGTGTGGAAAGGGAGTGTTGCCCAGCACTGACCTGTATTAGGAGGAAATGGATAATTTCAAAACAGTAATCAACCAGAATGACTTTTCTGTTGTCCTCATTTTTAGCAGCTGGCAAGTAGTTTTAAACTTACACTGGTGAATTTACTGAATGTCAGAAAAATGGGGATAGTAAATATCAACATTTTTAGGGCATGGAACTGAAATCTTGCCACTTTCAGACTATGACTAATGTGAGAAATTTTCCAAATCATAGAAGTGAAAAAACCCCAATAGCAACACCAAAGAAACAGAAAAGATCCTTCCTACCTGATTGTTTTATTATGCTTTGCTTTTTGTACTTCTCAGCTTGGCATCGAGAGTCATCTGGAAAGGCCTCGCTTCAATGGTGTAGACAGCTTGTTACTAGTTTGCATGCTGTATATTGCTATGGGACATTGCAAAAGTTATTTTGCAAGCTTATAACTGTTTCTGTGTTTGTTAAGTTAATTGAAGCCTATGGCTTGCAGTTCCTCAAACTCCTAAAAAACCACTTAACTCTATACCAGAGTCTCCCGCATGTAGAAGAAACCAACTGAGAAAAATGCATGAACATTTAAATTTCCAGCTGTTTTTTTGCAGGAGAAGAAAGAGAATCACGATGATCTACAGGCATTTTTCAAAAGAGAAAAGTGGTCCTTTGTGTATCATAGGTTAAGAAATGCTGCTATAAACTCCACAACACCATTTCTTGGATTTAGTGAAAAGAATCTTACAGTCTGGAGACTTAAAGTTATAGAATCATAGAATCACAGAAAGATTTGGGTTGGGAGGGACCTTAAAGATTGTCTAGTTCCAAACCCCCTTCCATGGGCAGGGACACCTTTCTCTAGACCAGGTTGCTCAGAGCTCTATCCAACCTGGCCTTGAACACTTCCAGGGATGGCACATCCACAGCTTCTCTGGAAAACTTGCTCCAGTTCCTCACTCCCTTATCATTAATGCAACTGCACAATGAAAATATTATATGTACTTTTGTTTGTGAGCAATTGTAAACAGATTCTTTTTATTCTCTTTAGAGAATGATGAAATGCAGGACTCCTGTCATTTTCTTGTTTTCTGCATCTCCTTGCATCACTACAATGGAGAGCCTGCAGAACCTCCCACTGCTTCTGCTGGCTGGGGTTGTGTCCCCCTTTTGATGTGGGAGCTTTTTCTTGCTGAAAGCTCTGTTCTGAGTGTGAGGGAGCTGTGACAATCAAAATTGCATGGCATGTGGAGGCCAACTGGAACTTTGAATGTGGCAAGGGTTCCTGGAAAACATGTCTAGCTGGACAAGGTTATTTAAAGTTCCACCAATACTTTCCAAACTGGTGCCCATGGAGTACTGTGTGGCATTCTCATGGAACAAGCTGTCCTTGTTTCCAGCTGCTAAGTCACATTAAAGTCAGCTAAAAATATATTAGTTTCCTGGTATTAGTCCTTTTCATGTAAGCAACTGATGTGGGGTAAAATGGGATTCTGAGGAGGAACAGAATTGGGTTTTGATATTGAAAACAGAGTTGTAATGTAGATCTCAGATCTCAGAAATGAAGGAAAATGAGTTCTGTGAAGTCCTGCAGGGGAAGATAGTTTTTATTTCAGATCGCACAGGGAAAGGGAAGATGTGTGCAGATTCTCTTTCAGTTAAAATTTGTTCAAGGAAAAGGAAATAATTATTGTGGCATAAAAACCTGAAATCAAAAGTGCCTCTTTAATTTGTGCAGAAGGAAGGCCTTGTTCAATGTACAAGCAGTAGCTGTTGTGGCTGCACAGGGGGAAGGGAAGTTCTTCCCCTGCTCTGCTTTGGTTTTGAGTTGCACCAAGAGACCTGCTTGTATGCCACCATATTAATGTGTGCAGTTCTTGATGAATCAGTCACTGCAACAATAAAAGTCAGACTGGTTCCTGATCAGAAGGGCAGTTCTGCTGTATTTCTGGCATCTGTTTTGGGTGTTGGGTTGTAATTGAGTGTTAATTAATAACAAGCTGTTCACATCAAAATCTCCATCAGAAATAACCTGGGCATTACTGCATCACTTTGCAGTTGTTTTCAAATGGTACACAGCAGTGCAGAAAGTACTCCTTTAGTAAAACTTGTAGAAATTATAACTATCCTCTTGAAGTCAGCCTTTCTGAAAACTTCTGTCAGTTTCTATGTTTGGAAGTCCCTGCTTATGTAAAAGGGACTAAATTTTCTTATCTATTTGAGGGAACTGCTCTGTGCCTTGTCATAAAGGTGTTCCTCAATTGGCCACTGAGTCTTGGACCCCAGTGCTCCTTTGCTGACCAAGAGTGCAAACCAGTTCAGGTCTTGCACCAGATCATCCTGGCTAGAGACTGGTGCAACTCAAACACAACTGGCTTTCCTTCCATTTCAAAAAGAGAGTGTTATTCAGAAATGAAGGGATGTGTGGAAACAGGTTGCCTTCCATATGACCAATTGGTCCCAGTTTGAGGGTCAGTCTGTGTAACACACTTTCCCTTTCTAGCCTGCCTATATGTTATATTCATGTAGATGCCTACATGAATAGTTCCTCTTCTTTCTATTGACTTTTAATCTCCATGTGTAACTTATATTTTATGGACTCCAGACTCTCCCTTCTAGTCTGCTTTTCCTTTATTCTATTTGTTAGCTTCATTGTAAAGCATTGTATTGCATCTATACTGCATTCTATTATTGTGATATAAAGCATTACAACTCCATAATATTTGTTGGTTGCTGCACTCTAATTACAGATTAAATTGTCATTAACTTTGGATAAATTTTAATAAAATAACAAAAATATGCTTAGAATGTTTCAGTGGGGCCTTTTTTGTAAGCTGTGCCCTCACACTTATAAGGACATGACTCTAATTTTTATCAAGAAACACAAACCAAAACAACAAGCTTGGAGAACAATTTTGTTGTGGTGACTGTTTCCACACATGGATTTTTGAGTGTATTCTTTTCTAAAATGTTGCTACAGAGTTATTCATTGATCATATTTCTGCACTACTTTCACAGGACATCCTTGGCCTTGAAAAATCAGATTAATGCAAGGTGGGAAGTGGGAGCCTGACTATATCCTAGCTTATAATCAGTACAATTAGAATGAAAACGTTTCATATTACTCAAAACTTCCTTTTGATGGTGTATCAAAACTTAGTCTTAAACAAAATTTATTGACAATTTATTGAATTAATATTATGCTAAGTAAAATACTTAGGGGATAAGTAGTTCAGATTTTCAGATCAAGACTATGTAAGCATGTTTAAGGTTGAGATATAACATTGGTAGTTAGTGTAATGGCTATATAGAAAAAATTCTCAAAATTCACAATTTTTTCTCAATAATATTCCAACAATTTATGATACAGAGGAGCAATTGTGTAGTTTAAGCAGTTCAATGTACAACTGTCTGAAAAGGTAATCATCACATTTAGGATTATAGCTATACATCCTGCTAGCTTGACAGAATTCTGAATTTTCAGTTTGATAATATGAACAACCTTCTCCTCAGCAAACTCTGCTGGTTAAATTTATTGTGACTGTGGTAGACACTTCTCAGTAGTGGTATTTGCACTCAGGTTTGACTGAGTGTTTGATTGCAAACTAATTTTTAGAAATGGCATTAACAGAATGTGGCAATAGTTTCATAAAATCCCATTATAGGATGAAAAGAAACTGTATAAGGAGACTATAATACACAGGAAGGCAAAATTAATAAATTCAGAATATCTAATGCAGCCTGATTTTAAGAAGATTCTCTAGGGAATAGGTAGCAAAATGTTTGACATTTTGTACTGTGTGTAATATTATTGTAGTATCAAGAGGCCCTGTAGCTTGTATTTCTCTAATGACAAATACTACTAATGTAAAGCTTGTGTCCCTTGTAATTATCCTGGTCCTTATTATGCAAGCATATATGTTGCTCTGACAAGAATACTAAAAGAGTCTGCAGGCATTGTGAAAGATTTGCATTGTGCATAGTGGTATCAATAAAATTAACATATCTTCATAATAAAAAGTACAACACGTTAAATTTACCACAGTGAAAGATTTTTCTTCCCATTTTTTTAAGTGTATGGGTCCTTGGTAGCACAGACAAAAAGGCTTCTGTACAAGTTTTTGCTCATGTCCTTGTGAAACTGCAGAGCAAAAAAGTTGCTTTGATGAATTTCATATGACGTAGAGTCCAATAAAAGTTGTCATTAACAACTAGCTAAACGTGTGCAGTTGTTTGTCTTCCTTATGACCTTTGTGTGCCTACATAGACAGTGAATATGCTGGATGCCAGCATATCTGATTGGGATTAAGAGTAACATGATTTAGATTTGACTTGCTTTTTCACTTTACACAAATAATTTCATTACCTCAAGCCTGTCAGTTATTCCTTGTGGTGAAAGAGGACTTGTGACCATGTACTTAATAGATTCTTGGAAGTTCTGTGAGTAAAATTTTATCACCTTTGTCAATTCTGATGTCTTCTGGTCTGTCCTCCAAATGATCTTCATATCTTTATGTGGGAAAACTTTAAAGTACTATTTCCATACTAGTTAATAATTTAATATTGGTATTAATATTATTCAAAGAGAAGAATCATTTAGGCTGAAAATATGAACCTTATTTGACTTTTCTGAACTGCCATAGGTCTAATAGTAATAATAATTTTAAACAATGCATAGTGTCACAATAGAATCAATTTTGAGGTATGTTAATTTCCATTTTTGGTTTCATCTGAGGAATAAGAAATATGGGGTTATAAAAATGTTCAGCAATCAATTCCTGTTGTGGAAAAATTTGTTAATTTAGAATATAACCAGAAGTTTACAGGGAATAAAAAGTTCAAATAAGAAATGTTAGGCAGATACAAGGCATTTTTAATTGAACCTATAATATTTTTTAATCATTTATTGAATGCTATTAATTAGCTGATAGAGGAAAATGTGAAAGGGGGGATTGCAGACTCAGTTCACATGAGACTATTCAGCAGCTCAGGCAGCTACAGAAAGTTGTGTAAGGAATCAGACAAACGTATGTCATCTCAGTTTAACAGCAGAAATAATATCATCATTCTTTCCCCCATGTATTGCCACAAAAAATAGCTTTTCCTAGTGGAATCATGACATTTTCCAATGGAAAACCAAAACACTTCAGTGAAATAATTATTTTCCTTTGGCAAAAAAATTTGAATACAGGTTCAAGACATGTTATTCTACCATACATTTAATCTTTTGTGGGTAACTGCATTACATGGCAGAAAAATTCTGAAAGATTGGAATTAAGGCTTAGTCAACATGCTGTACTTAAACAATCCTCTCATTTGGCTTTACCCTCATTAGTGACTGACCCAGATTATACATACCACACTCCAGTGCTCTCTGACACCATAAAAAGTTGCATAATTGAGTGGTATTTATGCAGTTCTCTCCAATAAATAACTCAAAGTTTTAAGGCTCTCTAAGTGTGTGTGTATCTCAGGCTACATTCCCAATCACAGCAATGTCACCATACTTCAAAACTGTTGGAGAATCCTCTGGCACACTCAGCCTCAGCTGATTTAGAGCTCTCCCAAGCACTTCTGGATGAAGTTTGGGAGCTGGCACGGGCCTGGGATGTGCACAATAGGCAGCTGGGATGTGGATACCCTGTTTCCAAAGAGAAGACAATTAAATAGTATATGTGAGGGTTAATGCATGCCTTAATGCCAGGGAACTGTTTTGGGCATGTTTGAATCATGTAATGGCATGTTTGGATGTTTGGGCATGTTTGGGCATGTTTGGATAAATGTAATTTTAGTGTCTTGAATGTGCTACATTTTGTATTGTGCTCATTCCAAAGTTTCATTAACAATTTTCTATTTCTATAAGCTTCACTTTAGAAAAGAACAACATGTATGTGTAAATTCATAATTTTAAATGCATCTTGCTAATGCATTAATCTGAAGTCATTCTTAAGCCTCCCATGAAATACAGCAGTTTATGATTCTAAATCAAGGACTGCACTGATAGTATCTTTCTCATAAGCTTAGGAAAGGCAGATTTTTCCATGCTGGAATAATTCATACTCTGGAATCTTACAAAAAACATTGCCTTTAATGGGAGTCTGTTTCATTCAAAAGCAACAATAACGAGGATCCATTTCTCTTCTCTGTGTCCATATAGATGGACACCTGCCTTCAGGGAAAATGAGGACATGGTGAGACAGAGAGGTCAGCCTGCCACTTATGGTTTCTCATGCTTTGTATTCTAAAGAGGAATGACTTGTACACACCAGAGACCTGGGAACTAATAATTTTTCCCTAAATCAAAATGTTTTTCTGCAAATATTTATATTAAATAAACATTCAGTCCGGTGTACTGGTGGACCAGGGTGGACCAGCACCCCCAATAGCCAAGGCCCTAAGAAAGCCACATGCTCCAGGGCCTCTCAACTTTCTGCTGTAGAGCTGAGAGTCTTGTCAGGTTCTGTCTCCATAGGCTGGAGCCTGAAAGCTGTGGAAATGAGGGATTTGTGGCCAGTTGTGGGGGAGTGGCTGGGTGTAGCTGCAGGGCTGTGAGCAGGGAGCCAGGGCGCTGTGCGGGCGCGGGGCTGGGGCACCCTGGCAGCTGCTGGGGAGAGCAAGGTGGGTGATCAGCAAGCGTGACAGTACCAGGAATGCTGATTTCACTGAGCAGCTGCTGCGTGCAGTGAGGTTATTTCCTGCAGGAAGTTTCATGTGCTGGGATTGTCAGAATGAAATATTCTCTTGGTTTCCAGTTCGTGGGAAATTTAAAAAAAGGATTTGTTGTTTGATTCGGAGTAAAACCAAATAACCCTCTCTGCTTCCCACCAAAACTTTTTCACAAATCAGAAATGCTACTCTTCAGCCAGCTTCACTCAACAGACCACTGGGACAATGTGCTTTATTCATGCTTCTACTGAGATCTGATTTTGCAGACCAATGCAAGACGGAAAAAGAAAATTTGCTTGTATATAACTTAGGCATTGTGATACTAACCTTCTAAATCAGCTGGTAGGTTCTACATTTGATCAGTTCTTTCATCTTTACATACAGTTATGAAACTCAACTCTGAAGCTAATGCAGAAGTGCTGATCAGAATTCATCCCGATGCTTTTCAGAAAGCCAAATTAACATTTGGATTAGAGAGCCCAATACTTTTCCTTGAATGTTTGGAATATTAAAACACAACTCAAGCTGAAGATTTTAAATGTCAGTACTCAGAGTAATATCTAAATCACACAAAACCCAGGAAAAGGAGACATCTAGATAATGGAGGCTTGCTTTCATTTGTGATAGAAAGCATAATAATGTTTTTTTTAGGGAGAAACTGTAGGTGTGGAACAAACTTCCTCAATCTATATGGCATCTAAGTAGGACCCTCTTCAGAGTTCCTGAAATGCTTTTCTGACAGCAATGTTTACAGAGCTCACCCCGTGTTAGGTATTAATTTTCACAGTTTACTGCTCAGAAATAATTTTTAAACTTGAATTCATTTTCTTGGTCTTCAGCATCCCTGGTTCAATGCCTGATGTGTTGGCCAGGAAAACAGCCATTCCCAGTAGTGGGGACTTATTTGGTATTTATCAGTTTGCCATAGATACTTGAGACAAGGGATTTTTTTTTTTTTGAATGGGAGGATGTGTCACTGTCTGCTGAATTTGAGGTCTAGTATAGAGAGTATGATTCATTATAGTCCCTTGTATCTGTTTCCTGAGGTCCTGTGTCATGGCCAGGACAGTACTGTTGCAATTGCAAGACAAACAACTCTTGGCAAGTGGCATTTACTGGTTACAGTGGACTGCACAACTGCCCATTAGTGTGGAGAAACCAGCCAGCACAGTCCTGTCTCTGTCAGAAACTGGGTGGTAAATAAAGCCCACCTGAGTGAATCTTCAGCTGCAAAGAGATGGGTAGTTCACCAGCAGATGAATGATTTAATTCATTCTGAATTAGTGGTGGGAGATCCCAGCACACTTAAGAAAGGCAAATGTCCTGTACTCCCTGGGGACATGGTTGCAGGCAGGGGAGCTCTGGCTGATGTTGACACCCCTGAGAGAACTTAGTTGTGATTTTCCTAGACCCCAGAGTACTTACTAAGCAGTGTCTCCTTGTGCAAGTCCCACTGGTTACAGACAGAATATGGTGCTACTAATTTAACAGGGGACACTGGTAAAATCTGGCTTGAAGTGGTTACTGTAGCCAGCCTTTGGTTCTTTGTTTGTTTTACTTGGGCATAGTCTCTGATCTGTAAGGGAAAAGAGCATAAAACTTAATCACTTTCTTCCACAAATAAAGTGACAAAAGATTTTTCTGTGTGTGCATCACTTGGTACCAGGAGGCAGTCAATCAGCACCATCCAGAGGGATAAAATAAAGGATTCTTACACATCTTCAGGGAGTTATACCTCCAAAAACGACAGTAACAACACAAAACTGAGACATTTGTGGACCCAACTTTGCAGTTTCCTGGTATATTTCAGAAGATTTTCTGCATTATATTTTTGATGTGATATAAGATTGTTTTTATCAGTGAACATAAGTATGTATCTTTAAATATACTACTGGGTTTGAGACTGTAGCATTGTCAGAAAATTTCTACTTTAGCAGCGCTTGCCCAGCTATCTACTCCTATGTGATATGTGAGTGTTTCTATAGAAATGAACAACAATAACTGTGTTTTTCTGAAAACGATGAAAAATACTTGGTTACATAATGAACAACAGGAAAAATGTAAATTCTTCATAGCAGCTTCAAAAATATTCATATTTTACGCTAAATATTAACACTGACAGTTCAGAAAATTGTTCTCTTCCAGTTTCAGGTGCTTTCCTTGTTTATTCCCTCTCAATAGGGAGACACCTCTCTTTCCTAATTTGGTTTCCAAGGTCATTATTGAAATAGTTGGTTTTTACAGGGAACCAGTAAATATTCCATCTTTTCCTGAGACTCCTTTACATACCTTTAAGAAATATTAGTGAAAACCCTGTCTCTCTCCTGGTAAAATTCTATAAAAGCTTAAATCTCTTAAGGCTTTGAAACTCAAATTGAAGTTGTGTTCAGACATTAGGGGTCATTCTTAGTCCTATTGAACCTCAGGCCTGACAGGACAGAGGCCTCATGGCTGATTCAGCTCTCACTGATGCCAGCAGAGAAAAGTCCATTCAAAGTCCAACATAGCAACTTCATGACATCAGGAGATGACAGGTGCTATAACTCATGTGCAGATTTAATACAACAGCTGCTTCAAAAATTAATATGTAATAATATATAATAAACGGCCTTTTTAAATTGTTCTCCAGTTGTAATGTTAGAATTGTAGGCACTTTTTTTTAAGGAGATTTTTCATAAAAAATATTTGCCAAATTTCTTTAAAAAGCAATGTGGAATTATCTCAGCAAAATGGTTCTAAAATATGTTCATTTTTGAGAGACTTGCTTCTTGACACAAGTCTATAAAGAAGATGATCTTGAAAGGCCAACACCTTAATTAAAAAAAATAGCAAAAAGAAAAAAAACACACAAAATACTTCATTGCAACACGAAACAGAAGCTTTTTAAAATTATTTGTTGAGGAAAAATAGCATTTGGGCATTTGGTCTAGAAAAAACAAATAGTTTTATTTAATAATGGTATGCATCCATTAAGAAAAGACCAAAACACTGCATTTGTGTGACTTTTAATCCCTTCCTAGACCTCCAAATACAGTCACCTTCTTCATTTTGTTTGTCAGAGCTCATTGGGAAATCACAAGAAAAAGATAAAGAGGAATGATGGTTATGGGAAAAATCTGAATTGCATCTGCATAGTATATCCAGAGTTGTTTTGGTGGAGAACACTTTAGAAGTATACTGCCCAAGTACTTCCAACTCAGGTTTCTGTGTTTATTATGCTAGCAAAATACTGTAGTCATGGAAAGACATAAAACCCTTGGGATAACTCCATGTACACATTACTTAGAAATTCTGGTGTAATTCTTAGCAAAATTTGTTTCAGGGATTATGGCTCTGGAGTGCTTGTAATTACAGTCCTAAGAGTGGCTCAAAAGCTAGAGCTAGTTATAGCTTCTACATCATAAGGGCAGATCCTTCAATGCTTGTTGAGGAAAATTACTCATTGGTTTCAGTGGGAATTTAGCCTCATCAATAAGCACTACAAAGTCAGGCCCTAGAGAGTCCCACTTCATAAATCAATTATAGTTCGTTCATCAAAAAAAAGCTAATTCTGATTCAGTTTAGAATACCCAATCTCATTTCAAATCGTTAGTTACCTAATCATGAAGGAAATTAAAATATTGTTAGAATTAATCATGTGTGACTCAGCAGTCCAAAAGACCTTCAGCTAACAGATAACGTTAAAACTTTCCACTGATGCAATATGCTAAACAAATATAACGGGGGATTTTGTTAGATCAGAGCATTATTTGTGCATAAGCTGTTGTGAGGTAAGTCTAGTGTAAGATTATTGATAATGCATGATGAAGAGAAAGCATTTCTGATAAAGGATGTGGTTATCTGAGGAAGGCAAATGCAACTTGAGGTGAAAATCCTGCTTTTCCACTCAGAAGCTGTGTTGACAGCAGAAGTAATGACAGCAGTATCTGTCATACCATTATCATTATAAAGGGGATGGAGAAGCTGCCTTTGCTTTGTAAATGAACTTCTCTTATTTCTTTTTTAATTAATTAGATGATGTTTAATGCAGGAGCTTTATTAATTCCAGAGGGAGAACCGGTCTTACTGCTTTGGGACTGTTCATAGTGCTTTGGGACTGTTCATAGTGCTTTGGGACTTAAAAGCAGTGGTTGGTGCAGCTGTGCTCAGATAGGAACCTGTTGGGCTGCTTGTCCTTAAATAGCTTTGGCCCCTTTCCAGAAAAAAACAGACAGAAGCACTATTTTGTGGTCCTATCTGTAAACATGGCAAGAAGTCAAACACGTGGGAGCTTGTGTCAGCTTTTCTTTTTTTCCTTTGCAATAATTCTCCATGAGCTCTCAGAAGTCATGATCAACCTGTTTACAAAACACATCACAGCTGTGTAAATAAAATACCTTCCTCTAGCAATTAGATAGGCATCAGGACAAAATGCAGTGCGGCTGAATTCCAGTTATTCTGCTGCTGAATCTCTGATTGCAGTATAACTGTAAACAAGAAAATAAAATACCTAATGGGCAGCAGGGATGAAGAAGGTTTGGAATGGTTCTTTTTGCTTTTCCTGTCTATTCCTGTTTCAAGTATGCAGCCATTCTAATGCACTGGGAATGAATCTCGTGTCTAATCTATTGCATTCCTTTAGAATAAATTCAGGAGGTAATTCTTTAATCATATTTTGATGTTCATATCTCACTGAAGAGAGTAGTATTTGTTCTTCCTTTTATACTGATGCTGAACTGGGTGGTTCTGTTTAAAAGAGAAGCAAGATTGTGACATCATGCCTAAACTCCAAATTTTCTGCACAGTAGTTTGGATATTGAAACATCATGAGAAAGAAATGTGCTTCAAATTTGCAATTACTAAAACTGCTGCACTCATGGGTTGCTCTGTTTTCTTTTGCTGCTCATGATAGCACTATGGTTACAGTTCTATTGATTACAAATAATTAATTTTCTAGGAAAAATAAGATAACAAAGCCTTCCTGTGAGTGTATGTTTTCTTAATCAATTAAGTCAATTTGACTAGTCGGCTTTAGTTTCTTTGGTATCAATAAAAACCAGAAACCTCAAAAAGTGTCCATGCAATAAAGCTTCTGTGCATTTCTGTATGTCCATTATTAAACGTGTTTCATGGGAAATATCAAAGCCTCTGATATTTTTCTTTTCCAACACCTGGAAAATACCAGTCAGCTAAAGTCTCTTTCTGACAGCTGTGGTAGCTTTCTTTGCATAATTTGATCTCAGTCCAGAACTATGGTCTTCATCCTTCAGCTGGTGAGGTCTCATTGCTTTTTGGGGTTGAGTGGTCCCATTATTCCTGCAGAAGTATCATCTGTAATCTGAAAGTTACTGAAGTCACAGAAAAGATTCCTGCTGACATCAGTAGACTTTGAATTAGGTTTGAGCAGTTCCAGCATAAAGCCAAATAACAACTTTCGTATATGTTAGAAAATTGCTTAAAAAGCATAAAAACTCATTTGGCAATCATTAAAACATCCATGTTTTTGGTGAACTTTTGTTGTTCATGACTTCAGATTGCAAGCTGGCTGTTAAGTTTAAAAGGACACTGAAGGTTTTCCGGAATTAATTACAGGCTCTTAAAGTCGCTGAAACGAGTAATTTGTCCATGATTACTTTAATGTAAAGTGGTGATTTTACCCACAAAAACTGTGTTTGGGGAAAAAAAAAATAGATTGATTCTCTGCCACAACTTGTTTTTAGAAAGATTTATCATGAAACTTGAATTCCTCTGATAAGCTGTGTTACACTCCAGTGAATGCTGTGGGCCACCTTGTGTGAGCAAATATTATTTCTGTGAGTAATGGCTGCAAAGACCAAGCCATCTGTCAACAACTGACTTCTTTGTACTTCTTACTGCTTCAGTTACCTTACTCTGGTAGCTAAATGAGATGATATAATTAGGAACCCACTAACACTGTATTCATTTTAGAGGTCAAGTTCTGAACACACTTTTCTGACAAATTTCCCAGTACTGTCTGTGGGAATGTTATTTATGTCAGGATTAAGTTCCTTATTTGACTGTTAATTTCATGGCTGTGCTGCACAGCTTGATAATGGGGAAGTTCATAAAATAAAGATGCCCTAGTTCTGTGACTAAACTCTGTAATGCATGTGAAAATTGTTTTTATCTTTTTATAATTACAGCTGGTATTTCAGCATTCACTGCCAGCCCCCATTTTCCTCCATCCACACCCCCTTTATTTCTTCCTGATACTGGCACAAACATTAATTTGATCATTTTCCAACTATTTGTAGAAAAGTTCTCTATAATTTATAGCTGACCCTGACAGGATTGCTGAAAATAGACAACTGATGTATATCTATATAGCTGTGTTAACATTCATTCTGGTTTATGTTTGCAGAGGATACAGGTGTAGATCTGTGTTTTCTTTTTGTTTAAACAAACAGATAAGTAAAGTATGTTTTTTAAATACCTTAAGAAGAACAGCAATTACAGCTGTTTTTTTGTACCAGTTATGTTTTGAAGCTTTAGGAATTATTACCTTCTCTAAAAAGCCCCCATTTTTTATCTTTGCTTCTGACACACAACAAACCGATATTTCATTTCCTGCATCCACTGCAGCCACAGACCTGTCAGTTCTTGTACTATTATCTGTGTCTATCTTAGTACATAATTTGGTACAACAGGAGCAAAGCAGAAGATCAAAGCAGGTGGTGCTTATGTTTGTCACATATTCATTATGCACATGTGGATATTTTACTCCAGCCTAGGGTTACTTTGGTTCCTTGACCTAAACTGATGCCTCTGTTCCCATGCATGATCACCAAGACTGGCAGCAGCCAGAGAACAGCAAGGTGGAGAGGTGGCATTAAGCAGTGAGACTGGGAGGAGAAGGCTTCCATGGGAAATTGCTCCCTCATGTTGATATTTTGTTTGGCTTTTTTTGTTTGTTTGTTTGTTTGTTTGTTTGTTGTTGTTGTTGTTGTTGATGATGTTGTTATGGGGAGGGCACGGTTTGTTTGTTCGTTTGGTTTGGTTTGGTTTGGTTTGGTTTGGTTTGGTTTAGGTTTCTTTTGGAGTTGTTTTTTTTTTTTTCTTTTTTTGTGGTTGTTGTTGTTTTGTTTTTTTCCACTGAATGGAGAGTGGACCTTCCTGCTGTTGAGAGAGTGTCTGGGGTAGCAGACGAGGCCTGAGCACAGCAGAAATGTCCCAACAGGTGTTTTCTGTGACTCTACTCCTATCCCTGACTGCTGTCCACACTGAGCAGCAACAGAGGTCATGTTCTGTAGAGACACAGGGAGACATCAGCCTGGGCTGGCTCTCCCTGGTCTCCAGGCAATCAGCTATCTGGTATTCCTGCCAGTGCACAAGCTTTCCCCTTGCCGTACCTCTGGGTGCTGAATGGCACGAGTCTCCGTCTGGGACTCAAGCAGAGCTGTGCTATGGCATGCTGCATGCACAGCTGGGCAGTCACTGGCACACAGCTTGACACTTGTACAGTCTGGGACTAGGAGGGGAGCTTCTGATGCAGTTAACTGTCACATTGAGGAGTTCAACCACAACTCATAACCACAAACATTTACTAAAGTACAACAGCCTTTTTGACATACATCATCTCCTCTCAGTCATGATCCAAGTGTCAGAAACATCATGTAACTCCCATTCCACTATAATGACTGGCTCAGGAACAGTTTAACTGGCCTGAACTGGACTCTGGAACACTGACACAGATTTGCTTTGCAAAAGCACTAGAAGTAAGCCAGAGAGTCACTGCTGTTTCTGCTTTTGAAGTGTTCTTCAAAACACTTGTGGGATGCATGGACAGGATCCCAGAGTGGCTGAAGAGTGTGCTTGGAGATATTTTGTCCTGTATCCCAGAGCACAGACAGCCAAATGGGGAACACAATCAACCACAGTTCTCACCGGGAGACCAATTCAGTCTCTCCAGAGTATGGATACTCCTGCTGTGCTGCCCCCAAAGGGTGGTTACTGCTCTTGCTCATCAAGAATGATTTTCATCCTTTCAAATTTAAGACTGTTTGGCTCATCAGTCCTCTTCACTCATCAATCATGATGCAGCCCTCTGAGACTGCCAGTGCTAGGCTGCTCCTCAGGAAACCTTCAGTCCTTTCATAGCACAGTATAATTAGCACCTTCTGGAATTTTGCACCTCATCATTGTGAAAGAGATTAAAGTCAATAGTAAAAGATCAGAAAGGGTGGATGGACAACAACTGACATAGGGAAATTAAATAAGGGTTCCAAGCTAGGATTAGAGAAGATGAAGGAAGAAGGAGTGCTAGAGATTCAAAGAGTCAAGGGCTGACTGTTGACGATAAATATGGCAGCAGATACACAGCATTTGGTTCATTTTATAGGTCCCAAAAGACCTCAGATTGTGACAGAAACACTTAGGGGTTTAAGAATTTTTTGGCATTCATGCATGTAGGGTAGAACTTTGGGACAATATAGCCCACTTTGGACTGGCTCTTTAGTTCTTTTTCAGGGCAAGCATGCTTTTCATTTACACTTAAGAGCACAACTTCTGGAATAGTTTTCTCCCAAAGGTGCAAGCCAAGCAACTCCACAAAAAAAATGACATGCACTAAGTGGAAACATTGAAGTAATCTGTTTCAGAACTCCTTTGCTCTAAACCAAAATGCTTATACAGATAGGACCAGTGAGTCCCTTTGAAAATTGCCTTTTCATGCTGTTGCAGCAGATCTCTGTTCTTCTTTCCCTTTTTTTTTTTAATAATTTTTCAATTCTCCTACAGAGCTTTCAACGTATTATCCTATTCCCATATATTTTTCTAGTCTCCCATTATCCCTGTCTGCTCTTCCTGACACACTAGTTCTCCACCTCCTTATCCCTTTTGTTTTTTCTTCTTTTCTTATCTTTGTCTTCCAGAGCAACAAGCCTACTCTGGAAGTTTTTATTATTTTTAATTCCTTCCTCCTTGTCTGTCTCTTCCTCATTATGGTGTTTAGCCATTCTCATCAGGTATTCTTTGCTGAACTTTCTTCTTCCCTTCATCCATCCTGTCCTTGGGTCTCGCCTGAATTCCATCCTGATTTCCAGCTGCATATCTCTGGCACTTTTTCCCTGTGGGTCCTCTCATGCAACACTTGATACATAAATAGCTTCTAACAAGTACCCACTTGATAGTAAAGTACATCCTGCAGCTTCTGCATTCAACCATTTGCAATTATTTGGTCTCATCTGCTGTTACCTTAGCTGACATTATCTTTTCTTCCCTGTCTCTGTCTTTGAAGCAAAAGAACATAAGTCAGAGACAAATCTTTACTGCCCTCTGTTTAAGGAGTTCTTATGTTCAATATCTGCTTGCTGTTGTAAAATAATGTGTAGGATAGCCTGGCTCCCTCATTTAGACCCATTAATTAACTCCTTGCTTGCTTTGTTCAGACAGTGCAATATTTTTATCTTTTTTTTAAGTATTTTACCTGTAAGGTCTTGTTTGTACTCTCAACACACAATTCTCAGAGTGCTTTGCAAACTGGATCCACAGCATGAACCCTGCAGTCTGCAGCTGAACAAGCCATGAGGACAGTTCTTTCACCATAGACAAGTCCAGTGCAGACTCTCCTGATGACACTGTTGTAGGTGATATCTTTATTGGATTCTTGTGTGGTTGTAATACTGGTTGAATGAGCTGTCTCAGTGCAAAGTTGTGGAGAAGCTATCTTGTATTGCTGGTCTTACTTCTTTTCTCATAGATAAATAATAGAAGTAACATCACACTAAAGAAAGCAACCATCTTGCACACAATTCTGTTCACATGGTCAACAGTGGATGTTTTCATTTTGAATTCAGTAACAAAAAAATTTCAAAATACTTTTATTTCCTAGATGTCATGATATCTGTCAGACTTGCATTGAGAAAAGCCTTGGTTTATCTCAAATACTGATTGTTAGGTGACACAAATGTTATGCATAAATACATGTGCTAATATTAACAAGTTTGGTTACTTCAAAAAATATGACAGAGTTACTAAGAAAACTCTCTCCAGTTCTTTCAAACCACCCTTGACGTATTTAAGTTTGGTAAATTGTGTGAGTGGTTTCAAATTCATGTTTTGTGGTATGGGAATACAACTAATTTTCTTCAGGAAAATGAGAAAATTAAGTCTTCTCTTCTGAGACTTCCTTCGTTATAACATGGGTGTTATGATATTCACCCTTTAATAATGCATATAATTTATTTCAACATAACTGTGATGGCTGAGAGATCCAAACTGACAATTCACAACTCATCAACTTAATTAGCACTTCTAGTCATCTTTGTGACAATGAATAGTTCAGATGAGTCTTGGAACAATAAGGTAATTCTAATTCAAAGTGCATGACCCAAAAGAAACCAGAAGAATGCTGATTTTTTTTTCAGTAAAGCTCAAAAAATTATGTTGTAAAACTATAGCTTTAAAGGAACCAGGAGTCATAGAACCACAGAATCACAGCTGAGTGGAGATTGGAGACATAAGAAGGTCTCCAGTCCAACATATTTAAACCTGAAGTCACATCAGCTAGGAGATCAAGGTTTCTTGTGGTTTTCTTCAGCTGAGTCTTGAAAATCAGCAAGAATGGAAACTGTAAGACCTCACTAGAAAACCTGCTCCAATGACTGACTGTCCTTAGAGTGAAAAGTTTTTTCTTATATCCTGTCAAAAATTTTTAGTTTCGATTTATGTTCATTTTCTTTTGTCCTCCTACAGTCTTGATGGCTCTCTGCTGAACTCACTTCATTTAATTAACACTGCATTTTTTTGTGGAGAACCCAAAACTGTATGCAATGTTCCAGATGTGATCTAACAAGTACCAAGGAGAGTGATAATCATGTCCCTGAATCTTGTCTGTACTTAGCACAGCCCAGGATACTGTTGTCCATCTTGGCTGCCAGAGCACACTGCTGGCTCATGCTGGCTCATCTTGCTGTCTGTCAAAACTCCCAGGCGCAGAACTTTGCACAGATTACCATAAAATTTCATAATGTTCCTGTGTCAGCCTATTTCTCCAACCTGTCTGTGTCCCTCTGCATGACAGACCTGCCCTTGAGTCTGTTCTTCCCAATTTGGTATCATCTGCAAGTTTGATGGAACTGTACTCAATTATCTCCTCCAGTTCATTGGCAAGGTGTTGGACAGGACAGGTCCTGGAACAGAGCCATGCAGCAGTGCACTTGTTTCCCTTACCCTTCTGGTAGTGTGAGCCATTAACTGCCAAACTCCAAGCCTGACTGCACAAGCAAGTTTTTGCCCCTCCAACTGTCCTCTCACGCAGGCTATCAAATTCTAGCTTGTTTACTAGAGACAGCATGGAAATGCTTGATTAAGAAAAGTTGCACTTAGAAATAATGTTGTAGGATGAGCAGTCATCCTTAGGGCCAGGTTCAGTCAGTACACTGAATGTGAGAATGTGCAGGCAAGAATTGCTCCCCAGTGGGCATATAGAGTTGTGGTGCTTTCTTTGGGTATAGATTCCAGCTCACTCTTTTTTTCTCCTCTGTCGTTCAAGAATTGATTGTGGCTAATGCCCTTTAAAATGTTAGAATTACTCAAAATTTCTGTATCATTAACTGCATTGCAAAGGGTCCAGGCTTTTTGCTGACCTCTCCTTGTAAAGGTTTGTGGTTGTGGTATTGCAATACATGTGTCATATGACCCATTTGGGGTTGGTGGTAACAGTGAAGGTGCACTCCAGGTATCTTGCTGAGGCTGGATTCCCATGCAAAGAAGAACACAAGAATCAAAGGTGAACCTCCATGCCTACAACTTGAGGGGCAAATCAAAAACAAGTCATAGTTTTTAGTCTGTGCATATTTTCTGCTTTACTCTTTTGGGCAGTCCATATAAGTTAGGATTGTATAAAAGGTAGAAATGTAGAAACTATATAGATTCTGGAATAGCCAAGTAGGTGACCTCACTAATAAGTACTGCACACAGTGGCATATTCCTGTAGGAAGAGTACAGAGTTAGCCAGTCCTAAACAGTCTACAGGCTAAGAAAATAGGTGTTCAGATTTCCCTATGAAAACAAAAGGAGGGATTGCATGAGTTTTTTCCTGTTTCTCTTTGCCATAAAAACTGTATCTTTATTCCTGCACTGCCTACTGAAAATTGCTTTGGCCCTGAACTGCAATGACATCTGCACCAAAACAGTCTCAAAGCCAGCATTAGTTGATGTGGTTCAAAATCATGCCAGAACACATTCAAACAGATAAGAGGAAGGATGATTGCAAACTTGTTGCTTGCACCATACCCTGATATTATTTTAGTTGAAAATATAGATATAGTTGCAGTAGATTCTGACAGAGGAAATGATAATTTTTGAGGCTTAGTCCTGAGATAGTTTTAGGTATGTGGGAACTTGTAAAGCACATATAAATATGAAGTTTAGGTACTTCTTGGAAAGGTAATTTTTATGTGCCCCCCCAAAAAAGTATTTAAATTCCAACTGGATCCTTAATTGGTTATCTAAATCCTTTTCTGACACTTCCCTTACTGTCTAGCTTTTTTTCCCCAATATGAGTAGCAGTAGAGACAGGGAAAGGGTGCTTGTTAACAAAATCAGATTTAATATCAGAGGAAGTTTTCCAGCTCACCTGGATGAGCTTTTGATAAGGACCTTGCTCATAGTTTATTTTTCCCACTGCTTCAGTCTTTTGTGGTAGTGGATCTTTATGAACCTGAGCATGGAAAAGCATTTAAAGGTCTCAGCAAATAACAGATATATTTCTAAATTGCCAGCTGTCATTGATGAAACGGAAGATGACAAAACTTTGTATAAAACAACCCTTACTGGGTAAAGGAAAATTAGATAAAGAAAACATTTAAACTAACTGCCACAGAATAAAAGCCTCAGAGAAATAGAACTCTGGAAACCACAAAATCTGAAAAATGTTCACTTATCAAGCATTGGATTAGGCTGCCCAGGGTGGAATCTCCATCCTTGGAAGTGCTCATTTGGCATGTGGATGTGGCACTTGGTGATATACTTTAATGGTGTACACAGCAGTGGTGGGTTAATGGCTAGGCTCAGTATTCTTAGATGTCTTTTCCAGCCTTAATGATTCCATTATTCTATCTTTGTAAATGTGTTGTGTTTGTTTAGTATATGGGGGTTTTTTTACAACTATATGTCTTTCCATCACATTTATTTGTTGAACATACACATATCTAAAGAATATGCATATTGGCTAAAATGCAATTATGTGAAGATTGATGAAAGATGTGAAGTGCTAAATCATAAGATGAAACAAAAATTAGTTTGTGTTTTTCTGTGCTTCCAAAGCCAAACATTTTATCATTACAAAATTCCATTAAACATTGCCAGTAAAAATAATGCTTACAGAAGATTAGGACAGCAGTACAACAGATTGTCTTTCTATATTTCATCCTTCCTAAATTTTGTTAGATTAAATAGTTGCTAATAATTGTTGCAACTTATTTTTGTGGCAAGTTATTATTATATAATAACTGGAAAGTTATTCTTGCTGAAATTACTGATTTTTAAGAGTTTTAATACTGTTCAAAATGTTGAAGCTACTGTGCAGCATCATTTGGCTTCTTTCTACCTGCCTGTCTCTCAGCTTTTTAAGAAATGACAATTAAATATATTATGCCTAGAAGCACAATATTTTCTTTCTTTTAAAAAAGTCTTTAATTGACCCTTTCTACAATCTTTTGGTGCTAGATATTCTTTAACGCCTGATCATTGAGAAATGTTTGACATTACAAAAGGTCTCCCTGTATATGCTAGCCAGTGGCTAACATTCTGTTATTCACCTGGTTTATTTTAGCTTAGATATTGTGCATAACCTCTGGCTTCTAAAGCATCCACACAACTGAAGAACTTGGTAACTGTCTGCCACCTCTGGAGCCAGAAAATGATTTCCCATTTATTTTAGAACTGTGTAAGGCATCATGCTTTAATCCTCATCAGTCCATTTCAGTCCTTTGCTTGATCACTCACCTTCACAGCTGTAGGTATTTCACCATGAAAATAGGATTCAAATGCTTTCAGCCCTCAGGCACAAAATCACTGAGTGTCATGCCATACTTGTGTCATTGGCAATCTTAAAAAAATGCAGATGCTTTAAAGAAACAGTTTTGTAAATTAGAAGTAAAACTGCCTTGTGTGTATGTACTAGTTTATCCTAAGTATAACAGTTAATTAATTGTGTTCTGCTTAGTGATTTTGAGAGGTAGAAACTTGATATTCTGTTAGACATTATGTTGTTTATAAGCTGCTACTGCTGCTAGGGGAAACTATCACAATCTGTTGTATTTATCCATCATTTATCAAAGGACAACGAAGATAAATAAGAGATGGTGTCATTGCTGTGCATTCAGCCACCACAAAGATGCTCTGCTACAGTTGTCATCACAATAGGGAGCAGAAAATAAATGTACACCATCCCTGGTAGTGTAACTGCCGGCTCCTGAAAGGGACTTGCACATTAATGCCATCTCCTCCTTCCAGCATGTGAGATGGGGCTGACCATGATGTCAGTCAGGAAAACCAGAACCCTGTCAGTTGTCTGAGCTGTCTCTCCCAATAGACCCGTGCTTTTATGAGACCCTCCATAGCCATTGTGATGCATCCACTTCCATTTACTATTTACCTTTCTCTTAGTAGACTTTTAGAGATGATACCTTAAACTTCTAGTTAGTCTGTTTCTCCATGGAGTTGTCCACATTATCCCAATACATTATTGTAACGATATCTTCTTTCTCTGTCAGACCCTTTGTATAACAGAGCAAATACTTCAGTAATTTTGTAAGATATTTTCTAATGAAGTTGCTTGTTATTCTAATGCTTTTGTCTCATATCAGTTTTGGGATTTGCTTTTCATTAAGCATAAAGTCTCCTAAATTTTAAGATTACTGGCATCTCATCCCCTCGTGAATTGAGAAGTCACCACCTAAAGGCACCTTTCATGTAATATCTGAAGTGCTTACCAAAGAATTGAAAATATATAGTGTAGAAAGCTGAATGTAAAACTACAATGAAAATGGAAGTTAAGAGCAGAATCACATTAAATGTCCAGGGAATGCAGGAAAAGAGGTATCCATTTCCTTGTCTGAATCAGAAATGTTGATGGGGGAGGGCTGTTGTGGAGCCCGTTAGCTTCACTTCCATTGTCCAGGTGTAATTCTGCATCTGGTTATAAAACTGCAGTGGCCTCTTCTACTATGTCTTAGTGAAGAGACACAAATGGCCATTTGTTCTTTAGGAAGATGTCTCAATTGGTATTGCAAACAGAAGGCCAAAAGCAAATGACTTTCAGCTCTCAGCCACAAAGGTGACCATTAAAATTTATTATATGAAGTGTTCCTCTGACATGTAGCTACAAGGCAAGAGCATGGTTAAAAGAGAAGACAGATTTAAAAACCGTCATTTTAAAAATAAAACCACTAAATATTTGATAAGCCAGCCAGGATAGATTTGCATTCATTGGCATTATAAGTGGGGCTGTGGCACCATGTTTTCTTGTCAGGTTTTACTTGAAGTGTAAAGTCATATGGTAAATGTGAAATCTGAAAGGGAGAGCTGTGTTCCCTTCCTGCCTATCATTAAAATCCATTACCCCACAAGTCAGTGTAAGACTTAAATGGCTGAAGTAGCCCCCTTTATTGAAGAAACAGAAGTGGAAACAAGTCTGCAGTTTGGAGAGGAGAAAGCCATAGGGTTGTGCTCCAGGGTTACAAAATCATGAAGGTGATTAATGAGATAAATGCATTCCAAAGCCTTATACAGCAAGTCCCACAAGACTGGAAATAGGGAACTGGAATAGTTTAAAACAGATAAAAGCAACTGGTGAACCAGTGGAAGTTCACTGTTGCCACAGGAGTCTGTGAAGAGCAGAGTATTGGCAGGCTTTTCCAAAAGGGATTGGACAAATTAACAGACAGCGAGCTGATAGACACTGTTGGGAATTAGACAGGGATGAGGAGATCTGTTTGAAGCTGCCTTTCTGCAGTAACTATGACGACTTCTCAGATACTGTCATCATCTCTTCTGTCATGAGCAAATACCTCTCTCTTCCTATTGCTGCAGAATAATAAAAGATTTTCTATAAAGACACCAGGGTACCTATCTGAACACTTTCTAAATGTGCACATGGACTGCTTTTCCTGTTGTGCAGCCAGATCTTCCCTCTGGAATGCTATGCACATTGTCTCTTTTCCTATCATTCATGGACAACAGAAATTGAATATCTTTCCCATATTTCAAAATGCTGCTGAATCTTTCCTATATTTAGACATCTTTTTTCCACATCTCTTGAGACAGTTTTCTCACACAGATTTTAGGTTACTCTCCTCTGGACATTAATATGTCCCCAGCTTAATAAAAAACTGACTTCAAAAATGTTCAAAAGGGGACATTATACTCCATAGACTACCTCATATATGGTTAAGGAGAAAGTCTGGATTTTAAAATTGAGATAATATCAGGCTCTAGAGAGAGCCCCACAACATTTATATGCCCCACTTTGCTGACAGGAAATATTTTTTACCAAGTCCTTAAATCTTATTTTTCAACTGGGTCTGCATCCATCTTATAGTGCTGTCATCTAGACCATGTTTCCCAGCTTTTTTTGTGAAAAAATGTTGAGGACTGTGTTAGAAAAATCATGTTCAAGTCACACCAACAGCAGTCTCAATGGTTAGATAACCTGGCGTGAAATTAGTCTGGCTTGATACAATTTCTTCTTGACATACTCACAAAGATTGTTTCTTATCAATGTATTATCTACTAGGTAGTCATAAATTGTTTGTCTTCTATCACAGTTCAGTATCATTCTGTATATTGAAGTAAGACTGAGTTGTTTAATTTCTCCAATATCATCTCATTTCCCTTTTTTATGACTGGGTCATCCATCATCTTCAGGGGCATCAAGCCATGCCCCTGCATCTCTCTCGAAGCTCAGCCTCCTGAGGCTCACAGTCTCTTTTTCTTCACTCATGGGGCTCTCCTAGCCTGCACTGTGCTAAGAGTTGCTTGACAGTCACATATCTCAGGCATTATCAGTTAGTCAGCCTCTCCTTCTACTTCTAAATAACCCTGGTGTTCCTCACTAATGCACCAACCACTGTTGCTAAGGAAAACCCTTTATTCTCTTTCCTGAACCACCTCACATGGTTGGGAGTAGCCCCTGGTGAATAACCACTTTGCTGTTCCCCTAAAAACCCCCTTGTTCTGTGATTTTTATTGACCTCAGCAGTGATCAGTCTGTTGAGATGGTTGGCTGGGGATCTCCTTCCTTTTACTCCATTCCCCCTCTGTATTGACTCATTTCTCTTGTCATATAGCCACGTTTCCTTGCATGGATATATTTTCCTTTGCATGTTTTCTTACTTTGCTGAACACAGGGGTTACTGATCTATGACAAGGTTTCCTGGATATTGTCATGGTGCACATAATAGTTAATGACAGAGTAGGATTTAAGAATCAATCTACAAGGTAAAAACAAAATATGGTTGTGGCAACTTTCTTAATATTTTGGTTCTCATAATTTCGCGGTAAAGGAAAAAAAACCAAAATACAAATAAAATGCAAATTCAAATCAGAGGGATTGATTAAGCACTCCAGTGTGTGTTAAAAATACAGTGCTAACCATAATACATCTCACTTTCTTGAAAAAAAATGTAATTCTTTCAGAATTCTTCTAGATTCCCATACCCATTTGCTCTGAATAAAGCAGACTATCCTCCTAACATGGAACTTTAGGTCTGTAAATCAGTTAAGCAAGCTATGACACAACATTTCAAAGCTTCTATATAATTTAAGAAAATTGGCTCTTAACAGTACTAAAATATCTCGCTGAAATGCACAAATTTAGTAATATTTCTCAGAAGAAAAATGTTTGTTCTTCTTATGGCATTTATGTTTAATCTTGTTTCCTATCTATAGTTTTGCTTCCAAGAATTATTGTGACAGTCATTAAAGTAAACATTCTTTTTAAAATCTATCAATCACCGTTGACATTTTTTTCTGTTTAATGGCACTTTGCAGTTCTAGAAACACAATCTTTCCATCCTTTGCTAAATGTCAAAGATGGCACAAAATACTGTGTTTCACTGTTCCAAGTAAAATAATTTTTTACTTTTTTTTTAAAGAGAACAAATTCATCTCCCTGAAAGAGAAAACAACTGATGGTTCTGTATCTTTTCAAGTGTTGCACAAATCAGAGTACAATATTGGTAAAGCTTGTTTCCAACACAGCTGTATCTCCTCTAACAGTCATTTAGACATAGAACAAATTTCCAATTATTTACTATTGCAGGCTGTTCTAAATTCATTTATTTTGAGTTAAAAGCACAGCAAACAGAACTGAAATGATGATGGTAGCTTCAACAATTTATTTTCTGCAATGGAACAGTGTTTTCATTCTTCAGTTTCCCTTCTCTGCTTTTCAATGCTAATGTTAAAACGTAAAGCTGCTCATTTATTCTTCAATTTTTTTTTATTCCCTAAAAATTCTTTTAAACAATTTTAAACCTATAATAACACTGTTCTGGTTTGGTTTAAAAAATGTTATTATTCATGTGATCTAAGAAACAGTTGGATTAAATGTTTTTTAGGTGTGTCTTAAACATTTTTCATGAAGTTTTCATTAAGACATTTTTCATTTTCCCTGTTAAGAAAATTTTGCATCATTGGAATCAAAATATTAATGGGAATGTATTCCCTTAATAGACTTAATTGAGAGGTTTCAAGCATGCCCAAGGTTTAAATCACTCTCATTCTTTAAATTTGTGGATGTGTGTGGACAATCGCAGGTTTGGATTGGCCAATCCAAATTTATTGATTATCCTTTGTGAAAAATGACCTCTCTTTATGGAAACTGAGAAGAACATCATTTGTGTAATTAAAAAAAATACTGAGCTGGAAAGATCCTTGAACACTTGAATTTATTACCCATCTCAGATATTTGGATTTTGAAAGCAAATATATTCCAGAAGTTTTTGCTTTGTTTATTTTGGTTTTATCTGAGAAATATATGCTGGTTTTCGTGGTAACAGAGAAGCATGGACTAGTTTTCAAATTCCTATGTATAGAGCAATTGCAAATAGCATGCAAATTTACTGCAGAATAAAAGTGGCATTGTTGACAAGTTATTTTAATGCACTGTTGTGGCAGTACTAAGAAGGCTTCTTTCAGTCTCCACAACAAATTAATGAGGAAAAATGTGGAGTGCCTCTGACTGTCTAACATGGGGAATTTTTCAAAATTAGTTAAGGCAGTTCCTTGCTGATTTTAGGACAGTGCTTTAGTCAGGATTTCCATTTTCAATCAGATATGTGTTTCTGACTTCTACATACATGACTGATGTTAGTCAGCTGCCTATATTTGTAGTCCAAAGACTGAATTATTCCAAATCAGAAATAAACCCTGATCTAAATTTTAATTCTTGACATGGAAAGTCTCTGGGTTCTCACTTCTGGTTCCCTGGTGGTGCCTGCCAAAAGAGAACAGTTCTTATTCTCAATCAATGCTCTATAGAAGGCATCAGGAATGGCTGCAGTGGTGTCACTGGTGTCATTCACCAGTGTCACTACCAGGAACAGCAGTGAAAATGAGCAATGTAGGTTAGGCCTCTGCTTCTGTTGTGCTTTACTCAGTGTTTTATCTCCCTGCCTGACTGCAGGTGAAATGCTAGTCTAGTCTGATTCTTCATTTATATTGTTTTCCCAGGAGAAGTGTTGAAACACAGGATTTCAGAACATTGCATGGCACATGCTGAAACAGCAGCCACATTTCTGAAGGATGGGGCTTTTAGTGAAAGTAGAGACTGGAAATGTAAAAAGAGTTGCTGCTGCTGCAAGCCAGACTGAGGTAATGTAAACTGAGTTGTGCCTGTGTCTCCTTGATGAACCATTCTTTTCAATCTTTCTTCTGAGGCAGACTATCAGCAGTGATGGAACTGTTAGGAATTGAGAGCTACATCCCCAGGCCTGCTGAAAAGGGCACCAGACACAAGATTCAGAAGTGGATCTTCCAGGCTTTTTGCAGTTCCTGTTACAGAGGGGTTATATCTAGGGTCTAGTCTGTAGAACATTTCAGCTAGGAAATGATAGTATCTTTCCCACATCCCCTGAAATACAGTAATTTTAAAATTCTTTCCTTTTGTCACTGTACTAAAATATGTGTTACTTGAAGACGTGATTTTATCCTTAATGCTGGCACACAAAAAACATCAGGGTACATAAGTTGCAGTCCCCAGAAAATAAGACTTTAAAAATATTTGAAGTTTACCTGAGAATAAAAAAGGAACGTCAACAGAGCTAACCCATTGTAGTGGAATGATGGAAACTTATTTTCCCGGGTTTTTTGGAGGGACAGTGGATTATTATCATGATCTCTAAGCAAATGGTGGAGAAAGAACATGATTTTTTATAAAAAAGAACAAAATCTCACATTTCCCATTTTTTTCAGCCTAAACTAAATAATCCTTTTGCATGAAGTTTCAGAAAATGAAAACTCATATTTCTGCTGACTTTTTGATTTGTGATTGATGTTGTGCAATTTTAGCAAATTTATTTTCAGCTAAAATTCACTTTCTATTCTCCACCCAAACCCTTTGGTCATGAACTCTGTATTCGTCACAAGAAGTAAAATTACAGTGCTTTCCACTCACAATAAAGAATAAATTCTAAATCAATGTTATATTTCAGAAAGGTAAAGAATTAATAATATTTTGGTTTTGCAGTCTTCGACCAGTCCACTCAGCAGCATTCCTCTCTTTTCTTAAGTGTCATGCTGTTGAACAGCATTTTGGTCTCAGTTTCCCATGCTAAAATGAGAAGTTTTAAATTATCTTTAATTTTTTCCATTTCTTTCTACTGAAAACTGGAAACATGTTTTGGATTGCTTGGGGAGCAATGCCGAGGACTTCGTGTAATCTGTCAATTTCAACATGGTCATGCTCATCCTGAGAAGCAGGAAGATTGACAAGAACTGCAACATTTCAATAGGAAATGAAATTAATAAATAAAATATGAAAATTAATAAGTAAATATAAAATATGAAAATAATAAGTAAATATACTGAATAAGTAAATATACTGAATAAGTGAACAGCAGGTGTATGGGGCAGGTTTGTAGTTCTCCTTGGCTGTGTGAGCAATGGCGCACGCCCCATTGCCAGAGGTAGGATGTGTGCCACAGCTGAGCCCTTCCCTTGGGGCATTCCCCCCTTCCCACCTGCACCCTAGGACAACTGGCACTTGTGGAGGTGCAAGTCTTGACAGTAAAGCATGCCAGTGAACAGGAGAGGAGGATGCCATTTGGCTAAAAAGAGCAAGCTGAGCTCTCTAATAAGAGAGAGAATCATTTGGGGTAATCATTTGTGCTCCTCCTAGTCCTCCATGTGGTAAAAATTACAGAGTTTTTACCTTGAGAATTCTACTTGTGATTTGCAAGTAGGAGATACGAAATCCACTTCCTTTGTCTTTGTCCTCTCTTCCATGTGTTATCTCACTAATGTCATTTAGTATCAATATTTGCTTCAGTTTAAGTAAGTTTGCAGTTTTAATGGACTTCATGGCTCTCCTTTCTCTTTAAGTGCTCTCACAGCAGCATTGAATCATGCAAATCTGTGCAAGTACTTTGTCAACAACCATTCAGCCTCCTGAAGTGTGCTGGCCATTTCTAAATTTACATTTATTACAGTGCTATGGGCACTAAGGATATCGAACTATTAATAAAATTGGTGTGAGGAATCTAGTTAAAGGGAAGCTTTCCTCTTCAGTTAGTTTTAGTACAAAAAAGGAAATACTTGTTTCTAGGCATATCCAAGCTAAAGTGACCTGGAATCTGCCAATTTCCTTTCTAATACATATTCCTTTGCATATAAATATGTAATTGTAATTACAAGTCCCTCAGTCAGGCCTCTGTGCACAATTTTACCATTTGGTAGTAGAAATAAAAATAAAGCAATATCAAAACAGAAATAAAAAATATAGCATGTAGCATTCACTGAACACTGTTCCTAATTCATTGTCTGTCTCAGTAATCAGCTCTCCATCAAATCCTGCGGAAACATCTAAGGTGAAGTACTTTATGGAAGTCTATTGGTTTCAGTAGTTTGATAAAAAGGATGTACCTAAAAATGGGTGGGTTATTTTCTTGGGAGGAGAAGGGCTAGATGTTGCTCTACAGTCGGATTGCCCTACAAAATGGAACCCAGGTCTTACCTCTCCTTAATAAGAGGATATGAAAAACCTGAATCAAGGTTTGTACTTAAATGCTGTGCATAGAGCTTTTTCTCTTTTGTTTTGTTTCATCAGCCTTTAGTATGTCCTGTTTTTACTGTTTGGCTACGTTACTTCATACAATGCTTACACTTGGACTTCTTCCCTAATTCTCTTCCCCCTATGGTTTTAATATCTCTAACTCATCTCTTCCAGTTCATAAGTTACAGGCATGTTCCTTTCCTCTTCCATCCAATTTCTCTTCCTTAATAAAGTTTTCCTATTGGCTTCAACAGTTTTGCAATAAACATCTGCAGCTGGAGAGGGAGTATCCTTGCTTTCAAAAGTCACCGATTTCTACCTCCAGTTGTGCTAGAAGATCCCATTCTCAGCCTCTGGCCATACCTTCTCCTGTGCATTGTGGGGCTCTGGTTCCTGTAGAACCTATCAATCTCTGGTGCAAACTCACTGGTGCCACACATTCTGCTCACCTGCCTCAGCAGGGCTTGAGCTTCCTACTGCTGAGGCCATTCCTCCAGTCTCAGGCTCAGGGACACCCTGGGCTTTCTGTGTAGCTGGAGAAGTAGATGGGTGCATCTGCTTTGAGGACCTGAATTCTGTTCCTAGGACTCCAACTTGACAGAAGTATCCCTTCTGCTGCTTCCAGCTCTGCAGATGGTACACACTCCATAGCTTCTGATTATACTGTCAGTAATATATGCATAACTGATAGAAAAATGGATTCTGGAGGATGGTAGGTCTTATTATTCTTTGGATTTGTTTATAGTAAATACCTCTCTCATTCCTAGAATTATTGCTGTCATATTTAGTACTAAAATTACAGACTTAGTGGTGCAGCAAAGTATTTCTATGACATTCAAAAATAACAGACTCAAAAGACATCAGTCTAAATATACTGAGCTGCAATACGTTCCAGCAAATCAGTCCTTTAAATGTGCCTATTGCAATAGGACTGAATTGGGCTGTGATGGGAGTAGGAAAAGGATGAATGTTGATCAGTGTATGGTGAATGTTATATCAGTGTATGGTGAAAGATACTCTTGTAGCAGAGGGGTTGATTGGACCTGTGAAGGCAAAGACCTATTTCCCTGCTCTGCTACAGATAACAAGTGCAAACTCAGACAAAGAAATGTAAAAACCATTGACTTCAGTGGCCTAAGTTAGAAGGGCTAGCTCTGGAAAAAGAATGTAGTGTTTTAAAGCATGAACAGCCAGATGCAATGGTTCTACTTCATCTATTTGTACCTATTCCAAGGGCTCTCATCCACCCCTTTTCCCTTTAAATCTCATCTTAACCTGCTGCTGAGACACTTCTCTTCCTTTTTTCAGGGGTCTTTAAGCCCTGGGAAAGAGGTCTTAAGAGGCAGGATGTTTTCAAAATAGAGGCCTTAGTGTTGAACTCTAAGGCACAGATCAATAGCTGTTGAAAACTCAGCTTACTGCTACATTTTGCTGCTATTACCCCTCTCCACAGAGTCCCACTAAGTCTCCAAGAGTGTCAAAAGAAGGAAAATGTCCTAAGCAAATCTGATTTTAGTCCTTTTACATCATTCCCCTATCTGCTCCAATACTATTCTAGGGAGTAGGCTAAGTCATATTAACCTGGGCGTTTTTTGGAACCAACCTCAAAGATAATGTTTGCATGTCTGGCACAAGGAAATGTTTGTAATGCTGTTAGCAATTACTTCTTATGAGATTATCCTCTGAAATAGGTGACTCAGACCTTGTGTTGGCTGTAGTTTTGGGACAAGACATGAATTCTAATTTCTTATGAGTTAGCCTGAATTCATGAATGGAAGAAAAGTCTTGTCTGGCAGAGTGACACACACGCGCACACACACACACACACACTCTCTCTCTCTCTCTCAGGAGCTGGTCTTCCAGAGGTCAAAAAATCTCTTTAATTTTGTTCACAGGCATTGTCAGGGAGGGCTCTCTCTCTGTAAACCATTCTGTCTTTCTCTGAGGGTTTGAAGGGAGATACTCTCTATCAAATATATGTTAGCTAACTAAATTTATTCTGATACTCTGTCTCACTATGAAATCCTCTGTAAACGCTATGATTTCTTTTTCAAAATGATATCTGCCACACTTTCATTTTCTTTATATCTTTTGATTACAAATTAAAGGAAGTTCAGGAAAGTAATCTAAGCAAATTTGTCCATTTTGTAGCTTGAAGGAATTCTGTGCACACCCAGACAGATAAAAGTTGTAACTAAACATTTAATTTCATTCCATCTAGCCCCTCCATCCTTTGAGCCTCCCAAGGCAGCAGAGTAAATACAAAAGCAGCATAGATAACACTGTTCCAAGCAGCTGTGAAATGAGTCCACTGTGTATAGTACTAAACAATTCAGATGACCAGAACCGAATATTCCTCTTAACTTGTGTTGCAAGCATCTGGTGGGCAGTGAGCTGTGGTTGCCTTGCCATGTTCATTTCTTTCTTCATTATTTTTCACTTGGCTAGCCTGAGTCCTGTGCATGCCTTGGCACTCTCTTGAGCAAGGTACTGTACTGGTTTGCATTGCAGTTATCATGGTGAGGCTGTGGCCCCCAGTTTTAGACCCCATCTCATTAAAGTAGTGAAGATTTATAAGCCAGTAGTATTCCTGTCCTGCTCCTGTTTCTTTCCTTCCTGAAGCAAAAGCAGTCATGAGCTAAATGTCTTTATCATTCAGGCAGATAAATTGGAAATTTAATAGAATTATAAGCCATTTCCAGAAATAAACCAATCAATTGATTTTATGTTTTTTGATTATTTTTCTGTTCTGTGGGCATATTGGGCTGGTAAAATCAGAAAGGTGGAGTCAGTCTTTGAGGGTAAGGCAGGTTCCATTTCATTTTGCTTTATTTTCAAATATTTCAAGGTTCTCAAGGGATTACTAGTTCACATTCTTATTGGGCATCTTTCTGAGAGTACAATAAGAGGATTGGGGAAGCAAAGTGAGCTTTAGAGACAGCTAAAAATTGGAATGCCTCTTTCCCTTTGCTTTGATTACCTTACTTTGATGGGCAAGTCCAGCTATCCATGTCTCTGCCTGGGAGGAACAGTCCCACAGACCCTGGAAAAGCCCAGGGGCAAGGATGAGTGAAGGAGACAGTCCTGGTCATAGGCTAGAGTGAAAAAGAGTGAAGAAAAGAGCTGTTTGACTGAAGAAGAGTTCATGTAAAATGGCCTTCCCACATAATGGGATACAAATATTTCACTGGCTGCTTTTATCCCTCTGAGCTGTACTTCTAGGAATTAAACTATTCCTCAATTTTTCAAAGATGGCTATACAGGTGGACATATCAGGCACAAGTCCAGTATTTCCCTGATTAGATGATTAGTAGCCAAGACTGCATGAAATTGATGGGCATGTGATCATGCAGTTTATGCACAAAAATATACCATCAGTTTTTCTGGAAATGCTCAGGCTTTTTTAAACTTTTTTTTTAGCATTTCATGGGATTGTTAGTAGTCATCCACCTCATGTAATTAGCCCAACAACAGACTAATTATTCCCTGCCAAATCAACACAAAAATACTACATTGGCATTCTTAGGAACTCTGAATATCCATGTGCAAAATCTTGTACTTCTTTGGGCCCTCTTATTTCTCATGCTTTCCCTTTTTAGATTTTACTTATGGATATAATTATTAAAATTGGCTTTGAAAAACTAGCAGGAGATTAGCTGCATATTTGAATGGTTTTATTCAATGAAGATAAATTTACTAATTTTTAAATTAATTTTCTTTAGTGCTTCGAACCATTTGGAGAGGATCCATTATTATAAATGATTTAATCAAAGTACTGTATTACGAATGCCATATTTAATTAGCAAAGATATCAGGTAAACTGTTATAGTATTTCATTATAATTATAAATCTACATATAGTTACATTAAAACTAGGAAGTCAGTAATCAGTACAGTGCTGCAGCAATTTGTGATGTGTATCTGTTCTTATAAAAGATGCAATTTGAATTAATTTATGGTTTCAAGTTCTCAGATGACATAGATTAGTGATGAACTGCAGGAGTTTGGACCAACAAAAATTTTTGCTAATGTTATGTTAAGGATTAAAATGTTGTGAAAAAAAAGAAATTAAAACATGCTTCTTTCAAATTAAATTTAAATTTAATTAAATTAAGTTTACCAATAGTAATTAATAATGACCATGTCATGGTGACAAAGATTTAAAATAAGGAGTAGTACTAAACACAGTTCAGAAACAGTCCATACTTTGAAAAACCCACAACTAAAAACAACCCACTCCAACTAACTTTTGCAATCTCCACAACTTTTCGTGTTCATAATGTTAAGTAGATATAAAAGTGCTTGCCGATTTGAGGCCTAAAAATGCTCTTGCCTAAATTGTATTCATCCTTTACAGATTTCTGTAGTGGAACTACTGCTGGTTTCTACTGCATTGAGTAAAGGTTGGACCTTGTCACACAGCCTTATTCGTCAGAGTACAAAGTGACATTATGAACAACTACTTGCAAATAATCAGAATGCAAAAGCCAGACTAGGACTTTATTATAGAATTTGTTCTGTTCAAAGGAGAAGCCAAACACATTCCTGGAGAACTGATATGACTGGAGGTTTTACCTTCCAGGCTCCCAGTTGGGGCACAGGTTAGTCAGTGATTTCAAGAACTCAGAGATGGTGTTAAACACCACAGCTCAGTCCCATCTGCAAATGCACAAGTACAAGAGTTTTCTGTTAGTCTGTTCAGCTAGGAAGTGCTGCTCTTTAGTAGTGTAACATATGTTCTCTTGTTTACATCAAAACAAATATACCCAAGGCTAGACTGAACCAGGGGCTCCTGGGAGAGTACTTGACTGAGTTTTGAAATGTAGTGACTGGTTCCAGAATGGATATTGCAGTTCTCTGGAGTACAGCTGTCAGTTAGCTGTGTTCGCCTTTCACTCTTTCCAACTTCTTGACATAAATTAAATTTCTGAAAGGCAGAGAGTGGACTTCAAGAGAAAACTAAGGACTAAGAAAGATGAAAGGAGGTGAGAATTGACTTACTGATACTACTGATACAGTAGTTCAGCTTTACACCCTTATTAGCAAACAAGAAATGAATTTATATGTATCTTATTGGGTTCCTGTAATTCTCCTGAGGTGGGGCCAGTTGCAGATGAAAATACATTGATGAGTTTATGCGCTAGAGAATTTTAGTCTAGTGTTTCACCTAATTAAATCCTAACAGGATAAAAGAAAAGCACTGCTCCCTAGAGATGCAGGTGGGTGCATACTGCTAATATCTGTGTATACTAGACACCACTGACTGCAAGACAAGGCTCAAAGTAACTGGGTAAAAGTTCTGATAAAGCTGTCTTTTCTCTGGATATTTGAGAAGACTTTCATATACCTATGATCAAATGATTGTCTCACATTTCTTGTCATAACCTCCACCATCCCAAACTCAGTGAAGAAGGACTGATCGAAGGAATTAAACAGTTCTTTGAAATTAAGTCAATAACCTATGTAGATGTTGCACAAATATTCTCCAGATGACAACAATTCAAATGAGCAGGAATGACATTTATTGTAGGCCTGCTTTTGGGTATTCCTTTTCAAGACATGTCTTCAGAGATTTACACCTGAACCCCTGTAGGACATCATGTTGTCCTGTGTCATGCATGGCTCCCAATGCATCTATGGGGAAAACTGGGAATGCAGAACCAGATTCCACTAAAGAATACTAAGGTAGTTTATGAGGGCAAAGACCAAGTGCTGGAGCCCAATTCTGTGGTAAGAGAAGAATTAACACTTCTGATGGCTTGAGTTACAGTCTTGTCTGCTCCCTGTTAGCAGGGGCTCGCACTAGGTCTGTCTTGCAAAATCTCACTCTTTTAAGCCTTGTACTTTCATCCTCAGGTTTCTTCAGATAATAGGCAAGTCTTCCACTTGGATTAGGAGTAATACCTGCATAAAAACTCATCCTTGCAACTGTAATGAAGTAAGAGCAACGCAAACCTCTGATCATACTCATTTGGCAGTGAGGGCAAGCATCAATTATAAACACATAAACTCAGAATATGAGGTTTGCCATGCATTTTGTGGTAGTTTGTAACACACTGCTCACCTGTATATCATACAATCCTGTCTGTGACTCAGATTTTGGAGATATGTGATTATAGGGATGAGCAGCATGCTACAAATCAATACAGATACGTGTGAAGCAGTACATAGATTTTACCATACAGTATATAGATTTTTTACCACAAGTTAGCAACACAGTCTTTATCTCTGCTCCTGACCTGATCTGACAGAGTGAAAAGAGCTGTTCACAAGCCATTCACATATTCACAGATAGATCTCACAAGTGTACTTGAAAGAATGTGCTACAATCAATGCCATGCACTTGCACCTGTCAACAAGGAGGTGAAAGTAAATCTGAAGGCTGCCAATATCTTCATGTACAACTATTTGCCCAGACACCGTGTCTTATATCCTCTTCATCTGCAGCCAAGAGAGCTAGAAACCATTATTTTCATGAAAACAGAGCATTCAGGAAAGGCTGCCTACACATGCAGGCTGACTAAAGCATGAGTTCTTCGGTCACAGTTTATTGTGAAACACAGAGAGGGGCCACTTGAGTCTCAAGTAAAAATAGCAGCATTAAAAGGCAACTTATGTCTTAGATTTTTTTCTTTAGTGTTTTGCTTTGCAAATTTCATTAAATACAATCAGAAATAGCTTGCTTACTTTTTTATGTTCCATCAAGAGCGATCTTCATTGACTGAGATGGAGTTGGAAATCAACAGAAAGCAATGCCAATTTATTTTTTCAGGCATTTTCAGCATCTGTTGAATTTCAGCATTATTGTTATGCTTTTCAAAGCTTCCATTCTTACAAGGCAGTTCAAGAAGGGAACAACAGCAAGAAAGGTTCATAAGAAAGGATGATTATTTTAAAATATATTTTTTTAAATGTCTGTTAACCTTTGCTTTTCAGTTCTTGAAAATCCAGCCAGCATCTTTCCAGAACTCAAGTGTCATTCTAGAAACCGAATCATATCCAAAGCTCATGCTTCCATAGTGGAGCTCTCTGTAATAAACTGTTCTCTCAAAAATTGCTAACAAACCTTTCCAAAATGTAACTCTTTTCCAATAAAAGACTGCCACAAGAAGGAAGTGCATGAGAATGAAACACCAGTCCTGGAGTCAGTCTTGCCAGCAGTTCGGTCTTGTACTTGATGCTGGTTGTCTTGGTTTCTGTCAGGCCAGGACACTGGTTTAGTATATCAAGTTGCTCTTTTGTTGGATCTCACATTCCACACCTGAAAAATGGATGTAGAATGTTTTGCTGTTTTTTCCAAGACTGAAATGTGAACCATGCCTAGAAAAGTAGCTCTAAATTTTATGACTTAGGATATGCGCCTTAGTCTCCTGTCACTGTAGCAGCTTCTCTGTGCCATGAGAAAGCTTTTGCCAGGGGGCTCCTGCTGAAACTCCTTCAGCTGCCATTTCCACCCTAGGAATGGCTGGGGATACCTCAGCCAAACAGCCCCAAAATATTCTCATAAATGGAGAGTTGCAAACTGTTCCTGTATTTATCCCAGAGGAAGGCAGAGATGTCTTTGAACTTGTCTTTGATCAGCCACTTTCAGCCCTTTGCACATTTTGGTCTTCTTGAGAAACTTAATGCCATCAATGCCACAGTACCTCTTTTCCATGTTGCAAATCCCAGTGTTTTCCTAATGCGTTGTTGCTGAAAACAGACACATCTGTGGGAAGAAGGGTAAATGTCACAAAACATAGAATATATAACTGTAATATAATTACTCTATCACCATTAAACAATAAAAAATTACATTGACAAGTCATGCAATTTTTGTATTTAAGTGAATTATCTGTAAAATACGGGAATACCAGACCTTGTAAATGAATACTGAGAAATTTGGGCTGCTGCTTATTTATTAGAGCTTCCTTCCTGCAACACTCCTAAAAATGTACTTGTAAGAGAAATTGTTTCCACTAGGAAGACAGTAGGCCGGGTAAAAGGAATGAATGATATCTCAGCTGAAAATTCTTCACAAGGATAATGGAAATCTTTGCAAGAAAAACAACTTCTTTGGTGTAGAGTCTTTTAAAAGTCTTTTAGAAAATAATAAACTGGCATTTTTAATGTGAACAAGAAGTTGCTGAGCACTTTGAAAATAGTCTGGTGACACAAGGCAATCTTTTCTTTTTTTTTCATGTGTGATCTACAAGTAGCTCATTTGAGGGATTTAATATCATTAAATTGCATTATAGTAAAATACTACAATTTATTTTTTGTTTTCTGAAAAACTGTGTATAGATAAGAATGTAAATGTATTTCTAGTCTGAATCAGACATAACTGGCAATGACCCATTCTGTTATTTCTGATGTTGCTTGGGGTTTTTGTATCAAAATATTTTTTCTGATTCATAGTTTTGAGGGACAGTGCCAATTTTTGAAATAAAAGCATGCAGCAACATATATATTTCAATAATGTTCTTATATGAATAACTTAATCAGGTTCAGGACAGACAGTTTGCAAACAAAAAGGAAAGGGTAGAAAGACTGTATCTTTGCTAAGAATAGGATGAAAGAGACTTTTTCTAATCTGAAGTGGAGAATGAGCATAAGTGCCTTACTGAGCATGTGCTAAGCACAGGTCTTATCCAGTCCTCATCACTGCAGCTCTCACTGTTTCTATGAGTTATAAAATATTATTGAACCATTTTAGAGAGTCTGATTCTCATGACTGTAGGACTGTAGCATAGCAAGGCTAAATATGAGTCCTCAAGTGAAGGCAATGTGGTTTTACTTTCAAAAAAAATTTGTGTTACTCATTCACACTCTTGTAGCACATATTCACAAAAACACAAGATATGCGTGCCCAAGTCATGTCTTCAGCACACAGATACCACATTGTACCCAGGTTGTCTGTCCAGGCTTCTTGATGTTGTTTGGAGGATAAGGGATGGAAGCCACTGAACCCTCCTGCCTTCTCCTTGCTGCTTCTTAGCTTGGAAACCCTCAGCACTATGTGTACACTGCTTTTTGTGTGATTATATGGGTCCCTTCTGGCTCCTACTCTGTCACTTTCTTCTCACCACCATCTCTAAATGCACTGAGTCTTTGCTTCAGGCTGCTTGTAGGCAGCCTTTATTTTAGTACATCCCTTCTTTCAGTCTGCCTTCTGTTTGCTTGGTGCTGGGTGCCCTGAGAAGATGCACGTAAATGACTTGGAGTCTGGGTGAGTGCTACACCATTCCTGGAAGTTGTCCATTCCAGTGCTTCTAAACCTGGATGTTACCAATCATTCTCCATTCAAGTGACCTTAAGATTTCTATGACAGATGATTCTTCAGTCCATCCTGAAAGGTTCTCAGGGTGCATTGCTGTGCAGTGGAGAACAATGGGCTGTAGGCAGGTTGCTGCCTCTGGAGCTCAAACTCAATGTAGCAACAACATTTAAATTCACAAGAACAATAATGATTCAGATTAAGAGAAAGAAAAATTAAGTAGTCAGATGCCTTGCCTTCCCCAGTTGCCTATCATAAGGATTTTCTCTTTGTGGTTCAGCTAGTAGTATCACAGACCAGAGACAGCAATTAAGGACAGCAGATAGCAGGAAGTCAACACCACTGGTGACCTGCTGAATTTGTCTTTGTTGCCCGAATAGGGAAATTGTATACAACCTCACATGACTGCGTTTCTAACCATGCAGGTGACACAGAGGTTTGGGCTATTTTTTTTGACTGAGTCTTTGACTTGGAAAAGCTTAGTTTGATGTCATCATAATTTTTGATTTACAAATATTGGTTTGGAATGTAGTAAAGCATCCTGAAATATCAAGGAAGGGCAATACTTGCAGTGCTTGTTGCTGTTGTTCCCCAGTAGAAGATCTTTTGCAGTTTCATCAAAACCATGACATGATGTTCATGGAATCAATGGAGAAATGCATAGATTATGTAAAAACAGACATTTAAATGTATTAATTTTTATCATCCTAAAACAAAGATTTAAAAGAGAGTGTGAATGAATCATGTCCTACAAGTGCCTGTTTGTCTTGCTGAGTATGAAATGAAAGATGAGTGTATAGCCCAGATACCACCTGGAAGCTATAGTGTTTTTAACATACCCATTTTTGAAAAGAATATTAACATGAAAAGACCAGACTTTTCAAGTGTCATTCAGAGAGGAACGTTTAATATTACCTGGCCCATCTCTTGCCTTCAGGCATCCTTGAGAGTGTCTTTGCAGAGAGAAGAGAAGATGCTGAGGAGGAAAGTACAAGTTCTCATAATATTCTGAAAAGATCAGGCACAAACTTATTAGCATAATAATCTCAGCATAGTGGCTTTGTGTTCTAAATCTTAAATTGCTAGTAAGTGTTCACATACGAGAACTTAACAGCCACCAAAAAAAAAGAATAATTTCCTTTTTTTATAATACTTTTCGTCAGAGAGAAATGTATGCTCTGCCACCTGCACTTCAGATATTTGCTTACTACTGCAATTTGTATTGCTAGTGATATCAGACCAGTTCTCAGAAGGGCTTTTGTTGAAGGGAATTTTGTTCCTTCTAATATCTGATTACTCTGAATTTCTGAAGCACCAAAAGAAAAGCAATGCTGCCTAGCTGCTACTTGTGTTCATGCTGAGCTGACCTTCATCTCTTGAGTGGTGGCATTGAAGCCAAGATGTCTTCTTGGCAAGTAAAAGCCTCGTTAATATGAGTCACGGTGTCACAATTCAGACTGAGGGTCAAGATTAATCATCTTTATTAAGAATTAGATTTCGCCTGCACACTTATTTCTAGGCAAGGACAACATCAGTTATCTCACAGAGGGATGCAGTAGCGATTCAGACTAACCATACCTGGCAGTCTAATTTGCTTGCTCTTGAGAAGGAAGGTTTTGCAACCCTGCACGAGTGGGTTTTTTCCTTCATCTTGGACAGGACATTGCTGCTGGTCCACCTAAATGCTCTAGCTGAGTCTCCAAGTTCCATACTCAGTTCTTTTAAAAGGAAAAGGTTTAAATGTGTCTTTTCTTCCTGTGTCTGAGCAATGATGTACCAACAACAGCAGCATGACAAAAGGTAGAACTCTAGGTTTTCAGAGGTGACATTAAAAATGAAAACAAATGAAAAAGCATTTAAAAGAACAAGGGATGTAAAAATCTTAGTCATATTAGACCCTCATACATCTGCCAAAATCAAGTGTTGCCACATAGGTTTTCCTACCACTGAGATGATGGAGCCTGTTGTGAGAGCCAACTTTTGACACTAATTTGCATTGCATTGCTATTACAATTTTCTAGGCTATTCCATTTGCCAAGGTTTTGCTTGCTATGAAACCAGTGTACTGACCTCCTGTTAGGAATTCCAGTGCCAATTATATCCCTGTCTCCTGTGCAATATAGCAATAAGAGATGGGTAAAATAAAATCACCATTAATTTATGAGTAGGTGAATTCCTGGGCATTTGATATGAAAATTATTTGGGATAGGGTACATACCATCGTAACCAAGATGTCAAATTAGCATGATTTACATTTTTGTTCTGAAAAAAAATTGGTTTAGCCATTTCCTTTTTTGTCCAGGAAAATCCTCCAGTGTATCATGGTTGGGTTACAACAAGATTAACATTTCCAGGGGAATGCAGGAACTGGTCTGGGAAATAGCAGCCTCCATGTACAGTTTCAATTCAGAGATTGTATTTAAATGCCAAAGAAGATTTTTGATGACTGCTCATAATACTTTCATTAATCATAGAATCATATAATGGTTTTTGTTAGGAAGAGACCTTAAAGATCACCCAGTTTCTCCACCCCTTTATTCAGAGACAATGACTAAACCAGGTTGCTCAGTGTCCCATCTAATCCATCTTGAACACTTCCAGGGATGGGTCAACCTGAACATGCATATTCTTAGTGAAATTAGGGTTTAATTAAGAGACCAGGCACCCTACAGGTTGTGTACCTTTGCCTGGCTGTTTTCCTCTTGAGTTTAAAAAGTGGATGTCTGCAGTGGTAGTGCTGCCAGGTATGGGAGTAACTCCCACTTACTTACGGTAAAGGACGAGGATCTGTCCTGTTGTATTTTAAATTGTTCATGTTCTGTGTCTTCAAGGCAAGGACTCCATGTGGAACTGAAGGACTGACTCTTTGTTAAAGGTTGTGGCATTGATTTGTTTAAAAAAGGCTTTAACATTGAACTGTGTAGCTTCTGAAGAGCACAATTTGGCTGGACAGATGTACTGACACGAAAATGAATAGAGCACAATAGTGTATTTCATAAACCCACTGAAGCAAGATTTCTGTGATGGTGATTCACTTTAGCCTGGACGTACAGAAAATACAGTTATCTGATTGATAACTGCATAGCTACATTTATAAATAAATTGATCTTGAGATGCTGACAGATGAATTAGGAAAAAAAATAGTGAGAAAGAGCCTAATAAAAATAAATGTGAAGTTACTCTCTTCATCTGTCTTTGATCTGCTGCCAGAAGTCGTCTCTGTCTTGGTCTGGGTGCCCTGTGTGTGAGAGGCTCCCCATCCCAGTTGCACTGGTACCAATCCACATGGTGATCAGCCCAGAGTGGCCTCACTGTTTACATTCACTTCCATGGTACAGGCAGCACACTTTTACTCTCCTTATACAGCTCTTTTCTGGGACTGCTTGTTATGGGAAGAAGCACTGATAAGCTGCTTCCATATAGGTATGAATTTATACCATACACAGATGCTCAGCCCTAGTGCTGGCTCCCAACTTTTCCATCACATGATGCAGGAAGAAGCCAGATGAGGAGGCAGATTTTCTAGATGAGGAAAAGGAGAAGACATTTGATTGGTCCCCAAAAGTACTGGATTATCCTCCTGTCCTTGAGGCCTCTTATGACGTATATCCTGTTTTCCTCCATGTATAAAGTGATGTAGGTGATCTGGGCCGTTATTTCCCTTGCCAGCCACAGGAAGGACTGCCCATTCAAAAGTGAGTCATTCTCATATAGTCCACACAAAGGAGACAAAACTATTTTTATGAGGATTAGTAATTCATACTTTGCTACTCTAGCTCAGATCTCTTTCCACTACTCTAGTAGCTTGTCTACATCTTTTACCAGCAGCAGTCCTTTCAGAGGAAGTAATGGTTACTATCCTCCAGGAAAACTGTTTAATGGACCAGAGGCATAAAGAAAGACATGTGCTGATTTTATTCATACTGTGTCCAAAAGGGCAAGAGTCTTGCCCTCCCTATCAAGGAGGGATAGAAAACAGATTTTGCAATTTCTTACATTGCATAAAATACAGAAATTCTGTTGTAACAGCTGACTAGTTAATTAAAGATGATTATTTAATGATAATTTAAATATTCTGTGGTCTTAGTTTTAGGTTTGTCATTAAAATTCATGACTATTTGTATCCTGTCCTTTATTTTTGAACAAATGTTCTTGTAAATGTACAAAAATTACTACCTTTCCCAACATCATTCCTTCCTCAGTCAAAACCTGTAGCTAGCACTGTGCCCCAATATCCTCTTCAATAGTAGCCTATTGCTTTCCTTCTGTAGAGAGAATTGTGGAAATTTAAGGCTGTTGAATTATGAACTCTACAGATGGTTTGCATGCTCCATCCCAAGACTGCAAATTCCTTTAATTTTTCATTGTGGCTCAGAAAATGCAGGAGATACTGTTCCTGTTTTTATATGAAGAACCTATTAACACTTCTCCACAGAGTACAGAAAGCTGCAATTCAGGTCTTAGGCTGACAAATATTACCTTGTTTCTGTTCTGTGCACACTTACAAAGGGGGTTACGCTTGACAATAATATCTAAATCTGTAGATGCCAAAGACACTGGACACCTTAACTGTTTCTCCTCATTCTGAAAAAATAAATGGGAATTAAACATTTGAGTGGTGATTTGCAGCAGTGTACAAGGACATTTACTGTGCTTGAGAAAGTATGAAGTTGCCCACATAGCTCTTTCCATAATACAGAAAATTTTACATCTAGGGTCTAGTCCCCTCTTCATACTTTTTGTTCTCTAACTGTATCAAGGATGGTAGGATATACAGATCTTACATTACCCATACAGACAGAAGGAAAGGTGAGAAAACACTGTAGAAAGCATGAATTGACAAGAAAGTTTGCAGATACCCTTATGACTTTTGTTTTTAAAGTTTACTCTCCTTGGGTGTACCTGTTTGTGATACCAGTATGGCACACTGCTGGAATAGCCTATTTTTAGCATTTGTAAAAACAATGTATGCATGACTTGATCTGTGGGGAAAGAGAGAACAACATAGGTTTTGGTGTGAAATATCTGTCACCATAGTGGAGAAGGCATCTCCTGTCAGCATTCATAACTTTAAACAATTATTGTGTACTTGAATCCTTTGTATCTTCTACAAGACTGCAATTTTTACAATAATTGCACAAGAGCCGCCTGATGTATTTTTATGCATCACAAAGCAAATGTTTATCTCTGGAAGTCCCTAAATAGTGCTGTAATGATGCAAATGTTAATGATTTAATTCCTCAAATGTGTTTAGTGACCAGAATGTGTAGGCAGACTGCTGTACATAACCAAGATGTATATCTCTGTCTGACTGTCTTTGCCTGACTTTTTTTTCTTAAAGTGCAGTTGCTCTTAGGTTTACTTCAAGTATGAAAATAATCCTTTGCTTTTATTTTCAATTGAATATAAAAATTTTGCATAGTTTCAATAAAAAATAAGCTTAAAGACCGAAATGATAGTCCATACACATGAATTTAGAAAGCTCAGGTGAAATTGTTTTAGCTTCCAATAGAGTGTGTTTAATGCTATTATCTGATGAAACTTTATCAGTAGAGAATTGTATTGATTTTTACACTACCTCATTCCCATTTTGGTTCGGGTTTTTTTTTTTTTTTTCAATCTTAAAGCTGGTTAGGGAAGTTTTTCTATTATATTTTGCTAATTTAACTTCAAGTAAGGAGCAATGTCCTGTTCAAGTCATAGATAGTAAAGTGAAAAAAGTTCTTAATTTATATCCAGGAAAACAAAACAAAACAGCTTATCTTCTGTGCTGGCATTAGAAATCATGACTGTTCTTTTTGGTATTACATGTCACAATCCACAGGCTTTTTCATTCTGTGTCTTCAGAACAAAAATTTGTTTCTGTGTCTGACAAACAACTTTGGTGAGCTGCCAATACATGAGCTTGGCTTCTGAAACAAAATTTCAAGAAATAGCTCAATACTCATATAGACTCAGAACCTGCATCCCTGGAGAAAGCTTCACCCCATAATTTTAGCAAACTGTGGAATTTAAAATCTCTTTTGTCATTAGAACATGTGTTGGGCTTTGTTGGAATTTCAGGTTGTGGAGCCTATGGAAGGAGATTGGAGCAGGAAAGCACACTTTTGTCAAAGTGTGGTAGTAACGAGTCTGTATGAAGGTTTTGTTGAATTTTATAAGACTTGTAATTAAGCGGGGCAGTGACCTTATTCCCAAGCCCTCATTATTAAATTTGATTTGAGCAAGGCATGGTTGTTTGTGTGGACAGTGCTGTGTGCCCCAGCTCAGAATTGCAATTACTAGGGAGGATGTTTGAGCTAGGAATCCAGGATGAGTGAAGAGATTTGTCTTCTTGTCAGCTTTGCTCTCTGCGGGAGACTGCTCTTCTCTTTGCAGCAGCCTTCTTTTTCTCTGTCTGCTTCAATCTTCTTTCCATTGAAATCAATACCAAATGTTGACTTTGTTTGAACTGTACTATTGGCCCAAAGTAAGGCCCAAATTAAATCAGAAAAAAATATTGCTTGCAATTTCAATACTGATAGTAATTTAACAGTTGTTACATTTAATTTACATTTATGGTCCAGATGTTTATTCCTATTCAATCAGCAGTATATATTATTAATGACCTAGTCCTGGAATTAAGCCTTGAAGCCACACTCAAAAATTAAGATACTTAAAAATATTTTATTTAAAAAGTAGTTTGATTGAGTTCATTGATTCACATGAAAATAAATAGAACAACAATTTTTCCCAGAAAATTTTGCCTATTTCAGATATTTTAGGTCTCCCCGTCTGTATTTCACTGTCTCAAATTGCCATTTGTTACAAATGCTGCAATCCAATGCTTAAATTCCCACACTGAAAAACCTGACATGAACTTACCAAACATCCTTTCCCAAAACTGTTACTTCTAGAATTAAAATCTCATATGAGATATTTGTTTAGCTATAGACATCTGCTTGAACCACTGGCCTCTATCCGGGCAAGAGAATTGCCAGCGAGACCCCATTGTACCCAGTGCTGACAGTATCACTTTTTTTACAATGGTTAAATCCTGTGCAAACAGAAAGATACAAACTTGCTGCCTGAAAAGTCAAGGTCCCAGTCTTCTCAAAAATTGAGTACTATAAAATAAGCATTTTTCCCCCAAGGAACCATCACTGCAACTGTTGGAAAAGCGACCCCACGTTAAATAAAGATGGAGCACTGTTGAGTTTTGCTAAGAAGAATCTGTGCATTGCTGAGTACCCAGCACCCAGACCAGCTCCAAAACAATATCATCACTTCATTGTCTTTCATTTGAAAATGAAAGCCGAAATGCAAATGCAATGTAATGGGAGTTAAAATTATAGCACTAAAGATAGGTCATTGATTTTCAACACATCCAAACAGAAGTTTTATAAAATAATTCCAAGGCCCCTTAATAGCCAAAGGGGGGTTTAGGCTCTTTTGTATATCTGCTAGTAACATCTTAACTATCTCACCAGAGCAGAGCAATTCGACAGTTTTCTGACCAAAAGCTATAGAGAGAAATTAAAATAAAGTGCACCTGGTAGAAACAAGAAACAGACCCTTTAAATAACTTTAAGCCAATAGTTTTAATGAAAAGACTGTTGATGCTTTATTCCAGAAGAGATGTAAATAAATTCTAATTTTCCAAGTAGAATCTTTATTTTCATCGAAGCTTTGCTTCATGTTTTAATCAGCAGCATTTGATCACATAGGAACAAACATTTCCTGGTCTTTTCAGGTAGGGGATATTAGTCAAGATTTGCTTGATATATACAGTATTTGTAGCTTAAATGAGAACCTAAATTATAAAAAATGGAAAATGCAATATTAAATAAGGTTTTTTAATGAACTCAAACAGCTAATTTTGTTATGGTACGTGACTAATACTTACCTTGCAAGTGAGGGACTGAAATAAGATTGCCTAGGGTCAGAATTCAGAGCTTTGACACTGTCCTTAAGTACTTGGGTCTTTCCCCAGGATCTCTTTTGTGCAGGAAGGACCCCTGATTGTAGCACCTTTCCATACCAAGATAAAGCACAGAGGATTTATTTCACGTGCATGCTTCAGTACATCTTTAGTTAAATGTCCTGCAGAATAGTAATGAAGTTCTTCCACACTGGTACACAGACAACTGACCACTGTCAAGCCACTGTTGATCCCTTTGTGGGCAAAGAATTTAAGGGAGGTGTCCCATCCAGTAATAGGAGAGAGCAGCCCACAACATACACATCCGTTGACATCAGGTAGGAGACACCAGATGTCATCAGAAGCCACAGAAACCTTTTGCCAAACTGTTCAGGATGTAGATGGCCTTCTGCTGCTGATCTGCTGCTTTGCCTCCAGAAGGGCTGTGGGCACATAGATCAAAAGGGATACACTCATAACGTGGACTAGGGGTCACTCACTTCAGAAAGCTAACATAGGATACAGCACCCCTGTGTGCTGGGCCTGCATCTCCTGAAATATGAACACTGTAAACCAGGTAAATGCTGTGTATTCCCCTTGAACTCAAGAATACTGGCAGTGCCAGGATACAAGTCTGTGTTGCATCCTTTTGGCTGAATCATCAGATTGAGTATCTGTTATCAGACTAAGGAGTGGGTTCAGTACCTGTTAGCAGAAGTCATGGTGGTAGCTGGGACCTAGTTTCAAGAGCTCCAAGCATCTGTCTTCCTCTCATCATCTTGCATGACTTATGCATCTGAATTTCCCTGTGGAAGTCAGTGCGTTGGTTTCAGCTCAATCCTTTCTGATTAAGTAAAAACAGCTCTTGGCAAGGATTTGACTTTATGTCTGAAGTCCTCTCCTGACTTCTGCAGTTTGACAGCCAGAATGAAATAAGTGTTTTGTCTTTTATGCTGCCTTTCATGTCAAAGGTAATGTTCATAGTTCAGTTCATGCCCAGATTATTTTTTCCACATATGTTCTAGTTTTCCTGGCAAAACTCATGAAAGTAAAGCCAGGTTTGTGCTGCTAATGATCAAAGACCAAGTTAATGATCTAGTTACAAATATCAAAACTTTTGAATCAAAATCTAGATGCCACTGAGAAAAGTGATACCAAGAGCAGGATTCCCATTAGCTTAAGTACCACTGAAGTGTTGTACCAAAAGCTGGTTTTACTGGACAAAGATCAGATCACACAAGAAGGAAATGGTATAAAACCATATTATGCGAGTCTGGAAATGAGTTCATTATCTGATTTTGTCCCATTATTCTAACTTGAATATCAAGTAAGAAAGCCAATCTAGTAGAATTGTTCAATAGAGATGAATGGCTGGGCAAGAGTTAATGTAAAAATTCAAGGAGCAACAGTTGTTGCATCATAGGAGCAGCATGATTTTTTTGCATCCTTTCCCATTACTATCAGTGTGATTACAGAAGATCAATTAAGAAATTATTGTCATGATTAAAACACTTCAAACCAGCAAAATCCATGCATTTGGTTATTGTCATTGACCACTCCCCATATTTTGATGACACTGGAGTAAATGTGGAGTTTCATGCATTTGATACTTTGATAAATTTAATTTTTTTTTTTAATTTGATAAAATTAAAATTTGTTATTTTATACCAGTTGCAGTAAATTAAAAGATTTAACATAAAGGTATTCAGCAGCACATACCCAATCCCCTGCCCAGCAGCTCCTCTGTCTGTGTGGCAATGTGCAATTGCATGTTGGTGATGGGATGCACTGGGTGTCCAGATGCAGCTTGCTGGAGGGAGCATTTCTGCAGCTGTGCCTAAACAAGGCTGACCCAGATGGATGCATGGGCTGAGTCATTCTTTGCTTGGCAGTTGTTTGAACTGTACAATGTGAATGCATTTAATCCCTCTTACAGTGGTTCTTTCAGAACTCACTTCCCAAAGAAGCTTTTTCTGGAGTTGTTAATTTGCTTGTTCGTTTTAGAGTAGTTTGGTTGTTTTGGTTTTGGTTTGTGGATTTTTGTTTGGTTGGCTTTTTTGCTGTCTGTATTTTTGCTGTTTTCTTTTGAAGTCTTTTCAAAGGGATTGTGGAATTCATGATTTGAACCTGGATTACCAACTCTTTTCATTAAGAAGGAAATTAAAGTTGAATGAGTTTGTCATGGTGTGATCCCTGGAGCAGAAATATATAACCAGAGCTCCAGAAGCCTATCCTAATTCTATAACAAAGGGCTGGGGATTTTGAGACATAATACAGCCAGCTAGATAGGATGTAAAGCTTTGAGATAAATTCCATATGAGTGTTTTACTGAAACAATATGGGAAGCAGTTAGCACAATATTCATTGAAAATAAACTAAATTTATATTGCACCAGATTTTCCAGTGTATGCAGTGGAAATCTCTGCTATCATTATAACATTATGACTATATTTAAAGAACATGGAAATAGTATCTTCTGGAAAAATACAAGGGTAAAAGGAAGTAAAGGATAGTGGGAGGCCTGGAAGAAGAAGTTTTAGGACATATAGGCACAGCAAAGCACGTTCTGCTATTTGTGTCTTTGCTGTGAACTGTACTATTAAACTATACTATTAATGTCACAGTGATGTCTTCCTCAATCAAAGAATTGTTTTTTCTTTTCCTTGTAGATATTTGAAACACCTGGGATCATTGAGCGAGGCTACAAAAGTGGCATTTTCTTGTACATACTAATAAAAAATGAATTAATAAGAACCCCCAATACTTAAAATATTAAGGATATTTTTATCCTTAAAAATATACAGATGTTTTTTGCAGTCCCCAAATAAAATTCATGGCTTTTGCATTGCATTTTTGCTTGTATATGTGCAATGTGTGAGCTATGTGATATGTAAAACCAGATTTTACTCAAAGAAACCAGGGCTGGGCTTCTCATTTCCTTGGTGAAGCACTAAGTACAGTGCAGAAGATCTAAAATGCATACATAACTAAAACTATTTTGATTGTTAAAGAAAAAAATATTCTTTAGGTGCTTTTTAAATTGGTGGTGTCTGAAAAACATACCTCATAGAAAGGTCAAGTGCTTCATCAAGATGAATACTTAGCAAGCTTTAAACAAAAGCTCCAAGTTACTAATAAGCAAATAAAATTCTGAGATCTTTCCATCACCAGAAGGCCAAATAAACACTAGAGGGGCAATAGGCTTCAAGACATGATTTCTACAGATCTCATAACAGTCAGGCTGTGTTAAATTCCCCACATCTTGAGATTTTATACCTCTCTGCAGAAGCTTACACACCTACCCATAGACACACGTACATTTGGATTTAATGAGACAGTCAGGATGAGAAGCAAGGTCAGCTGTAGCTACTGTTGAAAAGACTGTTCTGACTCCTTTCCACAGCCATCAAAAATCTTTTCTGAATCTCAGTACTCATCCAAATATGCTTCCCTTTTGTCCTCTATCTGCTATATGAAGTACTTTCCATATGAAGGCACTTTGGCAATATAATTTATGGAAGAGACCGTCTATTATTTTTCCACATGAAGCTTTAGATCATGGATGGATATTTGAAGTTTTTAACATCACAGAGAGTCTAAAGTTTCAGTTCTTTTAATTTATTGCCAGTGAAATAAATATTAAAGTTGGCAACCTTTGGTGTAACAGGAAAAATATGGCTGAGAATTACAGACTACTTCCAGGGGTTTATTTTGAAAAGTCTTACAAATAGGCTGCTACATTGGAGGCATTTATTTTCTTGTTTAACTTTATCATTTGTGATCCAGATTATCCTTTGTCTCTGTGACTGGATTTGGTAGGAAAATTTGGGGAAACCCTAAATTGTTACATAAGCATCCAAGTTCCAGCTCTATATGCTAAATTAAGAACAGTCCCCTGGCCCCTGCATGGGTCTGGAATGTGCTCAGAAAGGAAAATTGACTCTGTGTTTTCAGCTGACTCAAAACTTGGAGGCTTGTCCTTAGTGACTTCAGATGTCATTCTGGGGTTGGTTCTGAATCCTTTGGGTACTGGAGCCAGAAATTAATTTCATCTGCCCCAGCAAAATAAAACCCTGCTAAAGACAGTCTTCAGACAGTGTACATCAAGACTTTACCAAAAGCAAACCTTGGCATGAGGAAACATTTGGAGTTAGCTTTGGCATCCTCAAGAAATACATTATAAGTGATTGTAATTGAACTTCGACTGACTTGCTTGAGAATTGCAGTGGCCCCAGAGGCTTCCAGGGCTAACAGTGGAGCAGGTGGGAGCCAGACCACACGATGCTTTACCTCCAGCCTGTCTTACTGGTCCCGGCTAGCAAGATGTTTTTGAGAGGTCCTGCTCCTCACTGGTGCCCACAAAATTGGGCTATATATTATTTGTCTGACTAGAGTGTCATATACAAAATAACACATTAAAAGAGAACAAAATCAGATAAATGAACTTTAAAATAATAACAGTAATATCAAATGAGACAGTGACACTGCCAAGAGGCCAATAAAAAAAAAATCAGTATACCATTTAATGGGCTCTGAGGAGCCAATGTGACAAGAAATCATTCCCATGTTATGCCATTTTCAGTTTCAAGGTGAGTAGGTTCATTTCCCAGTGCTGTCTCAGAGCTCCACTCAACATGTGTAATGGAGGAAGAAAAAGCCAGGGCTCACAGAAGGGCAGTTCTGCTGAAGGCAGTGACAACCTTGACACTTCAGAGGATCTGGCTCTGATCTTACTTTCTGAATAATGGGTAACAAAAGTAAAATGAGAGCCTGAAATCTGTGAGAGTCAGCCTAAACTCTCATTGTTGTCCTCAAAATGCAGGGTAGGAAGAGATCTTCAATAAATGCAGCTTAATATACTAAGCTTAATTCACTAACTTCTCGAGAACATATTCATGATAGTTCATCGTGGCAGAAAGATGCAGACTTACAGATCCAAAGACTCTGCTCTGCTCTTCCTGGCTGGGAAGGTTGTGGTGAAAGACCTTGTTTCTCCTTTGTACTGGCTTTCTCGTGCTTCATCATTTTTCTTGGTTTTTTTGGTTTGGTTTGGTTTTTTTGGAAATATTACATCCACTGCTGGTCTGCTAGTAAATGAAACTTTTTTCCCTGGACCTGAATATCTGGGTTCCAGTGAAACCTCAGTGATGAGCGGTTGGTCATTCTTAACCACGTGTATTTAGGATCAGTGGAAGGTATTGCTGAGACTCTGAATCCCACAAGTGGTTATGAAAATTCTCCCTCTTATTAATATTCATAAGCAGACAAAGAGGTCACCAGAGCTTCTGTTTGCATGGCTGGCAGCTGATGTCCCTGAAAGGTCATCCTTAATATTGGTAGCAAGTAATGACCGACCTTTCAGCTCACGAGACACATTCACATGTTTCAGCCACCATCTATTTTAGCCATCTCCTGGTCTTTTTTTTCCTGCAAATAGTATCTCATCTGGATTCAGCTGTTCCTGTGGGACATTTGGATGAACCCTGGATTCCAGACTGCAAGCGCAGAGCAATGTTTAGGACAAAGAACCAAGACTTTTTATAAAATTTTCTTGGGGCGTATGAGTTACACCAGTAATGACTTGTCTCACTGTTCAGGTGACTCCCATTCCCTCATCTGTATTCCTTGCTAATCCCCTCTAATTTACAGATAAAAAGAGGAAACATTGAGAAAACAGTAACCTTCTCTCTGCAGGTCTTGACAAAGACCCATGTTACCCTTTATTTTAACCTAAGCACTGTGAACTTCACCTGCCTAGTTATCATTGAAAGTGCATCTCTTCATGTATGTTAGTCTGGAAGCCTTCCACAGAATTTTTAGTTGCTAATAACTACCTCTTGGGAAAATGTCAGTTCATAGTACTTTGCTCTATGTAAATTGCCCTGTTGAACTTCTGAAATGAATGTATAATGCCTTAGGGAGAAATGTGTAGATTTTCCCCTAATTGAAACTGGAAATTTAGACAGTTACATTCAATTTAACCTTTTATAGTAATGGTGCCATAATTCCTGACAGGGACAACACAATATCCAAGCACTACAGCCATGATATTCAAATAATCTGTAATAACTGATGCAGATAGTCTCATTTTTACACATTTACCAATTTTTTCTTATATCCCAATCAATCTCTACATTATTGTATCTTTATTCATCTTTAGATTAGATGCAAAAATAGTTTAGAATACAGTGACAGATTTGGATCACTTTTCTACTCGTTCTAGGGTAGGTGTAATACAGAAGTATCAGTGTTGCAGTAGATATAATAATTTAAGACCATAGGTAAAGCAAGATGTATCAGCAGAGGTGACATTTTTTTAGTTAAACCAACTGGTGTACCTTTAAAAGTTACTTGAGACCTCAGACACAGAAATCCTTCTCCAGAGGCTGTCACAAGAGGGTTTGAATGTCCCAAGACTTGTCTCCTTCTATTATGGAATTTAAAATACCCTCATAATGCCTTAGATACAACCCTTAGAGACGAACAATGATACACCCTGACCTCAAATCAAAATCAAGATTTTTATTCATTAATAGCAAAACTGCTATAAAATTAGAGCCAGACTGAAGAAAAATGTCTTATTTCCACACAGACTCATATTTTTTGTGGTAGAATTGAAACCTACATCCAGCTGTAGCATGGGCTATTCTGCCAAGTGAGAACAAAATGCTTTAAGTGTATGTCATGTGCATTTGATTTAAAACAATCTATTCACAGGATTTTTCACACTTTATATAACTTATATAAAAACATTGGCATAATAAGAACTTATAATATTTTTCTTGGTTTTTTGCCCACCCCATAAAATATTCACTTGCTTCTAATAATTTATAGGAATGTATACTTAGGATAAAAAAAATAAAAGACCTGTGGGAGTTTGCCTGAGGAAGGATTGAATGGAAAACTGAGAGGGAACTGGCTGAAAATAAATATTAAATAACTATTTTTCTTTGCAATATGTGCTGCAACCAAAAGAAAAATTTTAAACAAAAAACTCAATATATGAAATCAAGAAAGTATTGACCGAAACAAGTATTGATCCAAGAGGGAAGAATGTAATGTATGAGGTTGCATTTATCCAATAATTTGAAGATTCTTCCACTGTGATACAGAAAGAACTCGGTAATTGGAAAAATTACCTTAAATTCACCTCTTCTCCTGCAGTTTTCCTTACTTCTCCTTAACTCTTTATGTGTGTTTCCAAAGTCCATCCAGGTCTGCCTTATCATTGTATTCCTGCTCCACTGAACTCAGGTATTTCTTAGAGTATTTTTAAATACATTGACAGGCATGTTTGGTATGTAAGGTATAGGCTGTATGTACAGTGCAGTTGGGATGGTGTTCCAGCTAAAGTTATAAAGCAACCATGCATGTGGCTTTTTCCTCAGCTCAAAAGTTTTGACTGAAATGGTGTGGTGTGTTTCAGCTTCTTTAGCAATGTATATTGAGCTCTACCTTTACAATTCTCCTTTTAAATTATACTAATATTAATCTTACCCACAAAAGTTGTTTTGCAGGTGATAAGACTGTTGAAGCTGTATTCCCTGTTAAAGTATTTTATATAGAGAGAATAATTCTAAATTTCTGCTTTAATTTTTCAGGCTGTGCAGAAGATTTTAGTCTGACATAAATGTATTCAATTATTCTCAAACCTTTGTTTTACAGAGGATAGTATTTATCCCAAGCTTTTGGTTGTGTCCAAGCTGCACTGTCTCCAAGATTAGATAATTGCATATTTTCTTATTGTACAAGCATTGCTGCAAAGTCCTCCAAAAATTGCAAGCACTTTTCAAAAGACATTTCACAGCTGGGCCTAAAAGGCTAAGATTATACTGTACTACTGTGTGACATGCTAAGCCAGAGATTCATAATGATGTTGCAAAAGGGCAAGGAAGTGTTCTGCTTTGAGGAATGTTCAGTGATGAACTAGGCATTCCTGCAGTGTGCTTGCTTTCTTCTCTTGAATGGTGGACCAGTGGCCAAAGCTGCTTCTTTAGTCCCAGTCTTCTGGCACTCCAAATAGCAGGAATGTTCTGCTATAGATTTTATTCCTCTGCTTTGTTACACAGCTTCCTGGTTTTTTTCTGCTTCTTTGTTCCACAGATTGGAAATATTTGACTTTAACATGGTAACATTTCCTGGGGCTCAGCAAGTTTTTTAAAATATTGCTGATTTTATCTTTTTATCCATTACTGAAAGCAGAGCCAGTAAAATCCTGAGTGTTACTTCAGAATTGTAAGGTTTGCATTTAACTTCAGTATTTTAAATTTGATTGTAAGAACTAAAAAAAAGTAAAGCCCTCATCATCAGGTATGCACATTGTGACGTGACAATTGTATCCCGGGCTGCATCCAAAGCAGCGCTGATCCAGGGAGGGGATTCTGCCCCTCTGCTCTCTCTGATGAGACTCCACCAGGAGTGCTGCATCCAGCTCTGGGGGCCCCAGTGTAAGAAGGATGTGGACTTGTTGGAATGAGTCCAGAGGAGGTTATAAAGATGATCAGAGAGCTGGAGCTGTCTCCTATGAAAAAGAACTAAAAGAGCTGGAGGTCTTGAGCCTGGAGGAGAGACGGCTCCAGGGAGATTTTATTGGAGCCTTTCAGTAGCTACCAGGGTCTTACAAGAGAGAGAGGGAAAGATTTTCACCAGGGTCTGTAGTCACAGGAAAAGACCGATGGTTTTAAACTGAAAGAAGGTGGATTTTGACTGTATATTAGGAAGAATTTTTTACTGTGATGGAGATGAAACCCTGGTACAAATTGCCCAGAAGTTTTGGATGCCCCATCCCCCAAAGTGTTAAAGACCAGGTCGGATGGGGCCCTGAGCAACTTGGGCTGGTGGAAGGTGTCCCTGCCCATGGCAGAGAGGCTTTGACCTAGATGATACTTAAAGGTCCCTTCCAGCCCAAGCCTGTGATACTTTGATGAGTGCTGAGAGCCTGAAATAATTCTTATGTGAGAATTAAATAATCTAATTGTTTTGTAACAATGAGATTATTTCAAGAGTGTATCCTCTGAATAGTGATAGAAGGCAATGAACTCATTTTCCAGAGTCATGGTGTGATCCACTCTCTGTACTGCATTATGGCTGAAGTAAAAGCGCATGTAAATTGCATGTGTTGTTTCTTCTTCCACTGCAAAAGCATAAAAGTCACTTTTCAGTTCCTCAAAAGCTTAAATTGATCTATACAGGAGGAGATGTGCTGTTATTACTCATCATCTCCTCCATCTCTAAACCACTTCCTTTAACCACTGTTTGTATCAGGAGAGCCTGTGGTGCAAAGGCATAAAATCTTGTCCCTCGGGTACTGTTTCTGGGTAAAACAGAATAATATTGCCAAATGCAGAAAAATGCAACAAGGTACAGAGGCTCCTGTAGATGCCGAAATCTAGATTTGCTTGGTATGCAACTCTTCACATAATGCTGTTAACATTTTGGGCTAAAATACTTCATAGAAGACATTTGCAAAAAACTAAAACTAAGTTTTTAGAAACTAATTACACAGTCTGGTTTGTGTAAGTATTCCACACTTTGTCTGCCAAAAAATCTGCTGAAGTACTTTGCTAATCTCTTCCTGAAATTTTCTTTGCTTTTACTTGCAACCTCATAAAACCCCTTGTCCAACAGCCAAGAGGGTCATTAGCAATGACTTCCTAAGCTCTGAAGATGTAGAGGAGTTTTGGCTACTGGGGTTTTTTTGGCTACTAACAAGAAGTAGGCATCACCCTCAATTTACAGTCATCAGGAGATACCTAAGTACTACACCCACCCATATCTACATGTAATACAAATGGGATTTGTATCAGTGCTCAGCCAGATACCTCAGCATTCCACTCCTAAGTCATGCCCTGGCAGGTGGAAGGAATCATCTCCTCTAACTCCTTTGATGCTTTACTATCTTTAGTTTCATAAAATGTTCAGCCTCTCCTGAAAATCTTCTGGATAATTTCGCTCGTACATTCTTAAAGTCCTAGATAAATAATTCGTATTCAAAGCATATTTATTGGCTTTTTTCTTAAGGTTTTTTTCAAAGTATACTTGTCTCTGTTATATTACTTAGTCTAAAAACCACCATCTTTAGTTTCCTCACTGATGTGTATGATCACATCAGCTGCTCAGATATGTAATGTGGGGGCTTAGAAAATTTTGTGATTACCTTAAAAATAGACACAGACAAGTCTGTAGCTACTTTCTTCCTAATTTTGTCTGGTTTATTGGAAAATATTTGGTTAAAGGGAAACCTAAGGTAAAATAACCCCTTTTTTTGGACTGGTTTTAAATGGAAAAATGAAGTACCAAGTGTTGCAGCTCCCATGTAATCCAAATGAATCAATAAAGCAGAATTATTTGGTCATTTCCTCTGTGTAATTCTGAAATTGCCTATTTGCCATGGCTGATAGTTTCAGTTTGTTAACATAGCACACACTCAAATTGCAGTTCACAATCTCCGCCAGGCAAGCTAATGGAAACCGTGATCTGTTAAAATAACTGAGTAGTCATCACACAACTTAGTGTTTGGGTCTCCAAGACTCCCAAAATGAATGAGATAAGCAGCATGAGTCCTAGATACCTGCAATTGTAATGTTGCAATGTCTTTTTGTGCCTGACACCAGAAACTTAGAATGTAGAATTTTTATTTCTCAATGTATGAAAAGGAAGGTTGGACAAAACATTGAGGTACTGTACAAAGGTAAGCCACAGGGAGTGCAGGAGAAGAAGACAGCAGATACATCTTCTGCCTTGCCTCATCTCCCTGGACACTCAACTAGAGGCTGTAAGGAGACCAATCTCTCTGCCTGGGACTAATGGTCACCAATTTTCTGGCATATGATAAATAGCTGAGAGCAGCAATCACGATTTCTGTTGGAAATGCCAGGAGATCCTGGTGCCACTTAAATCATTTCAATACTATTATGGGCTAGTGAGAGAATGTGCTGGGGAATAGGAGGGAGTGGCTCTATGGGGAATAGGAGGGAGTGGCTCTACTCCCATCTCAGGCATGGGGATTAAACTCCTGGCATTTCCTCTCCTGATGGGGTTATAACTACAATTCTGGTCTGCATGAGACCTGGGATTGTAGAAGTGTGATGTACAGCTTACTCCTGGCCCAAAGCAGTAGCCTAAATCAGAAATCCAGGGGTAAAATGTCCCACTGAGAGTGAGGTGATAATACTTTCCTCAAAATTATCTGCACATTTGTCTAGACATACCAACCTGCAACCTCTTCCCTGGATCCAACCACCTTGAGCACTTAGCAGCAGGATTTTCTGGCTTGCCTGTGCCTTGCTCAGTGGTGTCTGCCCAGTGTTTCCCAGTCCAGTGTTAATGCAAGCAGAGCTGGTTGGTGCCTTCTGTGCTGAGTGGCAAGGCATTCCCCAGGAGGGTCTGCAAGCCTTATCTAAATAAGAAAACATAGAGACCTTGTGGTTTGAGGTGTGTACCCAGCTAGTCACCCTGAAAAAGATGCATGGAGTGGAAAGGAAGCTCTCAAAGGAACTTGCAGCCCAGTAGGGAGGTTGCAAGCAAAGTTTCAAAGTTTCTGAGTATAATAAACCTGCTGAGAAAGAGATTTTTGCATCACACTTCTGTACTTAGCCACAACTCCTCAAATTCCTATTTTGAAAACCATTTTTAAAACCATTTCTTTATCCAAAGGTATGTCAGCAGTATTGTGAAAGATGGCACTGCAGATTTATCAGAGCAGAATAAAGTTTTTTCCAGTCTTTCTTTCTTTTTATTTCTTTATTTTCTTTTTCTTTCTTTCTTTCTTTCTTTCTTTCTTTCTTTCTTTCTTTCTTTCTTTCTTTCTTTCTTTCTTTCTTTCTTTCTTTCTTTCTTTCTTTCTTTTTCTATTGTTTCTTCAGAACTTGGCAGAGAATTGTGCTCTACTGCCTTCTTTTATTGCTCTGCACCCTTCTTTCTGATTAAATATGATTTCCCTTGTTGGTCTTGTGCAAATGGCTGTGCAAGGAGGGTTTTCCCATTTTCTGGATAACCCAATGGCAATTGTATTGAAGACCTGTTCAGCACAGTACTACACCTGTAGACATCTGGACAGAGACAAAAGAAATGTCATTACTGAGTAGGATGCTGTGTTCATCCTCAGATAAGTTTCAGGTATAATCCCAAGGTGTCAGTGATATTACTACTATAGCTGAAGCAGGAGGAATACCTTAGCACACAATGAGCTACATAAATGTTACTTTTGCAAAGAAAAAAAGTGCAATATCTTAGTTCAAATAACAGTCAGGGATGTCATATGTAACTATTATAAGCAACAGGGGCTGAAGAATTAATACAATCATGGAAAAGTACTAGGCTTTAGCAATGTGCTTATGATTAATCCCTAAATATGGATATTCTAAAATTGAAATGCATGAAGCATGTTATACTAACTTAACATTGAGTAAGTACATCATTGGACTTAGGGAAAAAGGCTAAATATTATAGGGACAGGAATCAGCATAGCACCTAAAACTTGCCTGGGAACTTCAGTAAAGAAAACAAATTTTGGTGTAATTTTAAACAGTATTACATTGCTAAATAATCATTCTTATACAAGCTCTGGTGTCCGGAAGAACTATCAGTACATTATCTATAATTCCTGTTGTTTATGGTAATAATTATAATCTCAAGAAAAGCTCAAGCATACCTTAAAACATCTGCAATACCTACTTTTATACCAGCTTGAAATATTATTTTTCTCCATCTGTAATTGTAAAAAAAGAAAATAAATTTAAAATCCAATTTAAATAGATTTTTAAATTGTGTAGCTGAAAACTGATTTCCTGACCTCTTCATAGTGTGGCCCTATAGTGTGGCTGTGGAGTTAGCACAAGTCAGGTGGTCCTGAGCAGCCAGGAGAAGGCATAGAGAACAGCCTCCTGTGGGTACTGCCATGGAAGCCCATGTGTGGTTGAGTCATGGTGTGAGCAGGCACCAGGGAGCAGACTCATTTCTGGTTTACCCTCTGATCCTGATAGCACAGCTCCAGAGCTGTCCAGCCCTCCTCCAGCTGCAAGCATGCTGCCCATGGGCCGTGGCATCCATGTAAAAAGGTGATCCTTCCAACACAAAAGACCCAAACCAGCAGGCACTTGAGCATACTGCTTTGCACATCCCAGCTTGTCTGGCATGTCACACCTGAACCTGGATCACTGGAGATGGGACCAGAGCCATGGAGATGTTGGTTTGTTCCTCTGTCTAGAGGCTGACAGGATCCATCTCCTGGGGTTCCAATTGTGTGAATCTTTCTGCCTCCCTGTTGTTTCTGCCCTGCCCATTGACCAACACTTTGAATTTGCATGTACCTTTTAATTTCAATGAGATCATCATTCTTCATCCAGTACTTTTGCCAGCCTAAGTGTGCTGTAGTGTTATGGGCCAGTCTTATGGTTAAAGTAGAAAAAAAAAACTCTTCTTAGTCAGGGGCTTTATAGTTTGATGGTTAAAATATTGTTGTTCAACTATTCTTGAAATTTTTTGCCACTGGAAAAGTCTTCTGTGAAAAAGACAAAAAGGGTGCTGGATTTTATCTGGTATGTCAGCCATTCCTGTGGTTACAGCTGGCTAAAATAAAAATGACTAGAAATAAATAGACTAGCTAAGATTCAGCATGAGGAATAGTTTTTACTCATTTACTCATATTTAATATCATATGGTGCAGTGATTTTAGTTAACACAGGGGAAAATAATGTGTTAAATATTTTAAAGATGGCTTTTTAAATTAGGAGATACAGGAGCAAGAAACATTTTAAATAGTTTTACAGTACACAATAACAAATGTTCACAAAATCTCATGAGGATAAGATTTACCTGCATCTACAAGTGTAGCCCAACCTGGTGCTGCAGGCAGTCTTGGCAGAAAGTGCAGGAAAAGCAGACATATAGCAAGTAAATTCAGCTGATGTTTATCTTGCTTATGCTTTCTAGGTCACAGTGTTGTGTTAATCTCTCTGCCATTGGTAGGAACTGTTGTGTATTTTAAAGCTGTTGACAGTTTGTAAGGCAAAGTTCTCCTTTTGCCTACTCGATACTAAATCCCTACAGATGCAGCAGAATTGATGAGGCTAAGAATAGAGGCACCCACTAGACTGGCTTTAAACCACACTGCAGAACACTTTGCTGTACCCTGTGTAAGTGGATGAACACCACACTCGTGCTTGTACTCACTGAAGATCTGTCCAAGAGCCATTGTTTTTATGTTCTTCATTAATCTTTATTGTCAGTTTGAACCAATACAGACTACAGGGAAGAGCCTGGAAAATATGCAGACAATTCCAGGCATTTTTCTCTGATTTAGATGTCCAGTTTTTGCTTCAATTGAGTTGTCTACCATGAATAATCAAATGCTGCAAGTTTGTGGCCCACAGTGTAACTGCATATTATTTCTGTATCATTTGCATGTTGCATTACTTCTGACACAGCAGAATGCTTCTGGGAAGATTCTGACAGTAATAAGACTACTTTCTGTTAGAGACAAATCCTCTGAGCCCTCTTTGCCATCACTTTATGTTTTATGTAACCTCAGTGACACATGACTGTAAGATGTGCTACACATGACTGGATCACATGTGCTACATTGAAGTGGAAGTGCCACACCTTTATTACATTTAGACATTACATATTTCTACTTTAGATGAGGATAATATTTCTTTTCCCCTCTGAAAATGGGTGCCCTTCCAAACTATTTAAAGATGAGAAAAGCTGTAAAAAATGCTGTTGATGAGACAAATGTTATACAGGTCATTGTATTATTCACTGCATGTCAACTAAGCATCCAAGTCCCTGTGCCTTTTCCCCATTAAATTCATGGGTTTCAAATGTGAAGGGTGCTCACAGGATTCTTTGTCCAGGTAGAAAACACCTAGTTTCTAGTTTTTAAGCTGACTGAAAAATGAAGGTGTGTGAGTGCTCACTGTGTTACTGTGGCTGAAGGTGATCATAGCCTATGTTGCTCAGCACATACACCAGGAGTGGTCTGTGAGACATTAGAAGGCACAATGTGTTTTGACAAAAGCTGCATTTCTCATTTTAATACAGAACTTACCTTTTTGTTAAACTGAAAATGATGTATTACTGCAAAGAGCTTTGTTTGTTTGAACTCCCACAACTGTGAAGCAGTAAGATTATACCCGGTGGCCCTTGGATATTTTTTCCAGATAGGCTGGATAAGTGTTGATGTAGGAAAAACCCAGAAAAACAAAAAGTTGCTGATCCAGTTCTCATCAAACCTGTGGAGTTGTGTCCATGCTCTGCCTCCCCAGTACCTTGTGCTGGAGCAGTTGTGCTGGATGGCCTGAGGCTCACTGTGTGTCCTGTGTCTCCATCCACAGCCCAGCCACCCAGCTGCACTATGGAGTGTGTAATCCCACCACGCTGTTCCCAGTTTCTCTTTTCCTGCCCCATGGGCTTGTTCACCTAGCTAGAGATCAAACTCTGGCTTTCCCTAACCCCATAAACATGTATTTTGAGCTGCTATTACACTTATTTGCAAACTGGATCTTTCTAGATTTTTTAAAGTCAGGTTTAAAATATCCAGATTGTTCATAGGTCTGCAGCTCTATATTGGGTTAGGAGCAGCTGAAAAAGGACAACCAAGGTAGCCTCAGCTGGCAAAGACACAAGGTATAACCTGGATCTGCTGCTGGTGACCCAGTAACATGGAGCTTTACGCCGTGTCATCTGTACTCACCACCAGAGATTCACAGACGAGACTAAATTAAAAGTGTACCAACCTCCAATTAGATCAAACTTGAGCACATGTAAGGCTGGAGGTGCTCAAACAACCACAGACACAGACTAAGTCTAGACTAAGTCTAAAAATATGCTCATACACAAAGACAAGGAATTTATCATAAAAGGAAAAGTCCAATAATGCTTTTATTTTTGCTGTTTAATTCCCAGAAGGGTCATCTACAACGTGTCTCTCCAAGAAGACTCCACAATGAAAAAAACAACCCAGAGTTTCTTCTTACTCATCATCCTTCTAACTGTAAGTACAAGAAAACTGAATTACTCATGACACCTGCTGTATTTGAATTTGTGATGATGTTGAGAAAAATGAGTAACAAGTTATACTTGTTATACTCCACAGGTGAAGGAAAGAGTTTCCTTACTAATAAATTTCAAAAGAAGATTAATAAGGTTATCTAATAAAAGTTTGAACTTGAAAACATTGTTTCTTGGTGAGACAGAACTGCAAGTCTGAAGAGGGTTATGCATATGACTTTTCATTTCTGTGTTTTACAGGTTACAACATATCATGGGAACATATATGTTTGAAAACTTCCCTTAATGTTTTTCTGTGAGATAAACTGATTTAAGTCGTGATGGATATTCGCTATTTATAGTTGATCTGCTATTAGGAAAGCAAACAAAATGAAAAATAATCTTATAAATCTATCTATTAGTTCAAATGCTATTTTCAACTGTTTCATATCAACTTTACATTTATTTTAATGTATGCAACATGGTTGAGTAATTGTGGTTTTAAACATGTAGTAAATTAATTTCTGCCTGGTGAAATACCTCTCACATAAATTCAATCCTTTTGCTGATCTCTACTTGTGAAACCTAAAAATATTATTGTTCATCATAAAATCATAGACATTACAGGCAGTCAGAATTGAGAACACTGCCCAGAGCCTAAGTTACAGAATGATCAGCATATGTCTGAATGATGCTACTGGGAACAAGCACCTCACTACCCTGGTGTGGTGAGAGTAATTTGCATTATGTCTGCCACCTTATTCCCCATCTAACTCTAGATCTGGGCTCCTGAAGAAAATTTTTCTTCTTCTTCTTCTTTTTCTGTTTTGTTGGTTAGCTCCTCCTGCCCCTCTGCTTATCTTCTCTTTTAACACTTGAATGTGAAATATCTCTGTGCATCTCCTCATCAAATCCCATGTTATAGAAGCAAAAGAAACTCAACGTGTTATAGAAAATATTTTGGAGACCATAAGCAACTGCTCTACCTGGTTTACTTATTGGGTTGTACCTCTCCTCTCAGCCTAGCAGAGTTAGTCCACAATGCTGTTTGCCACTTAAATTTATATAAATAAAAAAGGAAACAAAAGTAGAGAACAGCAAGAGAATGATGAATAGAAGGAGGTAAAAAGAAAACAATCAAATACGATCATGGAGAATCCAGGAGAACAGCAAAGAACACATTACTTCAGTAAAATATTGAAGTAATGGTTCAGGATTAGGACCCTTCATCAAAGAAGAGATGAAGAGATGGAGAAAGAATTGAAGAGAGTTAATACATTTCTGCTAACTTGGTCCCAAAAGAATATGTCCAGAATTAGTTAATTATTTGAGAAATTATCTCAGTGCTTGAGAGGAGTCTTCTACCCTGAGGCATACTAGAGTATTCTGGCATTTTTTGACTATTTGGGTTGGCTGCTCTACCTATCCTACAAGGGTGCATGTGACAATGCACTGGCTATGAAATCACCCATGGTCAGAGATGTCTGTAACAAAGAGCCTGAGAGAGACCAGCTTCCTTCTGGTCCAAATCCCATCTGATCTGCATCGCTGGATAGGGGTCTTGACAAAGAACAGCAATTCTTCCTATAAAAAGCCAGTGCCAAATGAAGAAACAGATACAGCTTATTTTGCTCCCAGTCAAGTGACAGGACTGTAAATATTCTGATAACTAAAATTGTCAACAGCACTTCTGAGCACTTGAGGTGCTTTGACCTACAGCATGGGTTTGTAAGTCAGCCCTGGAGGACTGATCCTTGGCCTGTTGTTCCCAGACCTTTTAAATCTCTCACTCATCAGAGCATGTGTGCAATGTTAGATCTGTGCTCATTCCTGCAGCACCCCAGGGGTAGGATTTCTTTTAAGAACTCTTCAGTAAGATCTGCATCTGCATTCATTTTAAGTATCTTTGCATCAAAGAGCACTTCATATTCTGATCTCAATGGATAACTTAAATTACATTTTCACACTTCCAATCTCTATGGGCCTTCTTTCCCCACTGCAGTGGGCATACTGTGCTCTACTTTGACATCTCTCAGGTTAATTTCCCTTTTTGTAGGGAAGACACCAAGGCCACAGAAGCAGACCATGAACAAGCTTTTTTTTCCCATCTTGAAACTTATCCAGAATACTGCTGTTAGATCAAATATGAAAAATATTTTGTCTCAGTTACTTTTCCAAAAATTTCCCCATCTGCAGATGGTAGAAGCCATTCATTTTTTGCATTTTATTTATGGTTTGTAATGAGTAAAAGGTGTCTCTCTTTCAAAAAGGCTGTTCCCACTCTGATGGTTCTTCAAATCACTCCTTTGTTCCAAGAACTGTGAGACATGTCAGCCACTGTCTGAGGCTGAGGAAAATACAGTAATTAAGGTGATTTGAGACACAGGCAAGAGTGGTCCCCCATCCCTCTCCTCTACCCACCCCACATGACACTCTCTAGATCTCCCTTCTTTGATGACTTTCATGGTTTTCTGTCATCTTCTCATTTGTGACCTGCACTCCCAGTTGGTCACTGCGAGCTGTTACGAAGCAACACAACCCTTTGAGGTCCTTGTTTTCTCCTCTGGGCTCCAGGCTTTCTGTTTGTTCTGTTTGTCCCACTGTAGGTGCTGGTGGTTCCCCTGTGGTGGTCACCCCTATTGAGTAGGGGAGACTCTTACCTGAAATCTCTTTTCTTAGTGCAACTATGATTCCCTAACACAATCTCAGAGCTGGAGCATAACCTGCCCTCTATGCAGTGTTAGTGTTTTGCAGAAGACTTCCTCAGATTCTTTTCGTATCTCTCCTTCAATTTTTTGTCACAGACAAAAAATTACTTCCTTGGCTTGCACAGACACTTCCTCCTCACCACCTCCTTTAGACTTGTCACCAAGAGGTTTTGATAGAAACCATCTCTTTCATGCATGTAATTTTTTTTGTATAGAATAAATAGCACTTCCATGTACAGATCCATGATAACCCATCTTTGCCAAAAAAAACCCAGAAGCATCAGTTGTTCCAAAACCTCATTTAGAAATACAAGCAACTCCTTATTGGATTCCCTTGCTTTTGGATGCAGGATAATGCATCACCATATAGTCCTCTACTATAAAAAAGGAATTCTGTTAGAAAATTTAATTGTTTATTATGTCATAGTTCACTTTATACTGATGCTCTCCAGTTTTTTGCAATTATTGAGAGCCACAGAATGTGACTGAGATTTTTTTTCCTCAAGAACATGAGCCCTGGTATGATGGAGCAATTAGTTCATGTCCTCAGTGCACATTTCTCTTCACAAGAAAGATGGAGCATCAGAACAGTCTGCCCAGTAGAATTCTGAGAATGAGGAAGAAGAAGAAAGTTTGAGTCTCTTTGCTGTGTGACCAATCAATTTTTCAGGACATTGACAGAAGAGATTTCTATTCTCTGCTTTATTTTGTCAAGTAAGAACTGTGCCTACAAATGGCCCTGGAAATGAGGATTGATGAAGTAGTTTTTCCCAAATACTCCAATTTTGTGTCCTGAGCCAACCACAACGTGCATAGTAAGGACTAAATGGATGCTTCAGCTGAAGGTCACACTATTTTCAATTAGGCCCACTAGACCAATATTGTATTTGAAAATAAATTCATTTTGAGCAAAAAACGAATTGTGCGCATTCTCTGTGTCCAAATCTGTTAAATGTTACCAAGCCTCAATCACAAAGATATGCAGAGTCTGGTACTTCTTTCCAACACCTGAAAGACTTGTCAATAATTCCTGTTCACAAAACATTGAAAATTAATTATATGAAAACTTAAATGAAATTTTCGGTAACTGCCCAAACTGGTGTATTTTGCAATACAATTGTGGTAGAGTAGGTTCAAACCTCCAGAACCCATTAGTCAAGCACTTGCCACCGTGATGGGGGAGCTGCCCATGGTGAACCTGTTTGACCCTCCCAGCTGGGAGGGCAAAATTGGTGGAGTGGTGTGGCCGCAAACTCCGCTGGACTCCTGCTCCTGCTTGGCTCAGTGGCTCTCAGAGTGCATCTCTGAAACCCATGCCTGTGTAAGTTCTGTGAGAACAAGTCTTCTCCTGCTTAGACAGCATCTCTCCCAGCATCTGGTCCAGAGCAGATCTCGCAAGGCTGTAAGAGCTGCTGAAGATCTGTCACAGCTTCCTTTGTCTCACTTCTTCTGAGCCTTCTTGCTGTCTGGCACCTCGGACAGCCCAGTGTCTTCCCCAGCCTTGGATGGTGAGATCCCCCTGGGTCTCATCACCTTAGACCATGCCTTTGGAAGTCGCTGTTTTGCATGCTACACTTCCCTGTGTAGCTTTTTATGGGTTGCTTCAAGCTGGAAGTATGTGCACTCAGAAGTTCTGAACCTGTTCTCATGCGAGGGAAGCTCTGGAAAGCAAATTGCTGATATTTTAAGGTGGCAAGAATTAGTGTGAGAATTTGGGAGTCAAGCTGCTCATCATTTCCCAAGAAATAGAAATTCTGTATTCTGTTATATTCACCCAGTTTCAGGGATGATCAGGACGTTTTGATTACATCTTTGCTTTTTTAAAAAACAGAGCTGTTGCTATGCAGCTGATTGCAGTAAAGAGGCCCCTCACAGGAAGATAATCAGGGCTGCAAGAAAATATCCATGAAGTATTCTGGATTAGCCCACAGTTTTTATCAGGCTGAAATGAAAGTAAAGCTTCATGTAAGCAAATCTTGTAGAAATGGAAAAGAACTGTAAGATTTGTGACTTGCTCTTCATTACAACAACCTTGTCTTCATCTACTGTGCCCGATAATCTCATGCTTGTTTAAACAGCTGCCGAAATCTGCCATGTTAGCCATATGGGATCTCACTGAGATAATTACCATCCTGCTCCAACAGCGGCAGAGTATGGGAAAATTCTAACATTCAGTGATTAAGTAAAACATGTCATGTTGTAGTATTTCCCCAAAGAAATTGCCTGCTGATTCCTAGCACACTTGTGATGGATAGAAATGATTATGTTTACTGAATATTGTATGCTAATGACCTTCCTAAAGTATCACAGTTGTTTTCTTATCTGTCCCAACACTAGCAGTTGTGAAAAGTAGTTCAAACATAATCAAAGTATGAGAGGGGCTCTGCAACTCATCTAAATCATGCTGAGCTCTTGTTCTAAAATGTGATGTATTGAAGAAGAGTTTAGTGATCCACAAAGAGATGACTGCACACAGCAGTTTTAAAAGGATTATACCAAGTGAATATTTGAGCTATTGAAATCAATAAAAAAAAGTTAGAGCATCCAGAATTTCTACTAGTCTGAGCTCACCAATAATTGTTGCTGAATTACTAAATTTAGTGGAAGAGGGGAAAAAAAAGACAGCTACAAATGCCTTATTTTCCTAAATGTCATGTACAGTTACTGTTAGTGTCCTGCAAGCACCTTGATGGCAGAAGAAAAATATTTGGAGATGCTTGTTCATCATGTTCATGTTCATATTTTGTGGGGAAGAAAAAGTGAAAGACTTTTATGCTTACTTTATCTGGATTCTCCCTTGTAGAAACAGGCACAGCCTGGCACAGGTTAACACCATTTTCTCTCACAGAAACCAGGGCACTGTTTGTTCATTCCTGTATAGTTTAATAATGAATCCAAATTGCTTTCGCAGAATCCTTTATTCATTCTAGGTATAAAATGAACTTCAGCATTCCCAGCAGCCTGTTATTTCTCTTTGTAATGATAATTCACTTTCTTATATCAGTCACTGGTCGCGTGGTGGCTTGGTGGTCGTATGTATGACGTCATTTACTTGGACTTTTAGGAGTGACATCATATGTACGGCTGCTAAACTGCTGCATGGGACATCACTTAAACTGTTTTCTTCTGAAGAATTCAGTGCATTTTCAAGCAATGATCACACTGATTATTGTGAATTATTTATTTCTCCTTAATAAAGAATGTTTATAAATGAATGAGGCATTCCTTTATTGTATAAACATCATCTATATTTCCATCTGAAGTATCTGATGAACGCATGGGAAGGCTTTTTAATGTGTAGTAATGGACTCTGAACATTCAAAATTTGTTCCATATTTTATAGGTTCAATATTTGTAGGCAGTTGCCAGGCGAAGATTAATTGACCTTGGCTTTTTTGTGGTACCAATGTGTCTTTTAAGTCTTAATTTCTAAGATACACTGACATAGCAATTAAAACATTGTAACAGAGGTGAGTCAAAGTCATTAATTCCATGAGAGCTTATACAAACACTGATACACAGACATTCATGGGACCTCTCCCGTGAACATGATACACACTAAGCTTTCCCTCCTATGTAGCCATACCCAAGCTCCTGCTATTTCTGAAAAGAGAATAATTACCGAGAGATGTCTTCAAGCCCCATTTGCCTTTTTCTGAACCCTACAGTAAGGAGTGAGGACGACTAAAACAAATAATAACATCTGACATCACAAACTGCATCAAAATTCTTGCCTGACTAAATTTCAGATATATAAAGGCTGGAACATCAGCCCACTGGACTGACTTTGGGAAGTCAGGCTTTAAGTTCTGGGTGGTGGACATGGGGTTGTCTTTTGCATGGTAAAAAAACCCCTGTATTTCAAACAGGGATATGACTTCTTCACCTCCAGCAAGCCACAAAATTAATAATTCATTAATCTGCTGAAGTGGTAATCTGATTTCAAGGCAGAAGAAAATTGTGTTCAAGCTTCCAAGGCCAGCTTTTCAAATCTAGGAAAACAAAAATGAGGAATATCAATCAAAGGAAAGAGTAGATTTAAAGGGCATATCACAGATGAACAATCCCTGTGACATACCTATGTATAACCCCTTAATTTGATTTCACACACAAGCTATTCAATTACATAAAAAGTGCCCGGAAAGATTTTTGGACAATTAACTTTGAAGATCTGAGTCATTGAGTTTAGTAGAAAGAAAAAGAAAAAAAGGGGGAAAAAAGTAAAAGAATTTTAAAAAAAAACCCAACATTTAAGAGACAACCATAAATCTCATTTTATTATTCCAACTTCTATCCAAACTTGCTTTTGTTTTACTGGAGGCCATTAAGTGATTTCCACTGATGAGTTTTAGTGACACAGCTCATCCATATTTTTAATCTGTCTGAGCGAATTCCTGGCCTAAATGTGGGCAGTAGGAATTTTGCTAGCAATATTAGCTGCTCCATGGTGCCTTGTGCAGGGGCAGTAGAATGGGCCTCCTGGTTACATGGCTGAGCATTCTTACAAAATTTTGTACACAATTCAAGACATTTAATCTATCCACACCCACAGGTACTCTCTGTCTCCAAGTATCAGAATATTCTCATTAAACTGTACCAAATAAGAGCTGACTTCTTCAGGAATTGCACACTGCAAGTAACAAAACTATCTGTGAGAGTAGTGTGACTTTAGTGTCTGAATTGTCTTTCACCCCTCAAAACCATCATCCCACACATGGATGTGTTCCCAAACTGGCCCAGAATCGCAGAGGAATTATCAAGAAGAAAGGCATTGCCACAGGAGTCCTCCTAGCTTCCTGTGATGAAACTCTAATTTCTGTCTTTAATACAAACAGTTGGAACTGAAGTATTCAAAATAAGAATGGAAAAAATTAGCATGCAGCATCTACTAATCACTTCAGAGAAGCACCAGAGCCTGTGTCATAGACATGGACATGAAGGGCTAGGACAAAGCTGAGGTTGTCTGAAGAATCTCATCTGCACTTTCCTGTGCTGGATTTAGGATTTTGCTTGGCTGATTTTTAAATGATTCTTGGGAACTCCAGTTGCTCCCCTTAGTCTTTTTAAAACTAAGAAGTCTGTGATGCTTGGCTTTGCTTCTGTATTTCCTGTTCTGACTTTCTAGATACTTAATTTTTCACTTGGATGGCCAGATGAAATGTTCCAAATGGCTTCACTGTTCAAATATATCTTGGGGGGAGGGGGAGACGGTGATGTATACATACATCTAAAATTTATATAAAATTATATCTGCCAGAAAATATTTTCATTCTTATTCCTCCTACTTTATTTCAAGTACCTACTTAAGTTCAACAAAATTGACTCCGTGTCCTCCAGCTAGCAGGTGTATAAAGTTGAAAATGTCTGTGTCAAAAGACCTGAGATGAGATGAGATAAGAAAAACATAATTGATTTGATGTAAGAGTATAAAAAGATTAAACTGACATGTTTGGTACAGAAGTATCAGGATAAAAGTAATGGCCTTTTTTTCAATGAAGTCAAACAATGTAGTTTTCCCGTGTATTTACCAAGGTGATTTAGCATGCAAATGGGCAAAAAAGTAACATATTGATGGAATACAATTGCCTGTGATGTGACATAAAAAAGGGGCAGCAAAATGAAGGAAGTAAGCTGATATTTGAACTTTCAAACCTTTCATGTTTTAAGTTCAAACAGCTACAAATGCATGCCTAAAGATCTCCATATTAGCATTTGCTGCTAAAAGGTCAAGTTTGTGTGTTTATGAGAGTCCTAGATTTTTAAGCAGCCTGCAAGTGAATCTGAATGCATTTGTGATGGCTTTAGTACCATTTAGTATAGGGGAAAACAGAGGGTCGTGCTAGGGAAGTGCTACAGTAATGTTGCTTTTGAGTGGGGAAGCAGAGGAACTAATTTTTTACTATCAGCTCCAAGCAAAGAAGAGTCATGATACAGGATTGAGGCAGAACAGAACAAACTAAAACTCCACACTTTCATTTCCACTCACAGATCTCAGCTGTACAAGGCTTGGATGGATGGATGGATGGCAGGCAAAAGAACATAAGTGACCTCTCCAGCTGAGATTTTTGCCTTCCAGAGGCAGTGATCTTTTCCTTCAATAGGCAGGCAGCTCAGAACTATACTAAAGAGGACCTTGTTATTTAGACTATCAAATTTAGGGAGTCTGCTTAGGTACTTAACTAGGAGCTGAGGTCAGGTATCGAGGTTTAAACTCTACCTGGTGTTTCTATGAGCTTAACTGTTGCAGAAGCTCAAAGCAGGTGACATAAAACATGAAATAATCAGTTCAAAGCAAAGGTTGTGGCACTGAGGTATTTTGTCTGCACTGTCTGGAGTTAAATCAGCACAAGTGAACAGAAATACATGGGTTTAACTTTGGGAAAATAGAAAATTCTCTTGCAGATGCTAAATTAAATTAAAAGATTTTGATGACTTTATCAAGTACTTAATGACCCTCTCTTCACCAAGAAAAATGGCTTGGTTAAAATATTATGTTATCATGAGGTAAACTAATAAAATTCAACATTTACTTTGTAAGTAGTACAAGGCCCATCATAACGATAAACATATGTGCAAATAAAAGGCCTTTCAAGAATGCGTAACAGAAATTTCTGGTCCTCACATTTTAAAATTTAATCCTCTTTGTTTATCCAGTTGTACTAACAGCTTTTCCTTTCCATACAGAGAATTGTTCCAAGTCTTTCTTCTACTGTAAATTATACTGATCCTACATTAGAGCCTGTAGTAACTGAAAATTCAGTCATACGGCAGAAGATAATAGATTCGCAGTTCAAATGTTATGAGAGGATGAACAGAGCTCCTCCATACAAGAAAAAAGGTAAAAGGGGTGTTTAAGATCTGTATTTTGCCATGTGTGGTTATATAACTATAAAGAAATGTTTTCTTCTCTATACTAACCCATAGTCTTTGTCAGCCTTCCACAAGCAGAAATCAAATTCACACTTACTTAACATTCTCCTAAGTGCAAAGAAAGGAAAAAGCCTGTAAGGAGCCCAGGCCATGTATTCTATATTCAGCAGCAACAACAGGAAAAAGAGGTTTATAAAACACTGAGGTTTATAAAAGAGGTTTATAAAATATCTTTATTGAATACAAGGCATATGTGAAGATTAATAAAAAGGGAAATGACAAATTATAGTGGTGCTGCAATTACATTTAAAGCAGCTTTCTGCTTGGCACTGAGTTCTGGTCACTTTTTCTCACAGAAGGTATGAATGAAGATATGAGGAGCTAGAGAAAAAATATCACAGGAAGTCTGAGACTTATGCAAGTAAACAACAGATACTGAGGACATAGTTTAAAGGGAAAACATATTTTAAACAATTAACAAAAACACCCAACCTAATTGCAGTGTTGGAGATAATGTGGGATTTTTTGTAATACAAGAATAAAGACATTTCTACAGCTCTTATCTTAAAAAATTTACTGGGCTCTGTCAAACTCAAAGAAGAGTTAGATGTTAAGATTATTGGGTCTTGATGCAGAAATATTTGGAATGAATATAGAGATTCCTACTGCTTAAAATAGGTTTTAATTCAGGTGAATAATGGGGAATACCCACAAGCAGTTAAACAGGGTTATTGCATAGAAGGAATGACGTTTCAGGCATAAATAAGTCTTTTAGTTGTTGGACTTGCAGGGGAAGTAACTTACTGCTTCTTGTTAGATTACTCTTTTAGTCTCTAGCTCTATAAACACCTGATTTTTGCATCCATTGACAGTAACCATTGGATTCACCTTTCTTTTGCACTTTCCTTGTGTGATAAATTGCAAAGGGTTGATATTCCAGCAGGAGCTGGGAATTCATACGTATCAAGACATGCATTCCTAGTAGTGTTCTCAAGGGCAGTGCTTGAGAGGGCAGCAGGGAAGTGCCTGCATTCCTTCAGCTGGCAGCTAAATTTAAGTGATGCCATTGGGGGCTGTTGGTTCATAGCAACAGGCACTTTATTCATTTATAACTCAAAATGAAGGTAATGGGTGACTACAGAATGGTGCCAGCACCACTGAAGTTGTGTTCTGAACTGAGGACATAATAAAATGAGGAGCTTGGGCACATGGAAACACATGACCCCCCTCCAGAACAGCAGTGTATGTGTACATATATGTGTGTGCATATGTATACATAGATAGACAGATAAAGATAAATGTGAGCATATATATATATATATATGTAGATAATTACCTTGGAAGGCAAGCCCATGATGCATAAATTGACCTATGTGATTATTTTTCTTTACAAGGCCAGGCAAAGGACTTAAAGTTTTAAAACTAGATATTCCCTCCTACTCCATTTGGCACTACTTTTCCAAAACAAGCTCAAATTGCAATCATTTTCTACTCTTCTTCTTCTTTGGTATTACAAAGAAGTTCCTAGAAGTTTTTCAGATACATTTCAAAGATATAGAAGAACATGACAATGCCTGAAAGAAAGATAACAAACTGCTGATATGATGAATGGTTAATTAAGTGAACAAGTAACATTAACACATTTAATTTGATAACTGAAAAATATATGTGCATAAAATCTTAGCTAATGAAGAAAAAGCGTACATAAAAATTTCTTTTCTGAACAAGATTTAACCTGGAAAAACTTAATTATTAAATTTTTATGCTTTTTATTTTTAATCAACAACTACTTGACTTACAAACAGTTATTGGTGAAAATTGTAATAATTCAGGTGTCTTTTAACAGCATTTCTGCTTCAGTAAGGAAGTTTATCTGTGGATAGTTTCAAAAGCTCCAGAAGCAACTAACTACCCATATGTTAATAACTTTCAGTGGTTTCTTCTATTGCGATCTTTCAAAAACAATCTTTTAATTTTAATACTTGCTCAGACCCAGAGTGAAAAAAAGCTAAAATGTATCTTATTCTATTTCACTTTATCCTGATGGTCTTGGTGATAAATACTTTTTCCCCTAAACAAACTGGTTTTGAATGGAAAATAACCAGGAAGTGTAGGGGGGTTTTAATGTGTGTCCTGTATAAATCCACAATCACGTTACACATTACAGCAAGCAGTCTTAAAGCACAATTTCTGAGGACCGTGGCATGTACAATCTCTGTAATGGGGATCAGCAATGACCTGTGTTCTGCTTCCCAAAATTGCTGCTGTTTGGGAGCTGGGAACATCCCACAGCCCCAACAGCACCACCTTCTCAGAAGGGGCATGATGAGGACAGGATCACCGCATGCCACCTAGACAACATCAGCAGGCAGAATCTGCCTGCCACAGATCAGTCTTGCACCTGCTTCACTGGATTTGTAGTTACATCACTGATCCCAAGTGTTGAACAAGGCCACAGCCTCACAGGGACCTGTCTCTGCAATTGTTACTTTTAGCTGGAATGTCTCCACAAACACTTCCTATCTTTACATTTCAAACGCCTGATTTTCAGACCTACTGAGCAGCAAAAGGTGAAATGAAAAGTGGATGTCTCACAGGTCTTTGGATACCACTAGTGTACATGCTTAGAGCTGACAGAAAGAGAATCAAGAAGAGAAATTTGTAGGATTGGACCCTACATTCAAAGTTCAGTTCAACATGCTTTAAAATGCAGCTTTCTGGTAAAATGAACACCAATAACATCAGGTCAGTAAAAACAAGGACCTTGTAGCACCTGAATGCCACTCTAAGTGTGACAGTAATAAAAGGATATATCACAAAAAGAGAACTTGATTGTCTGCAGGCAGCAATAATCCTCGAGAGGCTAGAACAGAGTGGCTCAGGAGGGAATTAACTCTTTTTGTGGAATTAACTCTTGCAATCCTCTTAAATGTCCAGGTCTGTTCTGCAACCGAACATGGGATGGCTGGTTGTGCTGGGATGACACACCTGCTGGAAGGCTCACTGCTCAGAATTGCCCAGATTATTTTCCAGACTTCGATCCGACTGGTACAATATTTCCTTTCTATCATTTTATCTTCCAAAGGATGTCTTCAGAACATTTCCACCATTGAGTGGAGGTGCTCAATCCAGTGGCATTTTTGCAGCTCTGGGAAATCTCAGAAAGTTTGGTTGAAATTAAAACACATCAAACTTTTGGGTTCGGTAATTTACATATTTTCATTTGTAAAATATTTAATACATATTTATATTTATGTAAATATAACTCATGGATTTATGGAACCTAGTTTATGAAAATGTCAGCTTCTGAATTACAACACCAAAATATTCTTATCACCTCATTCTAAGTTTTTTTATAATGAAGGGAAGATGCTTATGTGCTTTAAATATGTATCAGTATGTTCTTTGTTCAGTTCTTATTGGAAAATATAATTTTATGAAAGAAGATGAGCAGAAATAATGTTCTTTCAGTCTCTGAGTTTCAGTTCTTAGCTGAATTATTCATACAAATACTAGAAGTAGACTGAGAGAAGTAATTGAAAAATGTTTAAAAGGAAAAATAAAAAATCAATTGAAGTATTTCTAAATAGATATGAGGAACTATTAGACACAATTTTAACTCTGCAAAGTGTACTGTTTGAAAAGAGACACAATTGTGTGTTCCTTGCTCAGGATGTGTTGCTTCTAGGTGGTGCTTAATGGCACACTGTGCTAAAATCCACATAGTCACAATGCACCAATTGCAGTTAAAATCTATGAAATTACACATTTGGGAGGGAGGGTGCATAAATCTGAAAATTTTCAACAAGTTTAACCAAAAATGCATGCGCCCAAGTGGAAATGAAGGACAAAAACTATTGCATAACTGTGAGTTAATTATCCAACACCATTAGCTAAAATTGTTGATTTTCTTTAGCTTTTTGCTTATTTAGTAACTCAGGATTTTCCAAGTTGAATCAAGCCCCATACACATTTTGCTGAATCCCATCTACAATAGCAGCCAGATTGATTGTTATTTCTGTTCTTCATAAATCAAGCTGTCCATAATTACAGAATTCACACAGCAAGTTGCAAATTTCCTACATCAGACCCATTCAATCTTTGGTGAAGGAGCACTCCTCTTTCTAGTGTAAGTAGGCTTTGGACAGAATGGATTGAAGGAAATCTGTTTGCTCAGGAATCCTGTGCTTGGAAAGTGAGCTCATGTGGCAAGGTCACTATCCACATCCTGTGGAAACACCCTGAGACCAACCCAACACATCTTTGCAGCAAGTTACCCCTGAAACAGACAATGGGCACCAAATCATAAGGTCTTGTCTTTTGTGCCTTTTCTTCACAAGACTTGATCTCTTTTCTGTACAGTGTCATAGTTTTCAAGGGGTCTTGGAGCAGAGTCATGCTCATGGCTCATCATTGGAGCACCTGGGGACAACAGAATGAGAAGCTGAGACCCTCAACTGCAGGATTGCCTTTCACTCAGGTCTCCCTCTCTGTGGACCAGTATTTCAACCATTAGACTATTTGCACAAAAGATTCCAAAAGAGCACTTTAGAAGAATTGGCCAAACTTGGTTCAGTTCCCAGCCTGCATTCAAGAGAGAGCCTGAGGCTCTGGATCCTGAGGTTGCACAAGATTTTTCCTGCATGCATATTAGAAGTGCCTCTAGGATGTGGTCTGTACCTTCTGCTTCAGACCCCATTTTACTCATGATATGCTTTCCACACACCAACAGCCCTTTTTATGAGTAGGAAGATTTACTACAAGTCTTTTCCTTCCCCTGCTTCCATGGTTTTCAAGAAAAAATATGTGGCACTAACAGCCTTGGTTTATGTATACTCCATGCAATGTTCAGCTTGTACCTGCAAAGGTGGGTTTGGGCAGTCTTGTGATCACAGAAGTTATCCCATGACTAAAGGTCCTCATCCTTAATAGATGGGGGTGATTTCAGAGCCACTCTCCTACTTGCTCCCCAACCACCTATTCTCAGCTTTTCCTCTTGTCTATCTCCAGTGTCTTGTTCTGAACTAATTGCTCTGCTACAACAGCACTCTTCAAAGTAATGAACTTGAAGCTGTCCATGGAGAAGCATCTCATCCACTTACAAAGCTCATTAATGCCAAGGCCTGTGGCTTGTACACTGATTGCAAATCACTCCTTAATGTACAAATGCTTGTCATGAAGTCTGACCCACAGTGTGTGCATACTGCAGTTAGTCTTTCTGGTAAGATTTAAAAGTAGGAATTTGCAAATTTTTCAGTATTCCTCTGTGCACAGTCATAGGAAGAAAAGTCTCCTCCAGTAATTAATTTCTTAACTGTTCTTTCTGCTGTCCTCTATAGGAACAATACCTGTGGTCTTCTGGACCCTGTATTTTCCTCTGGCACATTTCTCTTCTCCTCGTCAGCACCTCTGTCAGCCTCTTTGCCTGCATCCTGGTCAGTCAACCCTGTTTCCCAGTTTTGGCAGCAGCTCAGCATCTCCTGGTTGAGCCAGAGCTGCTTTCCTAGAATAGCTGTTGAGTAACCCAGCATGTGTTACAGATGTGGCATCAAACCAGTGGGTAGTCAGCCTTTGCTTTACAGGTGGCTGGTTGTCACAAGGAGACTTAATAGAGTAGGAGGGAGACAAGAAATAAGGGGGGTGTCTACAAGTCTGTCAACTGCTAATGAAAGTGGCTGCCACTAACAGGTGGCCAAAAGCACAGACTGAACTGTCCTGGGAAGTCTGTCAGGTTTTTTATCACAAGTCATTATTTCCTTTGGTACCTTATTCATGTTAAACAAAATACAGTCAGCTTTTCTGCTGAGAAACAGAAACTTCATCCCAAAAAATAGCAATTTTCTATGATGAAAACTGTAGTGACTGTCAGATTTCCTCCCCGTTGAGTCTCTGATATCCAAGTACTTCAGTAGGTATTTTAGGCATACAAGTAACCCCATGGATTTCTGAAACAAGCATTTCATGCTGTGCTGTTTTGGGCTGCACCATGATCTGCAGAATCAGCTAATTGATGGCTATATCACTTCACTAAGAGGCCATGTATAGCTTTGAGACCTGTAATAAATTATTGTCTTTCCTCTATATTTTTTTGCTTTGATACTTACATCATTCATAATTGGAAAAGGGAAACATTATTGTCAGCATAGTATGGAATCCTCCTCCCATCCATATGTGTGGATGCCAAATACCAGCCCTCTGTACCTGTTCCCCAACAACATTCAACACTGATGCCAAGAAGGAATTGATGGAGTATGTTAGAAAGTAAACAAGGTGAAATTGTATTCTGAAGAAAAGAACAAAGAAACAAAGTGAAGGAGAATATGTTCAGTGCTCTGTTAATTTTCTGTCTGACAATTTCACAGTTAGCTACCAAGTGTAGTCCCACCTATTTCACTGAACTTAGATCAGTTCTTACTAGGCAGGAATCTGTTCTGAAAGAAGCAATCTCTTTCTCGCAGTGCACATCATGCACAATGTGATAATGCATAAAAACAAATCAATTTGTCTGGAAAACACAACAAGACCTACTGCTTTAATGCCAGTGACAGCAGGAAATTCATTGTCTCATCCAGTTCTGGCTGTGAAGCTCTGAGCAGGGCTATTTTATATGCTCCTATTCAGGCAATTCTCTTGAATTGTATTTTATATTCATATTTTAGATAGGTTAATCTTTGGTATAATCCCCCTGAAATGGTTCCAGGTCACACTGATACTGGTAGAAGTTTAGTTTTTGAGGAATGCAGTATGTAATTCATGTTGGCAATATTCCTACTAATGGAAGAAAAGAAAATACATTGTGGGTATAATGGCCTTCTAGCAAGGCAGGTTTGCTGAGGGCAACAGGAGGAGCTGAGCCTTGCCCTGTGCCACCTGTGGACTCTTGGGTTTGTGGCAGGGGAGTCTTACACTGCCCACCTCACTGACCCTGTACAGTGCATTTAGTCAGGATTATTTTGGTGCAGTCATATAGCAAGGGAGCTAAATGTGGAAGTTTTTTTGTGGCAGACACCCCTTTTCATCTCAATTTCACTCTCTTTACTTTTTGGCCAAAAGCGATGTGTGAGAGCAGCATCCACTCCACTTTGTGGACCAAAGGTGCATTTAGCAAAACTCCCCTCAGTTCTCTGCTTTGTTGGGTTTCTGTCTCTAGTTCTCTTTTGTAAGCTGTTACTCATAACTTTTCATATAGCTTCAGGAGCAGAGTTTCTAGAAGTGCAATTTGGAAGCAAATCCATATACATCTCTAAGCAATTAGGTGATTATTAATCAGATGATGATTAATGTGCTGCTGCCTCTTACAATTGCAGAACATGCAAGTACAGCCTTGCCTTCCTGCTGTGACACTGGGAGAGCACTTCTCTTGCTGCCACAAAATCCAAATCTTGGCTGAATTTAAGTAAAATAGATAGTTCTGGATTTCTACTGGTCCTATTTTCTTGTCTTGAATGATACAATTTAGATAATTATAAAAAAATAAAAATCTGAAATCTTTGTCCAGCTGCTTCTTTTCTCCTTATTCTTCTGTGTATTTCTGTCCTGCTCCTTAGCAAGTTTGACAGCTGTGTTTTAAAAATCAGTTCCTATCCCCATACTGCACAATATCACTCTTATACAGATTGTAGTTCTGCTGACTAAGACACTCTGAAGACAGTGATAATCCTTCATTTACTAGGACACTGGAATTGAAGTTTTCTAGGGTCTTCATTGCATTATATGAGATTATTTTTTCATTTTTGAACAAGTTTCTTCCAGAATATTTTACCGAAGATGTAAGTAAATCAGATGTGCAACATCAACTATTCCTTCATGTGCAAAATTAAGCACTGCACAGGTCTATCCAAACAATGGAAAATAATTCAGTGTCTGGTATGTGCTGAGAAAGACTGCAACAGGGGATAACTTCTCTCTTCTTCCATCTTATAACTCAGCAGTAAACAAAAAACTGATGTTGGCTCCTTTAAATGTGCTTGCTATAGCTCTGGTCTAATTGTGAAAAGCTTGATTGATAGACCTATCATGTTGTTCCAGAGATATCAAGATATTTGTTACATATAAATGACTGAGGGTTTTTTAATGAGCATATGATTCATAAAAGCACTATTAGTGGCACAAACAATATCCATGAAAATAATTACTACTGGTTAATCTTTCAAGACACTTCACTGCTCCCATGAAACTTCCTTTGTGGATGAGATTGCTCTCATCCATTTTGCCCAGACAGCTGTTGAAGTGTCTGCCTCTCTCAGTTAACTGCAAAGATTCTGCACAGCTGCCTATGAATGATATAACTTTACAGTTCCTACAATCAAGTGAGATCAGCCCAATGTGATGTCACCGTTCTTCCACTTTGAATAATGCAATGCCCAAGTTGTATCCCATCCAAACTCATAGGATACAGACAGAGCCTAAAAATTAGTGTTTACACAGTATTTCAATAGTGTCAAAGCCCAGACTTCCAATTTGCCATGCTAGTGTTGTCTTACCCATCCTTGCACTTGTATATTTTTTCAGACTTTACCATATTCTTCTGGTTAGCACAAAGAACCAATACATGCCCAGGTTCAATATTCCCTACTTGCTACTGGGCCACTCCAGAATAACTTGCAGTAGAACAGAGATTGGATTGCAGCTTTGTTTCTGTATAAAATAATAGATTTAGAAGGGATGTTTGACCTGTTTGAGTCACTAGGATGGACAGTAAAGCGCGCTTATTCCCCAGTTGTGCATTCTCACATGACAGCAAAATCCATGGGACATCGGCACTTTCAGAGTAGGATCAGTTTTTAGTAGGATCAGTGTTTATCTGGCTTTAAAGAAAAGTATGAGGTGAAAGGTTTGTCTCTAACTTACAGAGGCCACATTATACTCTGGCAGAGTGCCTACCCAGGCACAGAAGTACAGAGATGATGGATGACATTGCCATACGTTCTCTGTAGCAGATTAGCAAAAGCCGTGCACTTTGCAGAGTGCACGGGAGAATCAGTGCAACGCTTGCACACCGTGTTCCATGGTAGCATAACCATTAATCTTTCATCTGTGACTGAAAACTTTTTCCAGCTTTTGATAGCATCTGGCAATGAGTAAAAGGGAACATTGCTACATGGGCAGTCTGAGATTATCTCCAAGCTGCAGCTATGGAAGGCCAAACTAACATGTACTGTTCCTCTTGGTATTGTTGATGCACGTATTGATACTTAACGGGTCCCTCAAAACAATTATTTGAAATCCACAATAGTTTCAAAATTATGCTGTGTTCTGAAGGATTATCTTTTTATTTTTTTTTTTCCTGCAAGGGCACTATATAAAGTGTATTTGTAGTCAGAGTGAAATAACACAGTCTGTACTATCTTTACCTTACCCATATGATCAGTTCCTTTCTTTAGGCTTTAGGAGTATGAATCTTGCAAATTAATAGAACCATTAATCATCAAATGAAGAAAAGTAAGTGGGAATGTTAACCAGAAAAAATGAAAATGTGTATATTCAAATGCCTATGGGCTCTGTAAAAGTATATTGACCAGAAATGCTGATAATCTAAGTATAAAGCAAATCAAATTATAGAACTAGAAAAGGCAAAGGAAATTCAAGATATATTTTTCAGACTAGTTTAAAAGTCAGAATTAAAAAATATGTTTTTCATAAGTGTCTGTATCACTATCTAAGAAAACATCAAATAATTGTTTATTATTTTATTAGTTTATGATCTTATCCTGTCTTTGTTACTTGGGCAAATATTTCAGTGGCTCCCATGTGGCTAATGCTTGAGGAAAGGCCAAAGGAACTGGTCCAAAACTTGACAGGTGATTAGGAGTGACCATCTGCACCTCAGCATCCAGGGTGTCCCCAGCAGGAGTGTGAGGCTGATGGGGGGCACAGACACAGCACACACCTGCAGCTCCAGGCATCCCTCAGAGCTGTGTGCTCCCACTGTCCCCATATCACAGCAAAAGGATGTGCAGAGGAACACGAGCCTGGAGCACCATCCATATGGCAGGGCTGTCAGGAGGGACACCAGAGCCACCCGTGGCAAAGGAGCCAGCACCAGAGACACCTGTGCAGAGGCCAAAGACACAGCAGATTATTGAAAGAGAGAACTCTGCAGCCATCTTAAATTAAACTGGACACGTGGGACTGTGGGACTAGTGCCAAAATGTTTGTGAGGCTGCTTGTCTGTGTGCCTGCAGGCTGTGCAGACCCTGAGGAGAGCAAGCAGTGCTCCTGCTCTGCATGTCAGGATTCCAACGGTGGGGAGGCTGGGAGAGACTTTTCCACTCCTCTGCACAGAGACAGCCCTGGGCTGGGGCTGCTGGCATCTCCAGCACCCAGGCTCTGGTTTATGCATTACTGACTGCCTTTTATCTATGCAGTATGTTTAACTTGTTTAACCCTGATACTTGAAACCCTGCACACTTCCTTCAGGTCTGGCATCAGCACCTGTGGTTATTTTCTCTTCCATGAGCTGCTGTCAACAGCCTCTTTAAATTTATTATTATCAGCTAAATATTGCGTCTGAATGAAGGCTGAGTTATATACCCTAGTGGGTGCAGTGAGAAAGGAAACAGCTAAACAAGTTTACCACCAGATAAGTCTCAAAAAAAACCCAAAACAACAAAACATCAAGATGTATATTAATTACACAGGTTGAAAATAATTTGGATTTTATTATACATGCATTTTATTCCCAAGAAATTATTTTAGATGGGCTTTTTAATTCATAATAGGCCTATATTAAAATAACTATTATTGCCATTTATCATCAGAGACAGCCTCAAAATATTGTGATGAAACTGGAAATTGGTTCCGCCATCCTGAGAGCAACCGAACTTGGTCCAACTACACCCTGTGCAACTCTTTCACCTCTGAAAAACTGAAGGTATGCTGAACTTAAAGAGGCAGTGGTTGTTTGGCAATGTTTTGGGCTGGGCTAGCAATAATACACGTGAGAGAGACCAGAATAGCCATATCTTTCACTTTATTTGTTGCACAAAACTTAAATAACATTGTTCTTGTGATTTTAGCTTATCCAAATTATTTAATGAGTGCTCAAACCTCAATATTGATTTACTGTGGGGTGAATAATTAAGTGGCAATTCATGTGACAAGTTCTGAAGTATTTTTCAGATGCATTTTTAATTCCTATGATTTTCCTTGATTGACCAACACTTATAAAATAATCTTTTAGAGTCTCAATTTTGCTTTCTGTAACAATAATATTCCAAGATGTTGGTGTCTTATCTGCAGGGCTAGTAATATTAATGTAAGTCAAAATTATTTTTCTTAAGCAAAGAGTATTACCCTGTACTGACACTCATTGAAAAAAATATTTATGAGGATACCATTAATCCAGAAAATCATGCAAGCATGAACACATTTAACTTTGACTTTTACTGAAGTAATTGAGAGTATTTAATAATGAATTAAGCATTTGCATCAATATTTCCAAAATCAAGGTGCTAAACTGAAAGAGAAGAAGTATAAAAGCACCAAAAGAAATAAGGAGAGAGGAATCTGAGAAAAGCTTTAAAAAAATTAAGTTAGGGAAGCTCATAAAAATAAATGTATTTCTCAAATGCAAGTGGAGGTCCAGGAAAATCTGATTACAGATTTGTGACAGAATAATTTGTGACTATTTGGAGCAGTGGAAGGAAAAGTTATTTGATTTGGGGTTTGTATTGGAGGACCTCTTCTTATGCAGCCAAAAAGGAGTATGCAGGTATATTTGGTAGTAACTCAGCCCAAAGGGCCTTGGAAAAGTCTTTTGGACTAGGTAGGAGGTGAATTCTAAGGGTTTTTGCAGCATGACAAACCATCATGGTAAAATGAGGCTCATTTATATGACAAGACAAGAATAATTGTAACAATATGAGTTTACAGAGGCATTACGTGGAAGCACCATAAATATATAACTTTTCCAGATGCTGGCACATGTTAGGAGGCAAAAAATGTGGTTTTGTTACCTATTATCCATGCCTTCCAGAAGAAGAATTCTGAACATCATTCACGCAGAGAACAGTAAGATAGAAAGGAAAATTATATGCACATCATGATTTTTCTGAAGAAAAAAGTTTTGGCAAATGCAGAAAGAATCTATCTTTACAGAAATGCCAAGTTAGATTATGACCTTTAAACCAAGTCTTCAGTAAACAGAAATGTGCTTCATTTTTAGACTATTTCCACTTACCTACACATAATATACTCACTTTACTGAGTCAAAGGTATTACTCTTAGAGAATTCTCATCCCTACAGAATTCTAGAGGAAAAAGGAAGAATGTTTAAGTTTTCTAAATCCAGGTTAAAAAACCTGAACAAACAAAAATGCAATGAGTTAGCATGTTATGACTTATGTGTCAAGGAATGCAGAAATTAGTAAAAGTGCTCATTATTTGTTTGAAGTTAACTGAAAATACCAATATGCTACACTTTTGAGACAGATCATTGAAAAAAAATTATAGCCAGTTCTTAAAAACATAATGATAGACCATATGCTTTGTTAGCTGACATTTCAGTCCATTTTGATCTGTCATCATTATTATGTTTTAAAGGCTTTTTTAAGCATTTGGCATAATAAATTTGCTATATTTAAAAAAATAGTTGCTGAGTCCCATATATACAGTTACTTTAGTACTCAAGAACAGAAAGATAGATAGATTGAATAACCAAGAATCCTCCAGTATGTACATAAACTTGCATGTAACTATCTGGAGGTCTTTCCTACTTCTAGATATTTCAGGCTATAGGTTGTATAAAAGGTAGAAAAACTATTTTTGAACAGATCATCTATAAATTAAGTTCAGGCTTTAAGAATATATCCATTTAATGTCATTAAAAAACAGAGCAATCATGTAGTATGAAGTGGAACAAATGTCACACGTACACAGGTAAACCTCTCCCACAACTCTGTATTGGAGAAAGTTGTCTCATATTCTCCACTCTCAGGCCTGTCCTCTCTGGGATTGCTGGTGAAGCATTTGTGTTCACTAACAATGAGGTGGTTAGTCTTTGTGAAGTAGATCTAGGAGACCTAGGGTATTTTCAGTAAATATGAATAGTTTTCCATAACTTGGTGAATGGTATTTACACTCAGATCTTGTGTCTTCTGCGGGGTCAGATCAGTGTAAATGTGACTCAGGTTTAAATCTGAGTCAGGCCACCACCACCTAGGTTAATGAATGCAAAAGCTTATTTGAAAGTTGTAAAATGTCTCAAGACCAAATTACATTAGATGTGCACCTTTACTAAAAGGAGTGGCTTTGCTTTCTGAGTTGTTTTCATATTTGTTCTCAAGGAAAAGTTTAAAATTACTTGGAAACACCAAAAAGATGTGTCAAAACTTCAGGCTACAAAAAGCAATTCATCTAATCACTGAGAAGAGGAAAATTGTTTATGCATAGCAAAAGAAAAATGAATGAAATATAGCTGAAAAGAGAATAAACCCAGTAGAGGAATTAAGACTTCCAGTCTTTTTTTCCCAGACAGGCTGCTGCTATGTCCTTGCTTTCAGAAAGGAGGCAGTGGTGAAGCCTGGTATGGCATTTAGCCTCCTTCACTCACTCCTCTGACTGATGGCTGATGCTTAAGAGCTTGACTGAGACCAAAGTGTGACATTTAAATACCTCAACATTCTGATGCCCGGGTGCTGTCCTCCAATTTTATTTTACAACTGACATAAAAAATATGGATCAGCATCTCTTAGATTTCCATGCCACAAATCACAGTGAAAGCCCAATTATCTGTCCATGGGTGCTGGATTCACAGCACTGTCAGACCACTGGGTTGCCCAGTACCAAGGTTCACGCTAATGTGAACCAGAATTTGTCTCAGGATGTGCTGTTCTTGTGTGGTCTGCATTGAGGATAATGTTCACCTCAGCTGCTGCTTTCATGACACTGAAGGCCTTGGTCATAAGCCCCCTCTGACTTCTCCTCTCCAAAAAGGTGAATCCCAGCCTTTGTACCCACAGAAACTCACCCTCAGCTATTTTAGTTGCCTTTTTTCACCTTTCCTTGCTCTTCTATGTTCATGGGGTATGGAGACTAGAAGCACACATGCACTTATGGTTAGTGCTGTAAATTTCAAACAAATGTTGTGGCTCTACCCTCAGTACCTTTTTTTGTAATAATCATTATTTTGCTGGCTTTTTGGCTATCATTACACAGTAAGGCAATGATTCAGAGAATTGGCCTGGATGACTCCAAGATCTCCTTCCTCAGTTTGGTTTCCAGTCCTAAGTTAAGCCTTGTGTAGACAGGATTTAGATCCCTTGTCCTAGGTCTATCAGCCCGCTTTTTTTCCTGTATTAAAGCTCATATGGCATCTTCTTAAAATGAGGCCCTTTGTGAGTGCTTCACTATTATCTGGAAGACCTAAGTATCACCTGGAAATTTAGAGGTTTTTCTAGATCAGCTCATTGATGAATACATTGAACAAAAACTCAGCCCTAATACAAGTCCTGAGGGCAGTCAAATACTGACTCATCTCCAAAAGTGACCATTAAGCTTTTGATCCCTGTTGTTTAAGCTGCTTTCAACCCATAAAAGTTTTCTACCAATCCTGCAGCAACCTTTTTTTTTTTAATATATATATGTGTGAAAACTTGTCATGGGCATATTAAAAATCTAAATGTATTATGTCTGCTGCACTGTCCCAGAGCTTGGGGAAGTTAGTGACACAGTGTGAGCAGGGATCTCACCAGTTACTTCAATATATCAGGAACAAATCTACATATGTAAGAAACATTTATCTTTAGATCATGAGTCATGCTATTTAATAGATTGCTGATATTAAAAGTATATAGAAAAAGAATGTTTGAAAGAAGAAAAATACAAAATGGGAGGTTGATTTTGTGGATTCTTCCTTAATGAGAAAACAAATGAAGTGCCTGCAAATTGTTCATGCTTGCCTTTTCTGTTTGTTGAATTGCAGATGGCCTTCATACTTTATTACATGGCGATCGTTGGCCATGCTTTGTCTATAACGTCCCTCTTGATTTCCTTGGCAATTTTCTTCTATTTCAAGTAAGTGCTTCTTACAGACACTCTCTCTTTTTTCCCTGAGGCATCTCAACCAAAGGAAATTTTGGAAGGTGTCATGGCAGTGAGAAGCAATTCTTCTGAGTGTCTTTTTATATAATCCTGATAAAGAAGTCTGAGCGCAAGCTCCTCTCACCAGTGGGACTTCTCCCAGTGGAGTGCAGCCAAGACCATGTTGTTACATTTGTCCAGACTGGTGTGAAAGTGCAGCCCGTGTGGAAATGGTGCAACTGGGGATGCAGTAAGGCCTTTCATTACCCATTGCCTTATGCCTTAAGAGCATGTCCAGAGCTTGCCAGGCTCTGTGACTGCATGGGGCAGTGACTGGGAGCTCCAAGCTCCTGAAGAACAGGACTACCTGCATCTGAGGCTGAAGGACTGAGCTATTGACCTGAGTAGGTGCTTACAGGACTCAGCCCTGAGAGGGAATCTGGCACTAGTGTGCAGCCTGTTACCCTCATTAAGAGAAAAACAGAATGCTGCTGTATCAGAATTTTAAAGGAGACTGATATTCACTGAAAGCACTACAGTTACTGTATGGCAGCTTAACTAGAGCATTTCAATCTTGTTCTTTAGTGAAACTGTCTACTGTCAATTAGATGCCTCTGCCTCAACTGCCAAACAGAAAGAGTAGTAAAAGATCAAGTCCACAACATCACCACCTCCAAGAATAAAACCAGGAAACATAGGAAAATTAAATGTTTGGACTTTTCATAGATTATAAGATTCTTTAAGATTGCAAACTCCAAAAAGGTGGATCCAAATACAGGCTGTGGATTCTGGTAATTTCCAAAGAGGTAATTTGATGAGCGCCTGAGATAAAATGTCTTAATCAGCCACTGAGATAGCTAGAAACTCTGCCAAATGAACTGATGAATTCCCTTTCCACCTAAGCAGATAAATAGCACAAAGCCATAGCCACAGTAATGCTTTGAGAAAACTGGAAAGAGCACAGTTTAATCTGATTAGGAGCCCCATACCCTTGTTTGAGTTCTTTGGGACAGTAAAGACAGGATCTGGTCAAATTAGGTATGCTAAAAGGACCAGCAAGGTGACTCCTTACAGTGAGCAAGGCAAGGTCAGCCTGTCTGACTCACTCTGAGCTCTGAGTCATGAACAACTCATGGTCTTGACTGGTCCCAGGCTGCACTGAAAGACTGGTCTTTGCAGCAGCCTTCCAGACAGCAACACACCTCCTCCTCTTTTCCCTCCTCCACTTCTCCTTCCCCTACCATGACTAAGCCATGACACAAAGGTTACGGGGAGAAGAGAGAAAGGAATTAAACCAAAGTGCTTCATAATGGGAAGATAAAGAGGAAACCAAACTACAGTCATAGGAAAGTGAGAATGAAGCTATGTGGGAGCAGAGCTCATGTAACCTTCAGCTGTTTTCTATCATCTAACTATGACAGCAATAGATTATTTGACCTTCAGCTGAAGGGAAGCTGTCAATCAGACAGTCCATCAGATAGCAAGAGATGATTTCAGGACTGCATAATAGCCTTTGACTTTAGAGGCAGCTTGAGGGGATTGAAGTTTCCCACATATAAGTTTTTGCTGACAGAGATTTATTTTCAGTTCACTTTTGGGTATCAAGATTCATAATGATCTGGCATCACGGATGTTGCAGTACTTTCAGAAGGGAATAATGAATCAGTAGCAATGAGCATCACTAAGCAATGCTAACTCATAACAGGAGAAAATATTATTAAAGTAGAGTGTCTAACAGCTTCATGCATCGTCACATTATTGCAAGATTTCTATAATTGCAGAGTGAGACCCCGTTATCTTACCTAATAAAACACAAAATAAAGAGGTACTCCTACCTCCAAATCATTTCCAATTGAATTACTAAAACAAAGACATTTGTATAAAGACAGATGGGGAGTACAACAAATCTATATTTGCCAGAATAATAGATGGTGTGTTATGAATGCACCTGCAGTCTAACTGCTGCCAAGGCTTTTAAAAGGAGTTGAAGGGTAATGGATGGAAGAACATTTTGTGAAATTTTTGGGGAGTTTTCCTCAGGGGTAAGGGAGGACATGGTACAAAGCATGAAAATAATTTGACACCTAAACAGTGGGGGAGGAGAGGAAAATAAGTGTCTAGGCGTGAAAATCAGTATTCTCAGAATTCATACATGAGAAAAACAACAGATTCACAGAGCAGTTCTATGAGGAAAACATTCTGTTTGTAATAGGGAAGTAGAGATAGGAACAGTAAAGTAAGGGTGACTGTGAGTAGGTAAGAGAACCTGTCTCTGAAAAAGGAAATGTAGGAGACAGAATCAATGTGAAATACAGGGGAGACAGAGAAAACACAGGACACTCTGAAACTCAAAAGAGACAATGGATAGAGGCTTGGAGACGCTAAAAGTTCACAAGTTTTAGACACGGATAACTGGCTTAGTTATGCCTTCTTGCACACTGATTTATCAGAACCACACAGAATCACAGAATAAGTTGGGTTGGAAGGGATCCTCAAGGATCATCAAGTCCAACTCCTGGCCTGCATAGCTCCATCCCCAAGAGTCACATCATGTGCCCAAGAGTGAAGCAGAGTAGGGAGAATACAGAAAGATGGTGGGGGCAATGCCAAGGAGCCTCCAAAAACATCACAAAGGAATGATTAGTAATAAGAAAAGGGCCAGGAAGAGAGCTAAAACAGGTCAGAAAAGGAGAAGATTGCAAATGATTGTCAAAACCAGCAGAAAGGATAAATCAAGTAAGGGTTGGGTTCCACTTTCTTCTCTTGTTGTGGACCAAGTCAGGCAGGCATTGATGCCATCATGACAGCAAACACTGAAGGTCAAATTAGAAAGTGAAAGTATGGAAATAAATGCTAATGTTACAGGTGGATCTTTAACATGAAAGCTGGAATCAAGGAAAAGGGGAGTATTGAGGGAAAATGAGGAGAAAGTAAAACTAAGAGAGGAAGGCAGACAGGGAAAGGAGGCTGGGCAGCACACAAAAGCAACATGTACTGAAGGACAGTCCAATTTAATAGATGAATAAGACTGCCAAAAGTCAAGTAGAGAAATGAGGAAGGACAGGAAGGGGAGTTGAGACACACCTACCTGGCTGAGATTATCACAAAAGACTCCCTGTACCCGAAACCACATAGAAAGGCACCTCAAGAGACAAGGTGGCCATTTCTGTGGCCAGGAGCTGAAGAGATTGTTCCCAGTAATAAGGAAAATTTTATTTCTTGGGGACAGAACTGACGTCATATCAGTCCTCTTCCCAGGGCTGCAAAAGAAAGACAGACTGTGAAAATCATGTCATTGTGTCCCAAAAAAAGTGGGGGTTAAGCGGCATAGGCAAAGTATTGTGATGGAGTATGGGGAGAAAGGAAGACTCAGGACTGAATAAATATCACCAGAGCTTAGGAGCAGAAAAGGAGCAGACTAGACTTGTGATGGGGACAAATAAAAGTGGAGTAAGCACAAGAACATAGTGTAACAAAAATAGCTCCAAAGAATGCTCTGTTTTTTCCAATACCATGTCCTACAGTGAATCAAACTGAAAGTTCATGAACCCAGCCCTGTATCTGGCACTCAAAACTCATCAGCCAATAGCTGATGCTAAAGGAGGGCTATAAAATCAGGGCCAAGTGTCCAGAGATATTCTCATTCCTGGCCACCAGGATCTGCATCTCACAAACATCCTGAACCAAAGATGGTGACTTGATAAATAAGGAGGTCAAAAGAAGTGATAAGCATTGCTGGATGCTGATAACCATAACCAGAAAGATGAGCTCAAGCTAGAGGAAGAACTCCATGCAATGACTTGGAAAGCAGGTATAAAGAAAACAAAGAATGAATGACAGTGACCAAGGGGCTAAAGAAGGGAAATAAATCAAGCAAGCAAGAAAAATAAGCAGAAAAGAGTTCAATTGGCTAGATTACTCTCTCCTTTAGAAGAGAGTTCACTCTACATTGGCCTCCACATGCAGAGGAGAAGAAAGCCACAGCCTGTGCTCCATTCCAGACTGCAAAAGACTCCTAGTGCTGAGCTTACCCCAGCAAGACAGCAGTATTTCTTAGCTGTTCTTTACCTAGCAGTTTTGCCTTCTTGTTCTCAGTGATCATTGGACAGAACAACATTATCTAACAGCTCCATGACTGCCTTTGTGCAATCACCCTCTATCAGCCTGGTGCTATGCTCTGGGGCATGGAGAGCTGCAGGGGCCTTTTTCTCTGCCTCAGGGATGTATGAGGAGGTGACATGAGGGTTTGGGTATGAATTAGAAATGGGAGATGGTTCAGGTCTGAAACTGCAGTCATGATTTGGTTTCACAAGAATTCTGAAAACTTGTTTTGGGAAACTCTGCTACCCACAATAGCATCAATCCTACCTTCCCCAAAACCAGTGATTTCAAGAGATTTCTTCTCCTTCTGAGCAGGAAAACAATCTCCTCTGGTTTGGGATCTCAGCTGGAGATAGAAATATGCAGGATACCAACCCAAATCCCCCTGTAATTTAAGGAGATTCCTGCCCAAATTCCCATCCTGTCTCACTACTAATTCCTGAAGTAGAAAACAATTTTCATCTGAGTATTTGAGAAATTGAGTCTCCAGGGAACAGTTACTTATAAAGCAGTATTCCTGATATTCATTCCTTGTATCGTGTGCATCCAAAAATTCTCAAGGTTCTGCTTCACCACTTAATATCTCAATTACCATGAATTAAAGAAAGGCATCAAGAGCTAAGAATGTGGTTGGATAGGTCTTTACAACACGGTCTAAAAAGCGTGTGGTGCTAAACAGGTGTAAAAACAAATCCAAAAATTTTTCAGAGGTTATGGCCGCAATGCAAGGCATGTATTTTCCAACTGTGCCTCGCCAAAAGACATTCTTGAGAGACTGTTGCCAGAAAGAGCTTGTTAAAGTGACATCAGAGGAAAAATACTAATTTACGACATGTGTTACATATTTTTCAGGAGCCTCAGCTGTCAGAGGATAACACTGCATAAGAATTTGTTCTTTTCCTATGTGCTGAACTCCATGTTTACAATTGCCCACCTCATTGCTGTCGTCCCTAACCCAGGCCTTGTAAAAAGGGATCCTGTAAGTACTGCATGACTCCTCTCCATCCTAACACCCAAGTAAAATTATGGCCATACCAAAACCTAGAATTCCCATTCCTCAGCTAACGATACCCATCTGGGAAAACACACACAGAGTGTGCAGATTCTGAGAATTTCACTCAAACTTGCTCAGATTTTTCACCAAGCAATAAAAATCTTTGAATCTTGTACCAGCTCCAGACTTGATCCAGCTGGCCCATCCATACAAGAATGTGTCAGACCTCCACTGCTCCCAGCAATAACTACCTGATGATTCCCAACAAAGACCCTGAGGTGATAGATGCCTTTGGTGACTGCTTGTCTTTCTTCACAAACTGGGGAGGGACAGGATGAAAAGAGAGATGGCTTATTTCAACATAACACTCAAAAAGGCCTGTTTGCTGCATATTTTAACTTGGGAGGCAGTAAATCAAAGCATTAGTTACCTTCACTGCTCTTAGGTAGTGATATAAATTGTGCCAGCCCCTCAGGTGATAAATATATATGGCAGATCTCAGTCATCCAGCTCCGATCTTGCTCCCTAAACCAGCAATGACATTGTGCTCAGTCCTTACAGCAGCCCCAGCCAATGTGAAATTAATGCAAACATGGTAATCTCAAGTTTCATTTTAACACTAATCAGCTTGTAGTCTAATAAGAGCATTCAATTATAATTCAGACATTTATCTGCCTCTAATTTCATGAAAGGAATTAAATATTAGCGCCTGATATTGTCTGATCACATGTGTGTCTCTCAAATGTGTGCTGATTAAGTAAGTTAAGTAAAGCAGAAAATATATAGCCTAAAGAAAACATCACCAGTCTCAGAAACCATCTGGAGATTAAAAAATAGAAGAGCAGAAGAATAATTTTAAAATCACACATTTTGTTTCTTCTCATTGCATAGCATCATGCGTAGATAGCCTGTGCAAGAGATGCAATGAAAATACACTTGATATTTGAAGATAAAAAGCTGGCAGATGACATCAGGCACCAAAATTGAAATAAAATCATTACCTCAGGGTTAAGAATAATACTTTCTGACAACACAAATAAATTATCTCAAACAGTTTAAACTAAAAGTTGAGAGCATGGGAAGGAGTCTTGTGTTTCAAGATCTCATTTAAAAACTGTATCTAGTGTCTTTTGGCCTGATCTTTATTGGAAGTGAAATCTCAACACCAGTGAAGTCAATGACAAAGCTCTCAGAGGCTCCCATAGAGCCATGTAGCCACAGAACAGGCTCCAGCCCACTGAACATCACCTGATGACATCCCCAGCCTCCATCACTATGGCACAAACAGTATGAAAGTGACACCAGTGGTTGCCTTTGGAGGCCGTGGAGCCCCAAAGCAGTGCAGAGGTTCATGTACCACACTCAGCTCTCAGGTCTCTGCTCAGAATATGAAGAGGAGCCTAAATGCTCAGTATAGTCATGGAAATGTCCTAAGAACTGTCCCATTAACAAAATTGGCTGTAGCTATTGGCTAAGTAGATGTTTTGATGAGCAAAGCCCTTTTTTTGCAATTTCTTCTTCCAAACCAAATTTGTATGTCTTTGACTCAGCAGTGAAAGGCTGTCTACAGACAAGGTACAAAACATGGGACTGGAAGATCTGGGGTCTCTCATTTTTGTCCCACCATCAAGTACGAGACAACAGTACACTCACTTCTTGATCTTGCCTCACATTTTAGATTTCCCTCCCAAAAAAGCAAAAAAAGAATAAAAAGGAGGTGAGGTGAACTGCTAATATGTTCAAAGTCTCCCAAGAGCCTCACCTTACTAGAAAGTGAATCCTGTTACCTTAGTAACATAATAATATTTTAAGTTTGTGATTGGAAAAAGAAAACTAATGGACAGGAGCACATTCTTAACATATGATGAAATTACAGAAAATCTCTATATGAGCATTTGAAGGCTTAGAGGATTTATGTTTAAAATGCTTAAAAAAATTACAAAAAATCCCATAATATGTTTATGCTGATGCCTATTATCAGAGCAAATGAAAGCTTTACAGCTTGGGTTTTTTCTACTCCTACTGCACCCTCTGCTTTAATAAGTCCATTTGAAGATTAGTGCTTCTGACTTCCTCTAGTTTGATGCACATATTCACTTTCTACATGCACATCTTTGGAGATTCACAGGCCCATGTATGTATGGCTCTCACCTTTAGTATATACAGAAATACTGAAATGTGTAGATTGAATTTCAAGCAATCATGGATACCACCAGATAACAACCATATACTGAGATGAAGTTGCTGGTGTTTATTCTGCAAAACAATAAATGTGTTTCTACCCCAATGGTTTCTGCTTTTTTTTCCTACCTAAAGTTTCACAATAGTTTTTCAATGTGAAATGCCATGGGAAAATACTTTCAGTGATTCATAATTTATGAGGATATCAACAAATCCATATACTTTTGAAAGAAGAAAGAATTATCTCTTAAATAACAAGGATAAAATTCAGGAGGAGCAAGAGAGGAAATTCCTTCCTAATACCAAGACAGCCCCATTCTCCCTGTGACCCAGGGAGAAATGACATGAGACAATCCAAAGCATCATTTACATGAGGAGAGTCTGTACCACATCCTTACTCACTTTGCTGCTAAGAGTTAAATCCTTCAGTGATCATTCTGCTCATGTAAAATGGTAAGTCAAGCTACTTTTAGAATCATCTTAACTTGCTTATTTACTTCATGTTTTCTGGTTATACAGTTTTCTCTCTCTCTGTCTCTCTTTCTGTCAGATTTATCTGGATCTGAAGCATGGAAAAGAAAGGTCTAAGTCCAGGTGGCCATACAAGAAATGAAGAAGCAATGAACAAGGTTCAAAGATATTTAAACAAAAAAAAAAAAAAAAAAGGACACATGTATGAACATTAATTTATATATACTGAAAATTTTGACTGTCGTATCTGAACTAGGAACTGCATTAATTATGCTATTATTGGAACCCCATTTATAGCAAGAGATATCATCTATCACCTCCCTAAATGAGACTGACCCACAGTAGAAGGGTGATCTGTGGACAACACATTATGTTCTCCATTAAAACCTCCAGAAATATAAATAAAACTCTTGCTGCCAAATCTCTCAATATAGTCTTACACATTTGATCTGTATTTTTCATTTTCTGTATTCCACAAGGGTAGTAATTTTGTTACCCAGTACTGATGGGAGCAAATGCCTAAAGGGGCAGCTCTGTCAGTGAGATACTGAGCAATTCATCAGCTCCATGGGCATCATTTAAATATGCTTTTAGGTGGGGCTAAGTTTGGTAATAAATTAGTAATGTCTCAGTAATTAAAACCTCTTCCACAAAGACTTTTAGAGAACTTACTGGGTTTTTTTTCCTGTTTCACATTCTAGTAGAGATATCTGTTCTTTCTGCAGGTTCTTCTGTAGCCTCTTCACCTTTTATGTGGTAGTTTCACCCATGCTTCTGTCATTGTATGGTGTGAAATTTTATATTTCTATTGTAGTTTTATAGAGGCCATAACAAGGGCCAGTGCTCCACTAGTTGTTCCTAGGAGCCCTGTGTGGGCTCTCATGCTTGGCCATGTTATGTCAGAGAGTAAGGACACAGCATCCATTCAGGCACACTCCAATCTCACTGTCAAGTCCCACCTCATTGCCACACAGCTTCTTTAGGCCTTAATGTAGATACAATCTGTACACTCTCTTATATGGGTTCAGTAGCAGACCTGGTATGGAAGAACCCAAAGCAATCCCTGTTTAATTACACACAGCATGATTTCATTTCCTCCTGGCAGCATCTGTAACTAAGTCAGCCCTTGAACATGAGGGGTGAGAGGATGGAGGCTGGTTTTCCCTCCTTGTGTAGATGTAGAAATATTTTAAAAATCTTGAGCTTGCTGATGGTGCAACATGCACTCTGTGTCTCTGGCAGGAGCACATAGTCCCTTTCCCTTTGCAAGCATTTCACTAAACTTGCTGACACTGTGGGCATGAGGTGGGATGGCAAGGGACACTTGCTTGTCTGTACTGTCCAAAACCCATCTCCTGGAACAAGCAAGCCTTCTAAGCAGTAAGATGCTTCCATTCAGCATTATTAGTTAGACCAAGAGAGCACAAAGGCTGGTGCCCACTAACATTAAAGTTTTAAAGCAAGGCCATGGTAGTAGCAATACTAAAAATTCTAGCTTTCTCATGGACACTAGAACGCTATAAATAATCTCTCCACTAACAAATTAAAGTGAAAACCACAACTGCCCAATAGTGCTAGGTTTTTCTTCCTACCACAATTACAGCAAAACAGTAGAAATAAACCATTGAAATGTGTGGACAGATGACAAGTGCAAAAGAATAGTTACTGTGATTTATGGGGTTCCAATATTGATATTCTCCTGTCCCCAAAGGATTAGAGAGGAAATGTAAGGCAAGAAAGCAAAGGAGTTTTGCAGCATTTCAGGAAGAATGTCAATTTGGGTATTTTTTACCATAGAAATGTTATCTTCTCACCTCCTCTTGCTTTCATCTCCTGCTGATCTAGCACGGAAAAATATCAAGTAGCCACTCCTTAAATGTCAGATCAACAAGTGCAGGTGCTAACAGTTGCCTTTTTGTGAATACTGTGCTACATTGTATGGACATGGCACACCGTAATAAACTTCAATTTTACACAAGGCCTCCCACATTCACAGAACATTTAAGCAGTTCAGGTATTGATATTTCTCTGTGAATATAAAGCAATTATATCTAGAAACATTCAAGGTGTCTCTCCAAGTTTTCCTTGCAATATATCTTTAAAAAGGTCCACCTGAAATGTGAGAAATTTGAGTATGAATTGCCCAAAAAGATTTTTCAAAATTCTTCAAAATAGAATTCCCCTCAGAAGGACAGTACCATAATGTTTCCAAAACACAATACTCTCCCTGATACCCTGCTGCCACAGCTATTTTCCTCACTGGGGTTTGTCTGATGAAATGACAGTGCTTCCTGTAAAGGCAGCTGTGTCTCAATCTGAGACAATTTACCTCACTCTAAAGCAGGTGGCTAAAACAGGTCAGGTGAATTAAATGCAGAGTGCTCATTCCTCTCCAGGGACTACATCATCCAGCACATCTGTACCATGAAGTCAGACATGCCCTTCAATCACTGCTGTGCAGACCAGCAGTATTGCCCATTTTCAGCCATGCCCCTGCTACCCTGTGTTTCTTGAAGATATCTGAGACCAAACAGAAGTAGCCTGAATCAGAAGAGAAAAAAATTTATGAAGAACATCAAAGTGCCTTTACAGATGACAGGCAAACGTGGAATAAGGGTATGGAAGAAGAAACAGTAATGACTTTCAGCAGGAGTCAAACATCAAGAGGCTTGGGTTAGTAATGCACGTGACCTTTAAATTTAGTTGACAGAATGAACCATTGGCCAATAATAGGTCTGTTGTTTGGAAAATTGAGCTCCTTTGCTCACCATCTCACTTCTGAGTGGCTTATGCTTGCATACACCCAATTGACTGCAAGATTTTCTGGCATCCCCTTGGCCCAACATCCTTTGAAGGGTTGGCAGCTCTACCTAGCAGCAGGTCACCCCAGGAAAGACACTGGAGCAGCATCTGAGTACATCCAGAGAATTAAAACACTCATGGACATTTAAGGACAGACATGTCTTACATTTGGACACCTGTTTTGTAGACACATACAGCTGAACTAGTCACCCCATGCCAAAGACAGAAAAGTTACATTCAGGGTACTATCCATCTGGCTTATTTTAGATATACCTTTTAGGATGAGGTAATTTTTACTATAATCTCCATCATCTCTATCGTTACCTTTTGATTACAGGAGAGACAGATTGGGTGTCTATATTTAGTATCACAAATCCCAGTTGTATCATAAGAAACCTCCTGGAGCATTTAACTGAATTGTGAGTGGCTGTATCCATGCCATCAAAGTTATATGTGTACCTAGTCCCCAGGAAATGCTTTTGCAGGTCTTGATCTTACACCTCAAACATAAGGTAGATGCACTTGACTGTTGGATATATTCTGTGCAAATTTAAACTACCCTTGCTCAGGGCTCAATGCCCAGAGCTCAGCTATGCCTGGATGCAGATTTGAGTAATCTCTGCCTTGTCCTATCCTCCTGTGCCTGGTGGCTCTTGCTTGGGTGTCATGGTAGAGGACAGATGCCTGGAATAGCAGGAGACCTTAACCCTTTTTATCAGGGATTGCTTCTCTCCACTGGGAGAAGGTGGCAGCAGATCCTGCCCAAATTAACAGCAGGTTGCACTGTCTTCTGCTATTTTTTTATGCAGCCCTGCCCTCGTTTTCTCTCCCTCTTAGCTGGCCAATCTGCTCTCCTCCATCAGTCAGGCTCATATCTACAATGGCTCCCCAAAAAGCTGCCTCTCTGGCAACACCACTCAGAAACCAAGCTGATAAAACCCCTCTGGAATGGTGAGACTGTTTGGCTTTGCACCACACCCTACATCACACTTGCCATCCTGCAGGTGAGGAGTCAGTGGCCACTGCATACTGAGACAGGGCCAGAAGTGCTGTGAGAACCCCTCTGGCCCTGCAGAGCTCAAAGCTGCAGTCCAGGGAGAACTATTGCTACAGCAGCCAGCACTCAGGTATGTGAAGATGTTGCCTTATTAATTCCTGTCCAAATGTGTAAATATGGGCTGGCTGCTTTGCTATAGCATAGACATGAACACACATGCTGTTAAGAATATCCCCTGTTGTTTGTTTATATTTTGCTGTCTTGTAACACAAAACCTGGGAGCCCTCTGAGAACTGTGTACATTTCATTCTGTAAATGGTTTAAAAGTACATTAAATGTTAATCTTCTTCCGAGCCCCAGTATGCCAGGTTTCTGACTGGAACACAGTTTAATGGATGACTCATTGCAGATACATTCTATAATGGTGTGATGTTCTGATAGCCAGTGATTTACAGCTACAATACTTAGCACAGTCTTACTTTGGAAAAAAATTTTTTATTGCTTATTTGTGTAACATATGGATACTTGGAATTTAAGAATATTTTAATAGAATAGTGTTCTAATAGTCAGGAAAAAAAACACCATTTTTTAAGGCAGAGCAGTAATCAAAATCAAATGTTACGTTTAGAATGTTTGAGAATATATTGTATTGCCTACAAATTGAATCTGAATAAGTCATATCTGGCCTCCATGGCAAGCTGTAATCTCTTCGAGGAGGGTCCTTTGCTGCCATGCACGGGGGAGGTTTCCCAGAGGTGAAGAAGAGCTAGGATAGTAAGGCCAAATATGTTTATTTCCCTTTAAACAAAGAAGTGTACAGCTGTAGTGATGGCTCATATAGCTGGCTTGGTTTAATATTGATAACCTTGGCTGGCCCATTCTCAACAATTCATTTGAAATGTCAGTGGGGGGCATTTCAGTGGATAATGAGCATTGGAGAAGAGACATTTCATTATGCACACTGAGGGGCTTTCCCACACTTGCTTTCCATAGGGCAGGCTCTCTGGAGTTGACAAGGACTGATGTAAAACACAGAGCTCCCAGCCTGCCACCCTGAGTTCCTTTACCCAGGAAAGCACTGCAGGAATGGGCACACACAGGAATCTGTACGACTTTACTGTGCCAAAACAGAGTCAAGCCTTTGCTCTGACTGAATTACTAGGACAACCTCCTCAAACAATTAGCAGGTTTTTTTAATATTAAATTTTGTTATCATCATTGAAAGTGGAGTTCTGGGGTTTATGCAGTTCAAAAGTTTTTACTTGACTTGCCCTGATGAGGGTATGTGGTGCAGTTAATGGTGCAGTTTTCTGTCCATAAGCTATTAACCAATAACCAAGGAGAGCCTTAACAGAGAAATGACAAGCACATGTGATGAGAGGCTGCTGGATTAGCTGAGGAGAGCACTATGCCAATTATATTATTGTGGAATTGCAGGGTCCTGCATAGGCAGATGGACCTTTGGGACTCCTTTGGCAGGACTGGAACATTAAAAGTGTTTATAACATGCCAGTATGCTCTGCAAAACATCATAGACACCGTTTCTATCTCTTTCTTGTAAAAGGAGAGTAAATTGTTTTATTTCTCCTCTGGGAAATGTTCCAGAATCCTTTTGAAGTGCTTTTGTAGCATACTGCAGCTGTGGTGTTTACAAGATTTCCATAACTCTCTGCAATATTTGCAAGTGAAAAGAGTATGACTGACTGTTTTCCTATTGACCCCTTTTTCCCCTGAGTAATTAGGCCACAATCTAAATGTTGATAATTGCAGGTTGCTTTTATGAGGAAGGAGAATTAGCAAAATGGACCTTTTTTTCCTTGGATGCTGTCCTGCAGATTTGTAGAGAACCTTTCTTGGTTTCTGTGCCCATCAATGCAATGCAAACACATGGCCAGAGGCAGCCTCCTTGCTCACAGATTGAGCTTCTTTCCACACTGTATTCTGCCAAAAGAGGTTAATTCTTGGCCATCCTTCCAGAAGCACAAAAGGAGCTGGTTTTTAGGTGGTTACCTGACTTTGAGGGCTGGTAACTTTTTCCTGATAATTTTTTCACACTTCCTCTTGCTATAGCCATCAACAGGACAGTGCAGGACAGTGCTGTCTGTTTCCAGGCTGTCCAAAAGTGGAGTATTTGTTTATTCCTTTGTTGAGGAGACCAATCTGAGCAACAGTTATGGGGCTGCGCTAGAAAGGATCTGCTATTTTCTCTCAGCCTGTGCTGCTCATGAATTAAAATCCACTAGCTTCAGTCACCTGGACACCTGCAGACTGAAAAGCTCGTGACTTTTAACTCCCCTTCGGAGTGTGAAGGTGCTGCAATAATCCTTCCCTGGATTTCACTGTGCTGCATATTGTACAAGACACAACAAGGAGAGAGCCTCTGCCTCAAAGAACTTTCAACTTTTGTCTTCAGCAGAAAATAAACTCCCTACACATGCTTTTATCCCTAAGTTAACAGTTATAAAATGCTAGAATCATGGAATGGTTTGGTTGGAAGGGACCTTAAAGATCATCTAATGCCAACAGCCCTGCCGTGAGCAGAGACACCTTTCCTTAGACCAGGTTTAGAGTCCCACTCAATGTGGTCTTGAACATTTCCAGGCATAGGGAGTCTACAACCCCTCTGGGCAACCTGCTCTAGTGCCTCATCACTCTTATAGTAAAAATATAAGTCTTTATGAATTGTAGATATCAATCTTTATAGATTATAGTAAAGATACACAAATTATAGTAAAGAAAACAAACAGTTACGGAAGCAAATCTTCTACCTGTGCAATGCTTGATATCATCTTACAGTTTTATTTTACTTGTAGAAACAAGTAAAATAAGATATAAGATAAAGTATACATATATAAGATAAAGTAAGAATAAGCACTATATAAAACTTACTATTTTTGCTATTTTCTTAATTAAGGTTACTATACACCAAGGTGTTGCTTCATTTGTCATGTTTTATTTTTACCAATCCAATTCTTATCAGCAAAAGGTTCTCTTTTATTGAAAAATATCTTTTACTTTCCCTGACCAAAGAAAAACAGTTTCTTTATTGTAGGAAAATATTTCCATTGCATCACTTAGCCACAGCTGAAACACACTGCGTTTGTTACCTGATCCAAAGCAGACTCCCTTTGAATGATACGAATTTAACAACTTATCTCAATGCACTGTTGTGTTTAAACTACTTATAATAACTTTTTCACATAAATTCTCAAATTAATGTGATGTGTATTACTAGTCATAAGAATCCTTTATTCTTTGCCAAGGGTTTTCTTACTTCTCTAACTTACTATATCAGAAGTGATTATGCTCCTCAAGAGTCATGTGTTGTCTCCATGTCCTTTGCTCTAAAGGATAAGTAAAAGATTTCATTTTTAAAGCCACAAGTCATAGTTCAAATGGAGGGTACACGAAAGAAAGAAATGTTGGGAAATGAAGCAAAAGGAGCTCTACAGCTGTCAGGGAATGCTTTTTCTATGTGTGCATTTGTTTGAGCTACAAAAGCAAGTTCCAGCAAAGACTGGCTTGGTTCTAGTGGAAGGTCTGTTCAGTCAGTCTCTGCTCAGAGGGTTGGTGAGCAGTGCATACAGCTGGCAAAGAGATTCAAGGACCCTCCATAGCCACCTTCCTTTCAGTTGGGCAATATGAAACAGGGAAAGAATGAAGTCAAAATACACATTTGAGAAGTACCATGCATTTTATTGCAGAATTCACTGTCTGTGCTCAGCTCCTCCTCTAGTTGTTCCTAGAGCCCAGGTGACTGGATGGGAAGCTGGGACAATTTGGCCCTGGCAAGAGCAGGACCAGGCCATGTCCAACATGCAGGCATCCTGAGTCAGTCCCACTAAAGCCATCAGGAAAAGGATGCCTTGAGCTCCCAGGTGACCCCCTGACCTGCAGCTCCTCCTTGGAGACCTCAACAAGGGGACACCGTGCTGGCCCAGCCCAAACCCCAGGCAGAGAAAACTGCTGATGGCTCAGGAAGGTTGCTTACGTTTTAGAGGCCAGGGTGGCTGGCTGATGCCAGGGAGGGCACCTGAACCTGTGTGCAGACTGAGGGAAGTGCCTGTCAGGCAAGGCAGCCCTTGAAGGGATGGGTGATCAGTAAGGGGAGAAGGGAGAAAGATAAGCCACCAACTAGGAGGCTGCATTGAGTGTGGGCTTGGAAACAAGACAATAAACATATTGACCCAGACCTGTGAAAAACAGTTCAGGAATTATATAAGAGCCTTAATTAACACTTTTGCCCACAGAAAAAGGAGCAAATACATCTTCACTTATAATTTGTTTTGGTGGTGGTGGTAGTGGCAGTTGGCTGGGTTGGGTTGGGTTCAGTATATAATACTTTTTTGACACACTTTTAAGAACTGTTCAGCCACAGTGCTGAAAAGAGATGTAACAGTCTGCTCTGTCCTGCATGGTAAGAAGAAAACATGAATTACCAGAAAATAAAAAGCAGTTCTTCACACTAATCTTGTCAGAATCCTAAATCCTAACCTATCAATAAACCTATATTTTCATGAACACCAACCTGCACTGCAAATATTGAAACAGAACTAAATACACGTTTGGGCAATTGGGAATGTTCTTCAGCAGCAGGTGGTGCACTGGATGACTGAGAAGATCTTCTAATCCAGAGGGACAGTCCAGCCAAATGCAAGACATGCAGTCCCCATCTGCTGAACTGCAAAAGTGTCTCTTGAAAGAGACAAGTGAATCCTAATGACATCTTGTACAGCCCAGGTAGTCAGCTTGGAAAAAATCTGCAGAAGTTAAGGGAAAGAAGTATTCTCCTGTGGCCACAGATGGTGACTGTCACTTTGCTATCACTGCTATGACCTCAGATTTCCAGGTAGCATGTGGTGCTCCCCAGAAGCAGTGGGTCTCTGTCAGCACAGCAATGCCTGCCACCCCTCCTGGCCCTCCTGGGTTGTGGTGACAAAGAACTCCAGGTGGAGAACCTCACTGCCCTCCCTAAGAAAGCAAACGGACATGAGACCCATTCAGAAGAGGAGCAGCATCATCCCTGACCAGCTGGCACTCCAGCAGTGGACACAACATGGTTCCCTCCACCATCTGCCCACTGCTTCCCAGAAATGGGTAGCCACAATCCCTTGTCAAGGTCTGTGACTGCAGCTTTGTCTGAACCATGCACGGGAACCACTTCACCAGCTCCATTTAGCTCCATGTGTCAATTTGTTATTTCATCAAAATAGAGCAAAGCTGTCACCTCACAAAGTGGCAAAGACAATATCCCTGATACCCTACAAAAAGAATTTCTGTTGCCCCAAAAACTTGCACTTTCTAAAGGAATTCGTTCAGGGCTGGGGGCTGTTTAAAGCGCAAATGGCTGGCTTAGAAGAGAGATCTGAAAAAACTTTTAAAAGTTTGATCAAAAGGAGGTCATCCAAATTGGAGCTCGATGTTGCTGTCTTTTTCACAGCCCTCCTTTGACCTCTAGAACAAGTTGTTTGTTCCACGTCTTACAAAACACATCAGATTACTGAGTTTTGAAGGAATTTTTTTCTTTTTTGGTACTTTTTGGAGTGCTGTTATCATAATTCTCTTCTACTTTGTGAGGACTTCAATTTATTTTATTTTAGTTTACAGAATCACAGAATCACAGAATCACTAGGTTGGAAGAGACCTTCAAGATCATCAAGTCCAATCCATGCCCTAACACCTCAACTAAACCATAGCGCTGAGTGCCACATCCAGTCTTTTTTCAAACACATCCAGGGATGGTGACTCCACCATCTCTCTGGCCAGGCCATTCCAGTACTTTATCACTCTTTCTATGAAAAACTTTTTCTTAATATCCGGCCTATATTTCCCTTGGTGCAGCTTGAGACTGTGTCCTCTGGTTCTGTCAGTTGCTGCCTGGAGAAAGAGACCAACCCCCACCTGACACCTTTCAGGAAGTTGTAGAGAGGGATAAGGTCACCCTGAGCCTCCTTTTCTCCAGGCTAACTTAATTTAATTCACTTAATTTAATTTAATTCCTTTAGTTCATCTCATTTATTAAAGTTTGAAATCCTTCTCGCTGATAGGTGCTGAAAATAAAACCCAAAAAAAGGAAAGAGATGGGGATTTTTGTTCCCCTTTGCTTTCTTATAGCCTAGCAGTAACATTTGTCTTTGCCTACTTAAATGCAAAATTCTGGTCAAGTGTGTGACTTTCTCTCATTTATCTAACAGGTAAGCTGCAAAGTGCTGCAATTCTTTCATCAGTACATGCTGGGCTGCAACTACTTCTGGATGCTCTGCGAGGGCATTTACCTTCACACGCTGATCGTGGTGGCAGTGTTTGCTGAAGAGCAGCGTTTGCACTGGTATTACCTCTTGGGCTGGGGTATGTATGCTACCATTTGAGCAAGATGGTCAGTACACTCAGATTTTTGAATTCTTCTAGCACTTATGTATCACTTATGATCTAGTTAATATCATTAGATCATAGCTTAAGACTGAGTTATTGGGCCCTTATTTTGAGTGCATACAGTTACATGGGCTTAGAAACTTACAAAAAACAGCACAAAAAATGTATTTTTTATTTGCTGCATCTTGAGATTTGCAGAAAGAAATGCTTAAGCTCTGTTAAGAAAAGCTATCAGAAAAAATAGATTTCTATTCAAGTATATCTCTTTTCTAAAAAAAAGTAGTTTATTTTTATCACATATATGCAAAAACACGAATGTGTGACAGTACCTATAAAGTGTAATTTTCCTGGAATCAAGAAGAAAGATCAGTATCTGTGTCTCACAAATTGAAGCAATACACAGCATACAAAGAAGAACCAGAATTTCTCTGGAAGTATCAGATATATTTTGGCATATGTTGTTTTAAAGGAAAAAAATTATTTTATTTACTAAGTAGATAATGGCTTTGCTGTCAGGACTGGTTTTGCCCAACAGCATGTGGTCACATGTATACTGCCCAAGGAGCCATGACTAGGTCTGGTTCTTCATCACCAAATATGCATTCTCTTCTGTTTTCACTAAGGGACCCCTTGCCTTTTTAATGCGTAGCAGCAGATTTTTCTCCTTTGGTCTATCTGGTCCAATAAAAGACCATATAAATATAATCAGTATATTAAAATGAATCTTTTACATTTAAATCAGTATTTTAAATCAAGTCCACATCAGTGTTGAGAGAAAATCAATATCAAGAGCTTTTTTCCAATTTGGCAACCATGAATCTCTGGCCTCATTCCAATTTCTGGTTGGGCAGCTCCCCTATCTTGAAACCACTGGAGCAGCAAAGCAGCAAATAATGGACCTTTACCTATTGTCCCACTGCACACAGGGATGTTCCTGCAGTCCTGTCTGAGGCAGACACAATTTATTCTATATTTGCCATTCTCTTTGGCAAAGTTGTACTTTTTCAAGATGATTTCATTTACAGCAGGAAAATAGAAAAATAGCCCTATTGCTTAAACCAATAAAAAATTAGGAATTTTTAGATTAGATTAATGGATAATTAGATAACTAGATAATTAGATCAGAGGAAAATTACCCAGTTCTATATGTTCTGAAGAAATTTAAAACACTATCTTCAAACACAAGTTAGGCATCCAATATTTGATCCTAAATAGGCAGTAACAGCAAAGTTATCCCCTATCCAGATTTTCATTTTAAAATCTGGTCATTTACTTTCCTCTGACAGTACAAGGCTTAGTGTTCTCTGTATACCTACATTAGATACCAAGAAAATTAACACGATTTTCTAGTTTATATAGTTTACATACTTTGTAGAGCCAGATAGCAGTCCCCAGGCATGTAATAATTTGTGTTTGGTGGTTTTTTGTTCATTTGTTGGGTTTTTCTTAATGAGAACACCAGCATGCACTCTTTTTTTCTTATGAGAATGACATCTTTTCTAAGAAGAAAAGCACTTGTAATGCTTTTGGAATTATAAGTATGTGAAACATTATCAGCTCTTAAATGGAGACAACCTTCCTAAAGAACCCTAAATCAAGTCAGAGTTTCTGTACTTTTCCAATCCAAATAGCTGAGTCTTCTTGGAGCAAGCAGCTGAGAAAAAAATCACATAGGTCAGAATATTTGAATATCTCACAGGGCTGTGAAACAGCAATCCAATGTGATGAGCCATTTTAAACATTTGCTTCCAGACAAAGCTTTTTCATGTCTCACAGAACAAGGCTTCCCAAAATAGTGTCACTCCATATCCAATTGTGCAAGAGGAATATGGTCATAGACATATTTTCTTTTTCTAGTGACATTCAATTTAGGCAGTGCAATTTAATGCACCTATGACATTCAGCCTGCAGTGAAAGCTAATGAGCCAGCTGTAGTAGTGCTGACAATGGCACCAGTGGTGGGGAATTCAGTGAAGTTACCTGATAAGACACTCATCAGTATCTGCAGAGCTGCCCAAAAAATAAAGAGGGTAGTGGTAGTGGTAACAGAGCGCTGATATGTTGAGAAGGAAAAAGTTATTAAAAATGGACTTACATCTTGACAATGGTGTCTGCAGCCTTTTTTATTAAATTAGATGAGTGCATCCACCAAAAAAAGAAAAAAAAAGAAAAAAAAAAAAAAGCAAAAAAAAAACCCACAAAGCTAATGATTAGCACCTCCTAACTAAAGTAGAAATATTATTAATAGGAAAATGCTCTGATTATGACAATCTGGTGATCCCTTAAGTTTGCATGAATCATTTTAATTCCACTGATTCCAAAAAGAACATAGTAACATAGTCTAATTTTAAACATCCATCTATGTTAATCAATGGGCAGAGACACATTTCTCCAAAGGGCAATACAGAGGAAACAAAGCAGGCTGTGCTCTGAATTACAATTCAAGAGATCAAGGCAAATGTCCAAAATGAAGTTACTCATTATTCATTGCTATTGCTAATCTCTATGCAAGAAGATCTGGCCTACTTTATTTGGAAAAACCACTAATGACATTTGTAAAATAGCTTTATAAGAAAAATACAAAACTGAGCAAATATAAAAATATCTATAAAAGGTTTGAGGTGATTGAATGGAATCTGGCATGGGCAGATGTATTTCAAGGCTGATGCCATCAGCTGACCCCTTCTCTGGGAACTGCTGCTGTGGATATCATTTCTTATTTGTTATTCTTTCACTGGGTCAGGAAATCACTATTAGGCAGGACAAGAAAACAGTACCAACTGTGTGCAACAGTATAGTTCACTCTGGCTGCTTCAGGCAGCTTCACCCACATCATAGTGAAAAGGGAATCATTTGGACAGTGCTGAAATGGAGTGCCTTCCAAATTGTACTGGGAACACTGAGCTAATTGCCAATTTGTGCTGTAAAGGACCTGGCATGACCTAAATGGATACGTCATACCTGTCCCTGGATGGCTGGGAACCTTCTCTACATTGTTCACTGCTCACCATGGGTAGGTGGGACTCTGATACATGTAACCACGACCCTACAGTCTTTGATGCTCCGCTTCTCCGTTGCTCTCTGCTTTTTGGCTCTTTACAAGATCAACACTTAGCCCTAGAAGAGCCCATCCAGCCTGTAGCTGGAAATCTGAGCTTTAGAGAGTCATGAGCTTCTTAGCCTGTAACTAGCTAATGAAGACTTTCCATTGCATTCTTGAGATTTGATTTTGAGTTTGTTGAGCCAAATATCCTGGGCTAATGCATTTAGCAGAAGAAAAAAGTACTTTTTACATCATATGGTATGTTCTACTTGCCATACTCCAGGCCACAGTTTTCCGCTGAAGAAGTTTTGCTATTACAGAAAGGCCCCTTAAAAATTGCATTTCAATCTGCCAACAAAACTGGCTCAGACTTGCACCATTTCCCAATCAAAATTATTTTCTCAAGCTGTCAATCCTGTGAGCTCACCCTGAGGTCATAAGCTCCTTTCTTTTTATTCTGAGCTTTTTGTTGTTTTGCTGTTGATCATCACCCAAAAAGGTAATTCTGCAGCCAGAGGCCTAGGCAGCACTTTCTAAAAATATATAAAGGCAATCCACTTTGTTCTCCCACAGCTGCATTGTCCTCCCAAAGTAAATTGCAACAAGAGCTCTTTTCTTTTTTTGGCAGTAAAGAGCTATTGCTTAAAGATACCGAGAAATATAAGAGTGTCCTATTTATGTATCTTTGGACCTTGTTCTCACTCCCCACAATATGGCTAAGGATCCTCCATCTCTTCTAAATATTTCTATGAAACCACTAAGGTGAAAAGACTGGGAGCTATGTTCTTTTAATCCCTCCATGATTAATCATGGTATCAATAGGATATTTTCACACATTTTAATTTATAATTGTAGAACATCCAAAGCTCAGTAGAAAAGTCACTGATTCATAGAGAGCAGGCAGCAGTAGCAGCGAAGGTGTGTGCCAAGCTCTCTGCACAGGACAGACAAGGCAGCAGATCATGTCAGCTGTCTGTATGTGCAAGGCTGTACAAAGTGGGATCAGCACCATGGTGCAGGCTCCCCAGTTCCAGAGCTCAAGCCTGTTGGAAAGGGGTATGACATTTAAGCAAGCTGAAGGGAAATGAAAAGGAGTGGACCAGACTGTCACTCTCACTGTCAGGCTGGAAATAAGAACTGGACCTTTCTGTTTTGTTAAGCATGGCATGTTGCCAAGCCCAGTGCAAATTTGCTCCCATCAGCTCCCTGTCAAAGCCTCCTCTGAGGTGTCACAAATAAGTCAGGATATGTGGATTCATGTTAGTCACAGCTCTTCTCCCTGTTGAGATAAAGCTGCATGAAGCACAGATGCTGAGAACCTACAGAAGATATCACAAATTCCCATCCCCCAAAAACCTCCTGACTCCGAACACTTTCTCATGCCATTGGCTCCAAAAGAGAAACTCTTCACTCTGGTTCTTATTGCTCCATAATCTAACATGTAGGTCAATGTGCCTCTCTCTTGCTCAACAGTTATTTACATGATTTTAACAAGTGTCCCTGGTTTCCTGAGAGAAGACTCCTCTGAGAACAGAATGATCCCTACATCCTTCCCACACTCCCTGCTCACACCCTTCCCTGCAAAAGCCGCAGCAGTGCAGGGGAGCCTGGCAGCCACTTTGAGACACCCCAGGAGAGCATGGTCTGTGGATTTTGTTTCTCCTTTTGGCCTGCCTTGTGTATTAATCCCTTTTGCATCTCACCATTGAGGTGTTGCCAGGATCTGGGTGTGAGACCTGGGTGTGGAATAATTTCTTTCCTGAAAGATGTGATTTCACATGCATATGTTTTGTGAACAACAGACTTATCAGTGTGTGACACACATGAAATTCAAGCTAAACAAATACCAAGACTGATCTATAACTTTAATCATTTCAGGATTCCCTTTAGTGCCAGCATCCATTCATGCAGTTGCAAGAGCCAGATACTTCAATGACAAGTGAGTAGCATGTCTATTTTTGCAGGAACTTAGCATTATTTAACTGTGCAGCAAATTTTATTCAAGTTAATAACAAATGTTAATGCTGTATTTCTCCTCCAGCTGCTGGATGAGTGTTGACACACACTTGCTTTATATTGTTCATGGACCTGTAATGGCAGCTTTATTGGTAAGAATATTGTTTGCTATCAAGGGTATAATAAGTATTTTATAAATACTGCTAAACCAAACAAAATAGAAGCTTCTGTACTATAAGGATTTTGATCAAAACCCAGAAGTAACTAGAGGTTTTCTCTACTCAGTGTTACAAAGAATAGGCTCACAGCACTTTTTTCCTGTGCAACTTGAGACGAATACAGCATATTTATGTGACATCAATCATTTAACTGTGCCTTAGCTGGGGTGAGCTGGTTGCTCAGCATTGGTTCTTCTGGTCACTGAGCTGGTATGTTCTGAAGGTAGGGAGCTAAAAGAGTCCAGGGAAAGAACTGGAGTGGGCTGTTTGAGTAGGAGGACAAGACTCCAAATGCAGCTTGGCAATGTGCATACATATAACATCTGGTATGGCAGTCATGCAGATGTGCATGGTAATCCTGACCTTCCTGACAGGTTTAGAAAAGGTTTTGCTCAACCCAAGCCCCAAGCTTATCTCATTGTGTCACCCAAGATGCACTTTCATCTTTTTATCTGCCTCTTACTTGCAAACACCTGTGTGGACGTATCTGCAATAATTGCCTCAGAGATCAAACAATAGCACAGTGAGTACTTGGAAAGCTTTGAATAAACAACTTTCCATATAATAGCTGAAAAAACAAAAAATCTTTCCACTCTTTCTGGAGAAGCAGTCTTTAACATCAGCTATATGAAATAGGCCATCCTTCCCTGCCTTGTAGGTAGTCTGTTGGTCCCATTGAATCACATTTATTTTGGGTTTATTGGTTCAATCTTGACTGTATCTGCTATTGTAATGCCAATTAGCATCTGAGAGAGGCCATTCAACCTCTATTTTTGTCATTGTGATCCCAGTCTGTACATCTTGGCCACAAAGGAAAAAGAAGCAACTATTATGGAAAAAGAGCAATCTTTAGCTGTTTTCAAAAAAAAGACATTATTATTTCTGTATTGTGCTTATGTCATTTCCAGTCTTATTTTTCTTATGAAGATGTCAATGTCTACAGTATGTCCTGCTTGATTTGCTACCAAAAATTCCATAGTGGCAAACTAATTCAGAAGAGCTGAGGATTTTTAACTTTGTAAAGTCTCTCTTTGACTTTTCACAGTTACTTTCAGAAAATCTAAAAGTGAAGGTTAAGCAGAGTGAGTGAAGTCAGAATAGGACGGAGAATAAAGTTTAGGTTTAATGTTGACTGGGACCTCAGAAGTAATTTATTATTCCTCTTTTCTAGTAGAGCACAAATGTAAAACAGTCAAAAGGTCTCCCAGTGTAGTTCAGAAATGATGAAATGTTTTACCAGAGCTTGCTGATTCACTGTTCTGAAAAAATTAAACTGAAATGTCTGGTATATATATGTGATCTGAGCTCTTGAAATATCTATGGAAGTTATACACTTACATAATTATTTCAAAAAATTAGCAGGAAAAATAAAGTCTATTAAAGTTCCAAAGTGTCAGTGCCTGATTTTACTGTAGCAGAGTGGAAAAGAGTGATCTGTGTACACTGGAGATCGAGGGTCTGTGATCCAGGGATGTCCACAGGGTAACCACTGAGCTCATTACCAGCCTGGGTCTGCCCTCCCTCTTCCTGCAGGCTCTCAGCACATCCCACAAGGAGCTCTCTGTGAAGCCAGGGTCAAGGGCAGGTTACTCTAATGCTGAGATCACATTTCCAGAAATAACTGAGGGGAAGAGATGCTGAACTACTTGGTATCACTGATCATAAGGATCAGGGGCAAAATTTTCTGCCCTGAGACAGCAACTGTTACCTGTTCCCTGCAGTCTGGTGGAGGCAAGGGATGCCCTAGGTTTTCCTCAAGACCAGCCTTACACCCCTGCTCACACACAAGTCTGAAGCATTAGTCCATGGAGCATATTCCTTAGGGAAATTGTGTGCTCCTGTGTCCCAGGGACATGCTGGAGTTTATCTCACCTGGCAAGATAACTTGGCAGCTGTCAGACTCAGGACAGAGACATGGTTATTTCTAGGGGACAATTTGTCCACCCCATTTAAACTTCCTATAAAAAAATAATATTTAGTGTTCCCTGGAAACGCTGAATTTGCCCATATCAGTGTCAAAACATCCAGTGCATCCTAGAACTGGCCCCTGCCTGCCTGAAGCATTCATGCAGGCTCCAAAGCATATAGAGTTGCTTAACAGATCTTTCCTGAAAATATTCAAGATATTTTCCAAGACCTGACTGCCAAGGAGCTGCCCATTATGGCATAAAATAAAGCTAGAAAGCTACATTTTACTGCCATTTATGTGCTTTGTGTTTTTATTTTGCATATCTGTTTAATTTGAATGCTTTCACTATGATAGCTTTGTTTTTGCAGGTCAATTTTTTCTTTTTGCTGAACATTGTCCGAGTTTTGGTGACAAAGCTGAGAGACACTCACCGTGCTGAGTCCAACATGTATATGAAAGCTGTCAGAGCCACTTTAATCCTGGTGCCCTTACTAGGAATTCAGTTTGTTATTATTCCCTGGAGACCAGAAAACCGACTTGCTGGAGAAATATATGATTACATCATGCACATACTAATGCATTACCAGGTATGTAGCAGCTTCTGTGTAGTTGAATTGTTTAATGTTAAGCCAATTTACTCAAAGTTACTGTTGACAGGGGTTTTGCCCTGAAGCTGAAAATAACTGGGTTTTCAGTTCTTTTCCAACCATTTCACTATATTGGATTATCTGCATTTACAGAAGCAGCACCACTGTGTAAAGAACAGAGACAAGATAGAGGAAACAATGTAATAAGTCACCAAAATTATCAGTTTACACTATTTCTAAACTGTTGAGAGAAAACTGAGTTCAGAGAGGGCTTTTATGTTCCTGCACAACTTCTGTTGAAGTGCCCAAATTGACTAAAACTGGTGCTGTGACCTTAATATTAAAATAGGCAGTGTTAGCAAACTGTTGTGCAGAGGGAATGCCAACACACAAAAGAAAAACCAGAGACAACTAAAGCTTCATTTGGAAGTTAAAATTCCATTGTTAGGCAGTTTAACTTATCAGACTGACATTTTGATTTCCAAAGCGCTCTGAAAACACAACATCATTCAGTAAGCCTATTTTTTTGGGGTTTTTTTTTTTGTTTTTGTTTTTTTTTTAAACAAAACAAGCCAAAACAAAATGAATTTAAATGCTGGGTTATCTGGTTGACTGACTGGAATATAACCAATCCTATATTGACTAGGAAAGACAGTTTTTCAATGCATTTGTGAGTAGTGGTCAGGGTGAGTGAATATGGTGACCAACTTCTTGCTTCCATTCATATGAAAAGTAAGTGGAGAAATTATTTTAATGCTTTAATAAGAAAACAGATTTAAAAATCAGTAGTGCTTTTCCTTAAATGAAATTATAAATTAGGCTACCAAAATCTATGTGCCCTGTCAGATTATATATCCTGCTTATCATCCTTATCCCTTCAAAACTGTGGGTGCTCCTCCTGCTGCATGAGTAGAAAAGTGAAGTTATAGGTCTGCTTTAGAAGTGTATGACATCTTATATTACAGTTCTGCTTAGAAGGAATGACAGTTTTCTGTCTTCTATTGTTGCCTGTATTGTTACTTTTTCATTTACTAGAGCTATAAAGGAATATTTCCAAATTTTTTTTTTTTTTGGTGACAAGTTATTTGATTACCATTCTAACAAGTTAGGAGAAGACAGAGTGTTACAATAATCACTTTACTCTTAAAATATCTTTTAAATCCTGTGCAGTTGTTGGAGAATTGCAAAACCAATTATAATTGTCTTAATTAAAAATTCTAATTGTGATCATTACGCAACAGAAAATCACCAAACTGAGGTTAAAATGGAGGCTGCACTGTTGAAGGGGGTTGGGTGAGGGAGGGATCCAAGGCAGGAAAGTTTCATCCCTGATGGGTTCCTTCTGCTCACATGGAACTCTTGACACCTCTGCAGTATAATCTCAGTGTGTTTCCTGCTAGAATTTGGCCTTTTGGAAGGGCTGTGCAGTTGCCCTGCGGGCTGCATCCAACTGCAATCCTCCCTCTTCCACTTAGGCTGGACTTCTAACTGTAACCTAAAATAAACATTCTTAATCCTTTCCCTAACATTTCTTGCATGCATATTTAAGATTGATCCCCAGCTGTATAATCACTGCTCTGGTGCTCATTTTCTTCTAGGGCTGGTTCTGTAATTAGCAGATACTCTATGAGCTTGTGTAAGGGCTGTGTTTCCCTGCTAGCTTTGTGCTCCCATGACCCACAGCACAGCCAGCCTATGCAGGCACCAGCAAGAGTCTGTGGGGTTTTGCAGCTCTTGGCATGTCAGTCATATACAAGCAGGCATCCTGGGAAAAATAACCCACCCTTTTTTGGTGCAAAATGTTGCACATTCTTCATTTCTGCACTGCTCAAATGAGAAAATTTTATGCCTTCTCTAGAACAGAAAACGAGGCAGGTTTTCACAGTACATGACTTCTTTAAGTGAACATGAAGGATTGATGTGTTAATTATATAATTCATGTACACAGAAATGGTGCAAACAAGCACTGCAGTCAATTGTCAAACTCAGAGGACTGAAGATAAGAATTTGTTCACATTAAAAAATGTAATGCTATTTCTTTCAGAGAATGGTTTTCCCGGCTGAAAAACAGCACACCAGGTTTTTTTTTGTTTTGGGTTTTTGTTTTTTTTTTGTTGTTGTTGTTGTTGTTGTTGTTGTTGTTGTTGTTGTTGTTGTTGTTTTGGTTTTGGTTTTTTTTGTTTGGGTTTGGGTGGGTTTTTTTTGTTTTTTTTTTAAATTTTATTTTATTTGTCAACAGGCTAGATTTCCTCTGCTGAAGTCACTTTTAAATAACAGCAGAAGTCTGGTTTTGATCTGTCCCACTCTTTTTGTGATGGTGTCATCAATGTTCACCATTTTAAGCAGAAGCAGGTTTTCAAATATGGTTGTATTAACAATTCACAAACACTGAATGTCTGCATGTGTCTTTCACACAATATACCAGTTCTTCTTAACAGACCTGAAGAACAGATACCAAAATTATTAAAAAATGGAAGGCTGGCTTTGTGCTGCAAATGGGAATGCATACACTTTTCCTGACCAGCTAGCCAACTTCCCATTAATCCTCTAAATGCAGAGGTTCATCTTCTCACCATCACCAATATCAACTCTTTAGTCTCCAGGAAGTTGAAATGAAAATTACACCAGGCAAGAGAAACATATTTCAACCATTACATTGTGATTTAACCCCAGCTGGCAACTCAGTCCCACAGAGCCACTCACTGGCTCCCTGCACTGGCTTGGAGGAGAGAGCTGGAAAGGTAAAAGTGAAAACAGGGAAAACTCATGGGTTGAGATAAGGAGAGTTTAGTAGATAAAGAAAAAGCCACATATGCTAGAAAAGCAAAATACAGAATTCATTCCCACTTTCTCATTGCCAAGCAGTAGTAGCAGTAGTTCCGGCATCCTCAGGAAAATAGGGCTCCATCACAGGTAAAAATTACCTGGGACAAAAAAAAGAAAAAAAAAAGCCGTTGCTCCTAACATCCCCCTTTTTCTTCTTCTCCCACTTTATATGCTGATCATGATGCCATATGATCTGGGGTATTCCTTGGATCAGCTGGATTCAGCTGTCCTCTGTCCCCTCCCAATTCCTTGTGCGCTCCCAGCCCACTCAAGGTGGTGTGAGATGAAAAGCAGCAAAGGCCTTGACTTCTGGAGGCCCTGCTCAGCCATAGCTAAAACATCCCTGCATTATGAACACTGCATCCAGCCCACATCCACAGCAGAGCCCCATACCAGCTACTGGGAAGAAAATTAACTCTACCCTACACAAAACCAGCACACCTTAACTGGAATGATGTGCATAGATTGGGATGCTGTAGATGCATTGATGAGCACACACAGCTATCTTATTTCACAGAGCTCTTAAATTAGGCACCACAAAGCAAACATTTGCACTCCACGTGAGCCAGTGAGTTGCAGATCTACCTTAATGGACCTGATTTTCAATACTTGGTTGATGATGCTGAAATGACATGAAAGATGCAAACTTCCTCAGGCTGTAAAGCATTAGGGTACTAGATAATGCCAGATCCTTGAACACCTCTGGCATGAAAACACATCTTTCAAAAGTCTGAAAACCCCGTCATGCTGCCCAGTGAAGACAAAATGGTTCACCTGGGGAAAGGGAATGCCTGCTGTGAAGGAGTGGCACAGCAGCAGCCCTCAGTCCTGCATGTAACTGCATTCAGCCTCCATCCTGAGATAGCGCAAGGCTTGTGCCTGATGGCCTGACAGGGCCTCCTGCACCTCTGCTGGTGCTGATGCTGGGGCTGGAGCTGACACTTCCTTCATCCTTGGAACCACTGAAAACCTTTTGAGAAGTCCCAGGCTGTAAAGAGATTGGGGTTCTGTGCTTTTGTCAGAAGGACCACTACCCCACTACCACTTCTGTACCAAGGACCATTATCCCAGCTTCTGATTTCTGACATTGGTCCATAGCAAAAACCTCACAAGAAAAAAGGAAGAAGAGCAGAAAATTAACTGCATTCATGATGCATGAGTTAGTCCCATATATAGACACAGTCCTCCCAGAGCTCTAAAACCAGCCCAGGGATGAATAAGCCTCAGCTTTCAAGCTCCCTTCACCAACTGTTCCATTCCATCTCCAGCATCTTCAAGTCAGGTTTTCAGAGGCTGTCAGCCTCTGGCTGACACTGGCTCTGTCACTGTGGTGGTCTGTGAGGGAGGGGTGGAGGAACAGCCCCTGAATCAACAGCAGTACACAAGAAGCTAAAGCTGCTCTTCTCAATACCTTGGTGACTGAGGCTCTAAATGTATAAGTCTACCTCTAATAAGAAATTAAAATGCTGTTCAGCATAAGAGCCTTGGTTTTTATATGCAAATTAAAAGGGTTTTTTTCTGCTGAACAGAGAATAATCACTTTCTTTTTCTCCTCAAATGAGATCCCTTGTGTGCCACTCAGCAGCTTCCAAGCAGCACCCTCAAGACTGCTGCACCCACCCTGCCAGGCAGGAGGATGCAGCTCAGAGGTGCCTGGTCTGGTACAAGGATATTTTGAACCTTTTAGGCCTGGGTTTGGACTGCATATATATCCACACTGCCTCCAAGTTTTAAATTCAGCTCTCTATGCAGCCTTATACAGAACAAAATTAACCAATTTAAAAGTATCCTGTTAAAAATAGTGAGAAATTTCAGTGTATTTTAGAAGGTATTCATTCCATCTGTTTCTCAGTTTAAAAGGAAATAAATATCCTCTATAATGCCAAACCAGGCAGAAATATTTTCTCCTTCTGTTCAAACTTAAGGTTATAGGACTGCTTTTGACAACATAAGCATTTTTCTTTATCATCTGTTCTTTTTTTTTTTTCTCTTTGAATTACTAGTAGTTTAAAAACTTTTTAATATTTTAAGCCAATTAAGGTTATGGAAAATATATTTTGTAAGCTGAATATAACAAAGTGGCAATTTTATATGAAAATTTCATGCAAAAAATGACAGTAATGAACTCCCCATAGGGAGCAGGAGAAGAAGCAAAGCATGAGCTTTGGCTGATGGGATGTCTCTATCATTTTGCAGCAGTGGGCTGCTGTCTTCAGCCCTTTATGACAATCTCCCCACCCCAGTGGCAGCAGAAACTGCACAGACACGTTCTTTGCTTTGCTTATTTTTTTCATGTAACATAAATTAACAATTCATAACGCAGTCATTTACCTCAGAGATGCTGCATGGGTGTGCTGTGAATGAAGGTGGTGAGAAAAGCACTGCTGTTTTTATCAAAGCTTTTTATCTTTGCCAAAATGAGAGAGGTGGGAACAGGATGTACTTCTATGAACAACCCCAGCCATGCTTCTCTCTTTCTTTTTTTTTTGCTGACCATTCAGCTCCAGAAGTGAGAAGTGAATGGACATGGAGCAAAGTCCACACAGAGGATCAAAAACTGATTTTTATATTATGACCACCTGTACATTATCTTATAATATCAATAATGAATATACAACCCCACTAAAATCTTCACAGCAGCACAGTGTATGGTTGATTAGGGCAGGAACTAGGGCTGTGGACATGGTCAGGAACAGCAGGAATAAGTGTATCTATATATGCTTTCTTGGTTTAATGGAGACATAAGCCTGAATAAAAAAGTAAAAAGAAGTATGAAAACCTACGTAAATTTACAGTATCTGCATTGGTCTTGTATTTGTTCATTTTTAACCTGAGCAAATTACTCAAACTTCTCTTCAAGACACTCATGTCTTCTAGAAGAGTGAGTTACCAATTAAATACTGTCAAGCAAAGAATTTACTAAGACCAGTATAGTGAGTTAAACTGTGAAAAAAGTCAATACAGTGTTAATAAGGTAGGGTGTGTGAAGGTCTGAGAGCTGCTGTCTCTGGACAATCCCTATGGCATGATTCAACTGAAGGCCACATTCATTTGTTCTTCACATAGTTTCAGAAAAAAAGAATTTCAGAAGAAGTCATTGAAGGCCCTAATCTTAAAATAAATATATTCTTCATTTCCACTTTCAGCACCACAGCCAACATTATCTTGCTGGAAGCAGACAATATATCACAGGTTAGTTTAACAACTCCACACAGTGGCAGAGAGATATAATTGACTTAGACATCTTGTCCTCAGCAAGAATTGTATCCTGAGCAAAAATCAGCAGCAGTTAGAATTTGGAAGATATGTGGAAAGAGATATGAGAAATAACCCATGGGCCTTAAATTAAATAATTAACCCACATGCAGTCTGTCACATTTTTTAATAGATCCACTGGAGAATTACGGTCAATCCAAGCCCTCCTGGCTCCAGAGAAACAAAGCTGGTGTCTGCTGCTGAAATCTCTGTAGCTTTATAGCTGAAGATAGCAACAGCCCTCTGAACTATGGACAAAACTTTATGCATAAAAAGAAGAAATAGAAAAACATAGAAATAGAAATAGAAATAGAAATAGAAATAGAAATAATAGAAAGATAGATGGCAGAGTCCAGAGGGCTATGGCAGGTGGAAGAGGAGCAATGGGATATACATGGAACAGACTACAGAAAATAATTTCTTCAGCCAGGACATGTACGACATGCATGGTCTCAAAATAGCAAGAAGCCAGGTGTGCTTTCAGCTCTCTCTAAACTAGAGAGAAACTGAAAGGGATGTAAAGCATCACTCCAGATTCCTCTTTAGCTTATCTGTCTGAAGTTGACAGGAGAAAACATTCATTAAGGTAACTACTCTCTTGAATTACAGAAAAGTGGAGCAATTGCAGGATATAACGGAAGAATTCCAATACCATTCAGGAATTGAAATAGAAAATAGTTTCACTTCAATAGTTCAGGTTCAATTTCTGTCTTTAGGTGAACTGAGGTTCCCACATTCCCCCTAAACAATCTCACTGAAGAGCAAACTTGAAAAATATTTCCCTGCTTCTTTCTCTCCCCGTGCTGTCTTCTGATTTTCCATGCCTCATGAAGACTGTCCATTGAGCATCCCTGCTCCCAGAGGAGATCAAGATCCATCTGGTTTGCCATTGTGGCTGACTGATGCTAGTGAAACCACATTTAGCAGAACAGCAGACCCCTGCTGCAAGGGTGCCCAGTGCAGTTCAAGAGCAGAGGTTGTGCCCAGCTGTGCACTGCACGAACAGCATTGGTACAGGATGCAAGGAACTGCTGCATTTTCTACCCTTGCAAAAATCTTGATTTAGGAGTGTCTGCTCTGGCAAAGTCCTGCTATAGAGTTGTAAGGTTTTGTTCGAATTTGTGGAGTTTCTCAGCCCAAAACGTTGACCATAAGCTATTGTGTGTTGCTTATTGCATGGTGGGATTTGAGTTTTTTGAGAATACTCACTGCTTTGCCAAAATATGAAAAGAAATTTTTATTTCTCCCTATGTCTACCCTTCATCCTACCTCTTTGTGCTCTTTCGTGTTGATATTTGAATTTATGTCAAATTAAAAATTCTGCATCAGAGAAAATCTATTAGAGAAAAATAATAGTCAATATTGAAGTGGTCAGCACTTGTCCAAACCTGCCTGTGTATCTCTATATAAGCATTTTGTTAAAAAGTTATTGCTTATCCTGTTTGTGGTGCAAAATATACATCTGAGAGACCAAGACATTTTGCAAAGTATTATCTACAATTCAACTGGTAATCATTTAAATGAAGGTTTTGTTCAAAAGATACAGCTGTAAAGCTCTTCAAAGCAGCCCTTGGGAATATAAGCTGCATTGCAGTTTTCCCCTCAATTTCACAAACTGCCATACGTTTAGTCTATAATAACTGCTTTAAGTAATTTAAAATTAAGGCATTTGGCTCCCAGTGATGCTATGTAATGCTGTTTTAATAAGAGTGAGTGCAGTTAGGACATGGACCAATGTAACTCCACAATCCTGAATGGCAGGCTCTCTGTGCAAGAACTTTCTCTCTTATTAATTTCACACTTTGCTATCTCATATTCCTGCCTCGGCCCTGTTTAATCTTATAGAAGTAGGGAAATGTTATCTGAACAACTGTGGTGATGATGAAATTAACTTAAAGCCATTTATGACCAAGCTATGATGTGCAGAGTCTTTTTTTTCCTGCCTCCTTACCCTCTAACTCGTGTGCTGTGGTAGGTTTTTTTCCTTTTTCTGGCCACTTACACCTCTTCCCATTATCCTCTCCATCCACTGTGATGCCCAGCATACCAGTTCACTTCTCCTGACATACAGTTCAATTTAAAGCCTTCCTGGGGCAGCTGGATTCTCTGTGTCTGGCACTTTTGACTGGATAGCTACATCTGATGAGTGATTGGCAACATAAAGGACAAAATTCCTCTACCATCTCTTCAGCAAAATCAGTGGCAGTGTGGTTCTCCTCTGTAAACAATATATATATCCCCCTTTTATTTTCCTTCTCTATATCTCTTATATATAAATAGCTTCATAGCCATAATAGATAATCCATAAAATCTAGTAATATAGGATGGGGAAAGAGTAAAACATTATGGAAAGACAAAAAATCCATTTAATAGCATACCTGTGAAAGATGGGGAATGTCTGTGATGCAGAGGAAATGGATTCATGTTTTTATCTTGTATCCATCAAGTCCAAATTTCAAAAACACAATGAAGTCTATATATACTGATCCCTAAACTCTTTTCTTTTCCTTCTCTCAGGGCTTACTTGTGGCTACCATATTCTGCTTCTTCAATGGTGAGGTAAGCACATGAAATACAGAAAATGTGCAGAACTTGTAAAATAGTCATCCTGCTGTTTATTAATGCAGATGTGAAGCATGTCACACTACAAACTTTGAAACCACACCAAGTTGCTCTTACTCTCTACACACAAGCAGTGGTGTGCATTTCTGACAGCTCTGTGCAGAGTGTGACTGAAATATTCCTGAGCAGATTAATCAGGGGTGTTACCATTACAAAGCAGATGGCACCTAATGAGGTACAGGCATGAAACTCTTGCCCTGCTATCTGCAAGTTTGAGATGGAGGTCTAAGTAAAGGAGAAAAAGGTTTTACTCTCTTTCCTGCCTCAGAACAGCAGGAATGACCACAATACTCAATAAGAAGCAGAGAAGACATTCAGAGATCTGTCTGAAGAATGCAGAGGGGAGCTCAGGCCCGAGCCATGGCAAATCCATCCCTGCTAGCACTGTCAGAGGTGGAGGAGTGCAATTACTTGAGCTCCTTTGAGGATTAGCACTGGCCTTTTTATAGTCAATGTTTCTTGTGTAGCAATTGAGAAATAAAAAAGCTTGGGGCAAAGATCTCTCCCATTCTCTTACAGCTGGATCATATATATGAATATACACCTACAGTGGGTTTTAGATCCACTTTACAACTTTTTTTTTTCCAAAAAATAGCAGGTTAAAATATGTCAAGAATCATTTAAATTCCTGCAGCAAGCCATTTTCCAAAGATGGCAGGCAGAAAAAAGCTTTTTCAACACATCAAGAGCATTCAACTGTAGCAAAATAAAATACCATATATCTTAGCTAAGCTAGGAAGTCCATTAAAAAGTTCATTTTCAGTCCAGAGCAGATGATTTAGATACAGAACAAACTTTGTGATGCTAACACTCAGTAAGTAAACCTAGAGTGATATTTGTGCTCCTATTTATTCCTGTATATTATTAGAAACCAGCAAATTGCATGTAATGACGTGACCACACTGATGTTTTGATAGAGACTGGAAGCAGGCTATCTTATTGATAAGGTGTTACTGGCTGATTTGATAACATTCAGGATAGTAGGGAGTATTAAATTCTGCCACCATTTGTCAACATCTTTGTACATTTGCCTCTGCTGGCTCCCTGTGTAAATGTACAGAGAAACTGAAGAATAAAAAAGATGAGAGGCCTCAGCTGCAGTTCTGTAGCCTGGTTCCTCAGGAGGCATGACAGAGAATGCAAAATGTGAGCAGCTAATCACATCAGAACCTAACACAAAGTGAGAACTGCAGAGATCATGCTGCAGAAGCTCACAGTTTCATGCATCCAACTAAACAAAGTTGAAGACATGTACAACTCTTTTCCCAACACATTTCTGTCCCCAGTATCTTCAGGCTACTATCACCTTTCTCCTTCTGCCTCACTGTCGTCACCTGACACAGCTGAATATCCATGCCCTGGGAACAAAGAAAGACTTCTGATACTCCCTAGCATGGAGGACCTACTGTGAAGAAAGTAGAGACCAGTCAGGCAGTTTTTGAAGCATCCTCTGCCTGTAAGAGTAACTGCATCTCTGTGTACAAGCAGTACTCCAGTGCCTCCTCACTGGCCTCCAAACAATGTGTTACCCCAAAATCCTGGTTTTGATCATTGCCTTCTTTACTCCCCCCAGTGTCGCCTCCATTTTTTCAGATTAGATTTTGCATAACAAACCCTTCATGTTTTACAGTTTTAGTGCAAAAGGTTGATTCTCCATCTCTAATGAGAACACCCAGATTTGTCTAGATTAAAGGTTTTAGCAATGTTAAAAATGAGTAAAGGTCACAATAAAATGCACTGAAAACATAAAGTATCTTAAAGTATGTTATCTTCTTAGTTTCATCAACTAGCTCTAATTTCAAAGTAATTTTGGCAATGCTGCAATGTCAGAAGAGCATGTCCACCTTTACAACCCCAGGAATACAATTCTCAAGGTATGAACTAAGGAATAAATCTGAAGCATCTGCTTGCCAGTATGCATGATTGGTGACTCCTTGGTGCAGCAGCTGACCAGAAATATGGACCAAAGTCAGGGACTAAAACCAAATTACTCTGAGGATGCAGGTTTCTCAGACTTGCTGAGAGTTTATTGGTGCTTGGGTGCTTTTCACCATTATACCCATTTTCAAAAATCATTGCATCTGCTTCAAATTTGCAGACTGTCAGTGGCAGAAGTGCTGAAAAACTCTCTCATTATTTTCTTCTAGGAAATTTTATTTAGGATTCTTTTTTTAGAATTTCCCATTAAGGTGAGCAGTGTCAAAGATGACACTTCTCTAATACAGACTCAAGACAGTTTGGTGCTACTTGCACATTACCCATAAACACCCAGAAAAGTTTATGCACTGGAGTAGCTGGGCTGGGCTGGGCTGTGCTGGACCAGGAGAGGATGAAAGGATTGTGATCCTTTCCTGCCATTTATTTCTGCAGTTACACAATCTGTAGATATATAAGGCACAAAACCTATAAAAAACCAGCAACAGACTAATGCCAAGCTGGTACTAGGGCCTTCCAAAGGGAGCACTAATCTGAGCTTGACCAAGAAAATTGAGCTAATTTCCCCCAGTCCTGATGTATGCAGAAGTACATAGACCAAAGTCACAGTCTGCTCTTCAGTCATGATATGTTTCCAAGCTGCTGCATACATCTGCTGCCATATAGGCTGAAATTATTTCTCATGAGAAAATTCAGTGTGGGGCAAGGAGATGAATTTTCGTACTGCAGAAACTTGGCTAATTTGGGATTTACTTTTTCCTAGTGGAACATTTAACTTCAAGACTGAAATACATGAAGTTAGCCAGGACAAACAATGCCAAACTCAGAACCACTTTACTGTGTTTTATAGTGCATTCATCACTACTGCCTCACTAACCCCACTTTAGTACCATGAGCCCATCTATAGAAAGAAATCTAAAAATAATAATGAAAAGCTGTACTAATGTCTGCATTCATGTGGAAGAACACATAAACAATGTAATTTTTTTTTTACTTTTGAAATGAAAAATCTTCTTATACTTTTTCATATAAAATCTTGGTGTCCAGTAGAACTGTAGTTTCTCTGTCCAACAGCAACAGTTCTGTACAGATGATACAAGGTCTCTGTAACAGTCTGCTCACCAGACCACACTTTCAAGCCTGGGATTGCTTCTAGACTGCAAGGCTGGACAACAGAATGGAAAGTCTATTTGGGGAAAAAACAGTCATGCATCTTATGTGCCAATGAGGTGTGAATGGCTAATAGAGAACAGAAAAACCTTCAAAGTCTTGAAGACCAGAGTAAATAAACTTGGGCTCTTCACTGCTTCAGTCTTTGCTATTGTTTATCTGCCATCACAGTGGAAAGCATGGCAGGCTCACCCTGTGCCTCGTGGTCCCCAGGTGCCTCCTCAGTCATTAATATGTCGTGGCTGTGCATGTGATTTTCAGTAATACTGCTTACATATTTAAAATCCATGCCTGAATGGTTTTAGTTGGCACTGAGTTATGATCATCTGAGATTCTTGGAATCGTGGCAGAAACCCAGATTACCAAGTTTGACTCAAATGCAGCAACTTGTACAATCCATTATTCATTTGTGGCCAGATCCTTGTACAAACAAGCAGTTCAGCAGAGAACAAAAAAAAAAAAAACTTTGATCTTTTGTGCTCTCACTGCTGTGTGGAGCCTTTTAGACTTGCACTTCTGATCATGGGCTGAACTGGAAGGGATGTGTCTGTTGTCTACCCACCATACATACAATGTAAGCATCACTCCCTCTGAAGAAGAAAATTATAAACCCCTTATGACAGGCTCTGTAAGACTCAGGGACATTGTTCCTCCCTCTCCAGTTAACCACACTATCATCTCCAGACCTATGGCTGCCCTTGTGGACTGTCAGACTCCAGCTGAGAGCAGCTGGGGAGCTTATCAGGAGCTTCTCACCTGCACAGCAGCTCTTCTCCCCAGGCAAGAGCAAACAAAGCCTTGGGGTCTGTGCAGGAGGTAGGGGAAGGAGAGGGCTAGGAAAGGAACAGAAAGACTCTGAGAGCAGGCTCTTGCTGCCTTCACTAAAGATGCTGACATGAATCTGAACGGATGAAGTGCTGTGAAATACAAACATGGTCAGCTTGGGGCAGAGGTGAAGGCCAGAAGTGCACAGTGTCTGCTGACCATGGTGCAGTGGGGGAGAGGCAGCTGCAGGCAGGCAGAGCTCATGTGCACACATAAGGTTTCTGCATTGTCCTCCTTGTGTCTGCCCTAGATGCCACCACCCCAGTGAGATATTGAGAAAGCACTGTTCAAGCACTTCTGAAGATTTCTTCTTCCAGTCCCTCCCCATAGCTTCTGGGGTAACAAAGCTACAGTATTCATACTGTAGCATCAAAAGGCAATTTTAAAGTGACTAAAATCTTCACAAAGTTTAACTCGTGTAATATTTCTGTATCAAGTGCTGCCACTGCATTACTCTTTGACCCTGTAATTCTTTCTCAGTAATAAACTTGGGTGATAGTATGATAAAACACCCCCAAATGCAGCTATTTTAATTCTCAACATTGGCAGAGTAAACCTTGCTCACAGCCCAAGTAATTAAAGTTCCATTGTGACCATATGCCTTTCCTGCACTCGATATCTAATTAACCTTCACAGAGCCATTTGAGTTTTTTCCTCTCTGTGTTAGAAGAAGGTGAATAGCAATACATTCTCCAAATGACAAACTGTGCCCACCTCAGCAGAACTACAGAAACTTGTAGACTCCTGTCATCACAGTGCCTTACTCACACCTGCCTTCCTCTGGAGGAGGGGGTCATTTACATATTGTGCCAAACTGCTGCTATTCTCCCTTTGTGTTGTTCAGAATCACTGATCTAAACAAAAAAGAGCTAGGATTTACCCGCTTTCTGCTCATGTCAGAAAATGATCAAGAGCTGCAATGCTTGGACATGCAGCTGGAGAAGTCCTTCTTATTCCCTGGCAGGACTCAATAATTTAAATCATTTCCTAGTACCATGTATAACACCACTCTTAATGTAAATGTTAAATAAAATATTTTTAGCAGATGACTGTTCAAAGGTTGAAATCCTCTGCCATGCAAAGGGTTATGACCATTCTATATTTTGTGAGCACAGAACCTGTTCTTAAATTGCCAGAACAAAATCTCTGTTTAGCTGTCCTGATCCTCTAACTCTTTCAACAAAATTAGTTCTGGCGAGATCATGAAGTGTACTTACACTTTGCCACTCATGGCAAATTCTCATTACTCAAGGCTGAGCTTCTTCAGGTATCAAAATGCATTAGGGATTTCAGGGGCAATAATCCAGCTGCAGCATCAGCTTTTCCTTTTCCCCTTTCCCTTTTCCTTTTCCTTTTCCTTTTCCTTTTCCTTTTCCTTTTCCTTTTCCTTTTCCTTTTCCTTTTCCTTTTCCTTTTCCTTTTCCTTTTCCTTTTCCTTTTCCTTTTCCTTTTCCTTTTCCTTTTCCTTTTCTTTCCTTCCTGTCACAGGTGTTTATACTATGCCTCACCTTAACAGTGTGTTTCCCTGACAGGTCCAAGGAGCTCTGAAGAGGCAATGGGCACAGTACAAAACCCAGTGGGGACAAAGGCGCAGAGAGCACTGTTCCACACGATCTACCTCCTACACGGCCACGTCGATCACTGAGGTCCCTGTTTACCTGTACCATCATGATGCCAACAATGAACAGTTAAATGGAAGATACATAGAGGACTCTGAACTCGTTGCATTAAAATCTGGAGACACGTCTGCCTAGCTCAGCACCAGCCACTGCAAACATATGGTTTCATGTTCTGCTTGTGAAAAAATTGGGGAGAAGGGTTGGAGTGTGGAAATCCAAGATGCTGTGTCAGAGTGCAGGCCCAGGCAGAAGGACACATCCTTTTCTAACCACATCAACCTCTGACAGCAATGATGTAGAGGGAGTATAATGCAGACCTGGAATAGCATTTCTTCCTGTGCACCGCAGCAGGGAGTGAGCATGGACCTGCCCACCAGGCTGCATAATCTCCACATCTCCTGACACCAGCTGTACAAAGTGACCATCTGACATTTGTAACAACCCCAGGTAGCCAACAGCAAATAGGAAAGAAAGAACCAGTTGGTGGCAATTGGAAACTTTCAGCACTTTTTGCTTTTGGTACTTTTCCTTAACACTAGGTTTTAAACCATCAACTTTCACGAAGTGTAACTGACTTGGAGTCCTTTATTTTTCCCTTTAATGAGCTTGATGACTGCTCAAAAGATTTTGCACATTGCAAGAAAAATCAACCATATGAACAGCAGAAAGTAATTCCAAAGTATTGAAATCTTGATGCTTTCCAAAGAATGCCACAAAATATTACCATCCCCAAAGGATACCCCAAAATATTGTCATCCCATTAGCAGGGGCATAAAGCAAATTAAGGTGAAATAGTCATTGCATACCAAGATCTAAAGCACCCTCAGAAAAACAAATCAATTCTTAAGGCTTAATGACACAAGTCCTGAAGGCATCTCAAAATAGATTTCGTTTAACAATACTAGTACTTCAAGAATATTTATTTATAGGAAAAATTCTCACCCTATTACTCTGCCCAGAAACTCATCATTAAGGCACAATTCTCTCACTCTGAATAAGCTGTGAAATTTGTTTGGGAACTATGTTTTATTTAATAGGCATTCTGAGTTGAGTGTTAGATGACTACTTGTCTCTGTTATAAATTTGTAATCATGGCAGGAAATGTTTCCATGAAAGAAATCAGGAACCAATATCTTAGCACAGGAAACATCTACTTCTAGAATCTGGTTGCTCTCCTGAGTTCCTAATCAATAAGTAGTCTTGCCAAAAACCTTATAATCTCTTTCCACTTCTATTGAAATTAGCAGACAAATCCCTGTTAACTTGGATGAGCAATGAACAACTCTTCTCAGTGCTCAGGAATGAGTTATGCAATACAGTTCAGTGTTGACTTCAAAAACATGAGGCCATTTCCTCCACAGTGATTTGAAACCATTTTTAAATATTGTATCCAGCCAGGCTAATTTTCCTTCCCTGACACAACCAGACCCTAAGCTTTACCCTCAATTTGTAGATTTTAAATGGAGGAAAAATGTACGTGTCTAGCTACATGAGCTAGATGCTACATGAGCTAGATGAGTCACCATCTCACTGGAAAACTCCCTTCCAGGAATGAGTTCCTGAGGCAGAGCTGTAAAGCCAGCACTATGAAAAGGGACCAGATTGGCCCTGTCCATACACGAGGAGATGCCTTGCAGGGAAGGAGGCTGCTCTGTTTTCACCACCAGCTGTGCACCCCACACATTGTCCCCAGAGTGAGGAGGAAGCTGCCGGCTCTGCCATTGTGGAACAAAAGAGGAGCTGGGGAACAAGAAGGAATTGTCTGCTGGCTGTGCAGATCATCACATGGTCCATCCAGCAGAACACTCACAAGAAGATACCATCGTGTGTGTTTGTTCAAGCCACATATCTATTTTTCAGACTTCAAGGAATACAAAGACAGTTATTTTTTCAAACAACAGTATTTCTCATATTGCTATTTCTACTTTCACCAGTGAACAATAGGAAATGGAGGAGTCAGTTGTTAAAGACAATAAAGTGGCTCTGCTATAAATCTGTATTATTCTGAGTAGCTTTGGGGCACACTGCACTTCCCAGGAGGGCTGCAGAAGGCATTCCTGCTTTCTAAAGACACAAATGAGCTGATTGTAAAAGAAATGTGCATAATATAGAGAGTTTAATAATGAACATGTTGGTTTTAATAATGTAAAGTTTACAACATGTAGGTGCAAGTTGTTTCACAGTCAGTTACGTTCATGTGGATGTACAAAATGGAAATGCTTTACCATTATACTGATTGTCTTCTTTCTTCTCTAATGATATTTTCTTGCTCTGTTTAGTAGAGTGCTCTGAAAAGTCAGATTCAGGACCTGAGGTTTAGGATATTGTTTGCAGCTTTGGTGTGCTTGTGTCAGTCTTTATGGAAGCTTTGGTTTCAGTCAAGGAATGATGATTTCCAGCCACAAAAAATTTGGTATAACATACACACTGAGTTTAGGGCTGTCATCACACTTGGATTTTGTAGGAAAGGCTGAGTTTTAAAGGTACTTACTGAGTAATTTCTAATCAAAATATTTTCCAATGGGAAATGCTATTTTTCTTCATCTCAGCATGGTTTGAAATGCCATAATTGCACTCATAAGGTACATTTTATTCTCTGCTTTATAAATAGCACCATGCACTAGTGACAGTAATATCAAGAATGCTGATATAACCTCAATAATTCCAATTATGACAGTAGGGTGGTTTGACTCTAATAGATTTCACAAGAACAGCAGAAACACATAATTAATATATCAGTGTATCAAAAGCTATGGAAAGAGCTGACACTTGAATCAGTGGATTCAAGGTGTATTTTAAGAAGAAAGCAACCTCACATTGATCACCTCTGCAGTATCTGTTTCCTCTCAAGCACCACACCCAACACACGAAAACCCAGTTTAGTGAGCCTTTGCTCTGGCAGAAGGTTTTGTGTGGTTGCTCTGAGCAACCGAATCTATCAGGAAGATAGATTTAGATGGATGCTGGTTGTTATTCTTTACGAGGTACAGAAACACAGCACAAATTAAAATATTTGTTGTGGCATGGGATGTAGAAAGTAAAACTTGATTTTTATTTTATTTACTTAATAAATATATTTTATCTGAAATAAAACAGCAACAAAAGTACAGAACAGACAATTTTCTCTGTATTAAAATTGTTAGCAATAATGCTACCTTAATTAAAACACTCCAGAGGGCTCACGTAGCAAAATAACTTTGTTTTGGGATAAGAACAATCCTGCAAAAGTGGTGAATTTCTGCTCTCTTCTCCCATTCTTTGCCAGCCTCAATAAACAAAATTTGAGCAGACTTACAAAGATGGATATCTGAAACACTGAAAATGTGAAGGTACCTACATATTCACTGCTAGGAACTTTAAAAATTTGATGTGTCTTTGTGAAACTAAATACTGCTCAAAAAATTGAGGATTTGTAACCTAAAAGTCATTTGCATTGAAAAAGTAATTGATCCCAAGCCAACGAGAATCTGCAGTGTGAACGTGCCCTCTCTGCCCTCTACACAACTTTTTATGTACTTTCAGATGGATCCCAAACCTGTACTTTACTGAGCATTCAGAGCATAACTGAGAAAATAAAGTAAATCTCAGTGCCACAAATACAGATCAGTATGTTCCTCTCATCCTGATAAAGAACAGTTTTTACCAGTGAAGTCAAGGGCTGAGAAGGCTCCCATTGTTGAGCATGTCCCACTGCTGCATGAAAAGGAAGCTTTGGGGTAAAATGACTAATCAGGTTGTGATATTGTGAGTCTCACAAAACACAGATCAGCACAGTCAGCTCTGGGGATGATTTAGGCCTGGCTCACCTATCTTGGCATAGGAACCATTTAGATGACCTGCTGAATCCCTATCAAAACTTATTTTCCATTATTTCATAGCAGCAAAGATGGGCACTGTGCTCTACTGGAGCAGGAAGGTATTTAACTCTCCTCATATGCCATTTAAGATTTTCTTCATAATCAAATTTCACAAGCCTATCTTTAAAAGAAACTATTATCTTCAGCCAATTTTTGAAGTACATTAGCACTGTTTTTAAGGCTCTGGTCCTTTTTCTCTCGCTGCGAGCAAAAGCAGCTTTGAGAAGTGACCACCCTAAAGGAGGTTACTTTGTGTAATATGCAAAGTGTGCCTATGTGTGACTACATGCCACTCTCCCACATGCAAGTGTTGGTGATGTTGGTTTGCATAACATGGTCAAAGAGATACAGCTCCTTCCCTCATAGCTTTGCATTTCTCTCCCCCTCACTATCATTATCATAAGATGTGTTTATTTCCCAATCTGTGCTTTCTACGCATTTTCAGGAGAAATATTTTTCTACTACAGTTTGCAGCTTATGCTGACTTGCTCTTGGTCCGAGATATACTCACCAAAATCAGACTGGAAAATGTGTATTTTGATCCAAACCAGATTAGAGAATTCAGGTGCTTGGCCTACCCTGTTTTTTAAAAACTACCCACTGGAATTATGGAAATGGTAGGTGCAGATTTAAAACTAAGGATAAAAGTCTGAGCACACAAACCAAGTATCTTCAGAAGCAGTGTAACATTATCTTTTTTATTTTTGATAGAATACAATCCTGTTATTTAAATACATTTTTAAGAAATAGAAAAAATCTAAACAGATCTTGTGAAGTTGAAAGTTATAAAAAAGGCACCAAAAAAAAAAAAATCTGGAAAGCCTAAATAGCATGCATACATATGAATAAATGTACAGTAAATTATTATAAGAGTTGTGTTCAGGTAGAAAGTGACCCTTCATCCCAAAATGAACAAAATCCAAGTCATGAGTGGGAGACACTGCAGGTCAGAGAAGACTTGTAGCCTCCAGTCTCCTTTATGCTTTCTGGGGACTGCATATGGAACACAGAAAACCAGAGTCATCCATCATCCCACTCCCATCCCAGATGTGTTCATGATGGGAATGACCAGGACCAGAGACAATGGCTGCACTGCATTTCTCAGCTTCATAAACCAGCACTGAGCTGATGAAAGGAGCTGGATGGGAGAAGAGCAGGAGCAATCTCTTTCCCAGGTGCATGGTAATGCTGGGTTATTTCCTTGGCATAAGATCCACTGTTGTGGGGAAGACTGATCTTAGACCAGGCAGCTCCTTGGTATGGAAAACCTTTTAATTTCACTTTACCCTGGGTAACACAGCAGTAATTCTCACTGACTTCAGCAGTGTGGATAAAAGCAGGACTCCTACCTCTCTGATTTCAGAAGTTATGTAAATATCAAGGAAATACTGAAAATACTTGGTGTAATACAGTATCACCTATGCATATTTGACATCAAAATCCTGGTTCATCTGTATTATGCTACATATAGACTCCTTAAGGTTACAAGATACTATTTTTTATATTTGTCTTGGTTTTTCTAGTAAAAAGTTTGATGTCTATTAGCATAGTGTTTATACGTGTTACATGTATTTGACAAACTTCACTGATTACTTGGCCACTAACATATATTTTACATGTTACATTTATAGGTATAGTTGCTTATATGAAAGGCTTGACATGTAACAGCTTCCAGAAGATCAAAATAAAAAGAATGCAAAAGTCCCAGTCCATGCTGACCACATAGAAAAACCTGAGAGGTGGAAACACCTTGTATCTTACTCTCCTCTTATTTCCTAGTTATTTCTTTAGTTTTGAGCAAAGAGGGCCAACATTCCTCAGTCCAGTTGGCAGCACAAGGCTGATCAGCACTAGATTGTATGGATAGGTGTTTCTGGGAGGTACATTAGGAGATGTACAGCTTTTCCCACTGATCATTGCAAGGACACAAACTTCTCCCAGTGTGTATGCAGATGCATGCAAGATACCTTTAGGAATATGTACCATCACAATTAACACCCCTGCTAAGAGGGGGTGGGAGAGAGTTCTGCAGAATTTGAACAGTTTATGAAATAAGATTCATGAGGAAAGAGGTGCAGAGGTGTATCTTAGGTGCAGAGACAGCATTGCCAGTATAGGCTTCCACATGAAGGAATTTACTTAAAATAGCTGCCTTTAATGAGTGTCACTCTGCAAATGGTCAGAGCCCATATTCTGCCTGCTGCAGACTGTGCAGGCAAGCTTAACAGGTTCAGGCCCACAACATATGAAGAGGAGATAGCTTAAGGAAATTTTCTTCTTATATTATCCTTTTTTCTTTTATTATCTTTTGGCATACAGCACAAGGACTCAGCCACCATGCTCACAATTGCCTCTCCAGCAACAGAAGGGAGGTGTCCCTCTGGGAAGGCTGCAGCTTTGAACTGGCAGCAGTTTAGAGTCTTCATAAGAATTACCATGAGAGGATGTCCAACACAAAGTAGCCTTCAATTTTTAAAGAAGAGACTTCAGAGGTTTTTAATTTTAATCTTCTGCTGTAAAATATGGGAGATTCCTTGGGAAGTCAGAGTTAGAAAGGATGTGGAAGGACAAGAGGTTGCTCCAGATGTGCCATCACCTAAGCAGGTACTGACACAAACACAATGAATAGTTTGTCACAACTTGTCAAGTTTTGGCAAATGCAAAAAAAAAACCCCAAGAATTAGATCATGTTTCTCCTTTCTAGCTATAGCCCATGTAAAAGTAACTTGGTATCAACATTTTTTATTCATCAGGATGCCATGAGCGAAGAGCTCTGGTTTTCAGACATTTGTTTTTCATTACACAAGTACTCACACTCTTCAGGGCAGAATGGTGCATCACTTACCAGCAATGCAATCAGGACCAAAGTAATAAAATTAATATATTTGATGCTGATTTGATACAGTCATTGCAAATTAGCAATATTCCTTCAGTAATCAAAACACATACAATAAAATTTGGATAGAATTTAAACAATTACATGGGCACATAAGAAGTTTTTCTTTTTTTTTTTTTTAGTAATCTATGTCTACATAGACTATTACTATATGTTCATCTTAGGAAAATTTTATACAATTAGTTTTTATTGGATGATGCTTGAATTGCATGGTTCACAACACTGAGAAGGTTTGAAAATGTAGCAAAACTTCCCATGTTGGCAAATCTGAGGCACGTTCATAAGTCACAAATTCATTGTTCATGATTGATATTAATGAAAAGACAGTTGTAATTGAATTATCCCACTCTTTATATACAAGCCAAGAAATTCACTGTCTGCTTTACATGTATTCACTGTTTGCTGCATAATGTACAGCCTTGTGTGCTGTACATAAGCTGCACTTTGGTCAGTATCTCTTTGTAAGAAGGTTTTCTACATGTGGTGAATTACAGTGAAGACATGAGTGAAATCTCAGCCTTACTGAAATCAAAAGCATCAGCTGATTGAGTTCTGCAGTAACAAGGATTTCATCCTTTACAGATGCTGTTTTCCCAGTGTTAAAGGCTGTGAATGGACCAGGGAAAGGGGTGCTTGCTACTGTATCTGTAACAGCCATGTCACCCACAGGGGCTGCACACACGTGGGGGCTTCTGTTGTCTTTTCAGGTCATTCCCCCAAAGAGCTGTGGAGACTGATCAGAGAGCAAGGCTGGAGGGAACAATGCAGAAGTTAAGCCTTGCTCTGACATTTCCTCTCACAGTAAATACAGGAAGATGTAGACCTGTAAAGCTCACCAGGGCAGTGCCTGGTGGGATCCATGTCAAGCTGAGTGCCAGTCAGTCACCCTTTCTTAGTTTATTTTATATTACACAGAAGTAGTTTAGATGCAATTTCTTTGGTGTAGAACTGAACCTTTGGGAAATTTTGGCCTTGTGAGAAGCTTCTTTTTGCAAGTAAAGTCAGACTGATTTTAAAATTGTTGGAATGTCTTCTTCTCTTAAGATATTCTGATACCAATGAATACCAAACCACTAGTTCTTAAACAGTTTGATAACCCTCACTCCCTCAAAAGCTTTCTGAAAATCTCTAACAGCTATGAGCTAGTAGAATAATAGCATTAAAGAAATACCTACTAAAGCCTGTGGTTAAGGCACTGGGCTGAATGGACTCAGCAGACTTATGTTTGGGTCATGTCCCTGCCACAGACTTACTGTGTGGTCCTAAGAAAATGATTGCAAACCAGGTGCCAGACTCACTGAATCCACTGAAACTTCCACTGACAGATTTAGGGGCCTATACTCAAAATTGAGACTTTTCCTCCAAGTATGTTTTCATTGGTGAAAATTCCCAACCTGTCAGACCATTTTATTGTAGATGCATCTAAACCTAAGTCCTAACCAATGTTCCCATGAAGGTCAATGGGGAAAAACTGTCCCTCCATCCCTGCAAATAACATATTCCTGACTGACCTGGGTTTCTGCTTTCTGTCAGGAATTCTATATCAAAATCTCCTCCTTTGCAATAGTGCTCAGTCATGAGCAATAATTTCTAGTTTCTTCCCTCTGGTGAGTGATTTTTTGGAAATATTTAAAACATTTTAAAGAGTTAGAAGGAAATATGTTTAAAATTTTCTTCTGGAAGAGGCCAGTCTTAAGAGAACCCTCTAGCATGTCCTGATGTAGAGACCTCACACATACATATATTTATACATTCACATATAATCCAAAATACCTACATAGACTCTATACCTGTAGTTCTAGTTATCTGACTGGGGTTTAAGTGATGCAGTTTCAAGAGTTGTTGGGTAGGGAGGTGATTCAGCTCCTATACTTGATGCAGCATTCCAGCAACTCGTTTGCTGGAAGGTGGCTACTGGGCTGAGACATAGCTGATATATTGCACATATGTAGCCTGGATATATTGCACATATTTTTAAATGTCCATGTAGTTGAGAGAGCTGAACCCCTCTCCATGAGTAAGGTCGATCTCCATATAAATGTTTAAAAAAGAAAAATTAAAAGAGCTTATCAAATGCATGTAACCCACACAGTATTATCTGCAGGCTTTGCTATCAACCTTTTGATGGTAATTTTCTCTATTTCTGCTGAAAAATTGCCTCTTTCTGTTCAACAAAGCATTTTCTCCTGTGCCTACCACCAGTAACAAATTTACTGAGAAAGTTAAAATCTCCTTTGTGTCACAATGACCTGATGAACCCACCTCTGTTTGTACAAGGGCAAATGGACATAGGCAAGGTATTCCTGCCCTGCGTGTGAATGCCAGCAGCCCTCAGAAAGACAAAACCCAGACTGGTTCACTAATACCAAAAATATCAGCTCTTCAGCAGAATTCAATTTTTCTGAGGTGTTTGTCAATCTTCCAGGAGAGAGCTCCTTCTGAAGCAATGTTTCACTTTAGATGAAGCACCACCAATTAGCAGTTATAGCCAAATAACGTTTGGCAATTCTACCTGCATGGGACACTGTGGTGCTCAAATGTGTCCTAAGAATATTTTCATTCAGCCAAGGCACAAGACATTCCAGTGGCATTTCCTAAATATAGCTGCATTTGTTATTTTGCTCAGTACATTAAAAAGCTGCTCAGGAGAGTCTGGACCATTGCTACCCATCAGATTCATTGGGCTGGCAAATGTATTTTACAGATACATGCTTTCTTGGCATCAAGTATTCATATAATGGAACCTTCTGTACCTAAACAACATCTGCAAGGAAATGGGGGAGGAACCTTTTTATTTTCATATTCCCTGGACAAATTACAAGATTAAAGGACTTCTGTTAGCAGTTACACATTATCTGCCTTCGAAATAGAAAGTCTTCCTCATCTGGGGGACATTGGCCCAAGAGAGGCCTGAGTGTCTATCTTGGGAGGTGTTTTAATGACATTAGACAAAAAAAGTCAGGTCTGATATACAAGCACCAAACTGTTGTCTTTGATAATATCATGATAAAAAGTAATTGCTTGGTAACAATATCCCATTTTCAGTGTGGGAACTCTCCTCCAAATCTTCAGATACTTATTTACTTCTGGAGGGGTGCTTATTTCTCCTGGTACCAAAGTACTCAATGCCCATCAAAACAGATTTCATCTCCCCAAGGGTACTTTCCCATAATGTTGCTTGTAGTTCTGAGCTGAAATGCAGAATAATGGTGTGTGTCAATGCAATTTAAAAGCAACAGCCAAAAATGATTTTTCCATTTACAAATCGAAAACCACTCTGCTTCACACAGAACTTTGTACATTTCTCTGCTGTTTTCAGATATTGCTCTGAGATTCTTCTCTGCATGGCTCTTGAGTGTGAATGGATTTTGTAATGACAAAAATGACAAAAAATCCCTAACATTTTTGCTCATATGAATTTCAAGGACATAGGTAAGGAACGGTTTGTATTCAGACTATATGACACTGACATTTAGAATGGACATTAAGTCTTTAACATCTTTCAGCAACAGGGAAAACTTAGCTATTCAAAGGTGTTTTAGTACCATGGATTTCTAAAATTCATTTAAGGGTGATCTCAATCTTAGAAAATTTTCCCTCTGGCTCTGGTAGGTCAAATGTCTGTACTCTTGGTTGTTCTGCTAAGTATCACACAATTTCACAATGCCACATGGCACAGCTGAAAAGGTTATCAACATTCTGTCAGAGTAATAGTCTCCAAACCAAGACCATGGTCCTAGTGGTGTAGGAACAAGGCAATGAATACTTCAGCAACTCTAAATTTAACCCCACAAATACTCTGCCATAGCAAGATGTATTCATAATAGATCCATACCTCTATCCTGATTGCAGCCATTTCCCACTGCCCCCAAATAGCCACCTTATTTCTCCTAAAAGCCTAAACCATTACTTTTCATTAAAGCCTTGAAAAATTCCCACTGTTTCACGCTGGAAAGCCTCCATTCTTTTGCCATTCTCTAGCTAATTTGACATGAAATGAATGGGACAATTCTGTCTCTGATGGAAAGTGTGGTTTTGTCCTTCGCTGGCAAGAACTCCAGCAGTAAAAGTTTTGGTTAATGTCCATCAGCTGTCTTTAGGTTTGGAGTCCATCTCCACCATTTTTGTGTTGTGAGAGATCCAGAATAGACATGGACTAAGAGCAATTTTCCTGCAGTTTTCTATTTTCTCAAAACCAAGTTTTGCTGGATGTAGCACCTTGGAAAATATCTCTGAAATCAACAGTTTTGTTATTTTTCTTGCACTTCAAAAAACATAGCTCATTGGATTCCTCAGGAAACACACCTGATTAAAGCCAAGTTTTGGTGTGGTCAAATTAGAAGCAGCTGAAATATTAAACCTAAATTTCCAAGATGGAAAGTACAATAAGCAAAATACAATGTTGCAGTTGATACTAAGAAACTGGGATTAAAGAAGAGCTACGATGGACTACGGTGATATAATATACATATTCTTGTTGCATTTTTCACAGAATTCAAAATGCAAAAATCACACCAGAATCACACTTTGGATACTTTTCTTACAGAATAATTTTTCATTTCTTCAACTCTATCTTTCAGAAAACTTTTATTCTTTTTCTAATTCTCTGCTACAACTGACTCTGTCAAAATGTGGTTTGAAAGTGCCAGGATTTCTGGAGGCCTTGTGCGTGAGTAGGGCCACCTCACTCCTCAGATTTCTTGTTGAGAGGATTATTAGATTCATTTTCCTTCTGACATTGAAAGCGGGTGTTGAAAGTGGAAAAAATGTGTCTTCATGTTGGCTTGGTTCTGGGTTCAGGTTCTCACTGCCCTAATGGAAGGGTTGGGTCAGGATTGTTTTTATTTCTTTGCTATTGATAGTTCTGGTCTTACACAGCTGTAGGGCAAAATGTGAAAGGCAAAAGGTTTCCCTCCCAGCCCCAAACAACAGAGATTAGAGTGACTAGGACGAAAAAAACATAAAGAAAGGGAAAAAAAAAAGAAATAAAAAAAAAAGCTGGGGATATATATTAAATCCCTGCAAGCTACAAGGTTCTCTAGAGATGGTATTTGCCCCTTTAATTACAGCACCACAACACAAGAAGGAAACTCTATTGCAAACAACTTTTCTAGCTTGTCTAGCTCTAAAATGTGTGCTGTGGGGCAGCACACTATGTGTTATGAGGTTACTTCCTTTCTTATGCTTGGAAGGGTTTCATAAAAAGAGCATCAGAGCCAAAACAGAAGTTATAAGTAACCTCCCTAAAGCTGAGAAAACCCCACTGAGCCAGATACGGAGGGATTTGGAAGGCTATAATTTTTCTGACAATCCAGCTATAACTGAACATAGAGGAGTCAGCACGTTTGAATTCATCTACCTTTGAAAACACATGGGCTCCAAATGGAGCCTGTTTCATATATAAAAAAGCCAGCCTAGAAATCTTTCAAATCCCACTGGCATTACTGCTGTTTAGGGAAAATTTGGCTGCATGAAAACAATGTTGACAAAGCTTGTGTTGTTCTGGTTTTCTTTTATTTCAATTAGAAATGTCTCTACAGAATCCAGAAAACACTTCTGTGCATCCAAATTTTTAAGCAGTTATTTGGGTTTACTCTCAACTTAACTGCTTTGGTTTTGGTCTTTCTACTGATGGCCAGTAGGAACAGAAAATTATGAAATTTGCTGTACTCCTCCCAAACATGAGGCTCACAGAGTCCTTCACTGCTCATAGCCATCTTTCAGGTTCTGTCTAAGCTGTTACAGAGACAATAATCATCTTTATTAAAATTATTACTTATTTAAGGGTTTTCATTGCCAAAAGATCCTAGGAAATGGCTAGAAGTGCCATTATCTGGGAATAGCAAGGCAAAGTCAAGAAGAGAGTCTGCTATGTGAGGAGCTCAGGAGTCTGTCCACAGACCCTGTTTTCACAGCACATGCTGAAATTACACAGGGCAGGTGAGAAAAGGGCTGATGCCCTGGCATGGGGTGCTTCCTATCCTGAGGAATTCAGCCTGCAAAGCGCAGGAGCAATGCAAGGTTAAAAAAATGTATTTTGTTACAAATATATGTATATTTACTTGTAAATGTGTGTGCCTCTCACCCCAATGACAATGGATGCCAGGAACCTGCTGTGTTGGAGCAGGCAAAGAAACCAGGAGGCAATTAGGCTGTTAGGCAGCCAACTATCCTCAGAATGAGCAAACAGGTTTGTGTTGACTAAAATGGTATTTTGACGTAATGAAGCTTTTTTTCACAAGAACTATTTTATGAGAGGTTTGTTTGTTTGTTTTTCTTGGTTTTATCTGGGGCTTTTCTTACTTGTTCTGCACCTTGGATCAAGGAGCTCACAGCCCCTGCAGTGTAAGGAGGAGATCCTTACTCACAGACTCCCACCCAGCATGCAGCTTGGTGTTTTTCCACCTGACATAATTTGTCTTACAAAAGTGCCAGCAGAGGTTAACACTTCATTAACATATTCCACATCTTCTTTAAGAACCATTTTTGTTATTCTCTAAGATCTCTCACTTCCTAATTAATTTCTCTGTTATCTTTTTTTCACTGTGCCTCAGCCAGGGGAGTATAATCTTTAATGAATTAAACAACATCTTATTTTTGTCCTAGAGCTCCAAGTATATTGGATATTTAATTCAGATTTGTGCTAAACTAGTCCACCCTCCTCTTAGGCAAGATTTCTTATCTAGAAATAACATGATTTGTTAATACACAATTAAAAGGCAATTGTAAAAGTACCTGCTGTGCTTCCTCTCCTCTCTCTACATGTTAGATAGCCATTTCTACACATCCGGATTGAATCATAGAAATTTGACTATTTTCTCTAACTATAAATAAATAAATAGATAAATTTCACACTTCAATTTTTTTTTCCTTTATCCTTCTCAGGCATTTGATAGAAGTGGTTGAGGATAGTGCAGTGAGGAGATGGTAAAATGCAATGTGGGGAAGGAGAAGGAAAAGGAAGACCCTGGCATTGGCTTTGCTTCCAGAGAAAATGCAAAATAGATCCACTTCTTGGGTTTAATTTCCTTTGTACTGAACAATGAACTGGTGAACACCTTTCCTCAGTTATGGTCAGGGAGAGGAAAGCACACTCCACACCGATAGACCCAAGGGAAATGGCAGCAAGAGAAGAGCTGATTCCACCTGTGAAAGAGAAGATGGGGCCACAAATGATGAGCATGGAGAAAAAATGCACAGTAAATTGAAACCTCTGCTTCTGTTAAAGCATTTTGTTTGGTGTTTAATACTCTAATCCTCAAGCTCAGCTTTGGAAGATATTTCACACCCTAACAATACAGGCTACAAAGAGAAAAAGAGTTTCCCAGGCTCTCAGCACTGAAAACCCAAGTAGCAAAGAGGAAGGGAACACCTGTTACATGGTCATCTGGAAGACAGGGTTATAAATTTTAGCACTAAGGACTTGGAAACAAGTTTTTCTCCCTGAAAATGTGTTGCTTTTTCTAAGCTTCTCTTTTATTTTCTTGTCCCGATGGCAACCCCAGCAAACCCCGCATTCACCATTTCCCACTGGCACGATGGATGCAGGTCTAGGTTGATTTCTAACATGTGTTCTATACTTTATGGCAAAAGGCCTTACTCTCCAGAATTTCACTGACATGAAAACTTCAGCAGCTATTCTAATTACAAATCTCTTAGCTATGCCTTCAAATCTATGGTTGCAAACAATTACAGCTGCCAATCTCAGNATAAATATAAATATAAATAACTATAATTAATGCTATATAGTTTGTCAATATATTATATATGAATATAGCATTATTATGTATTATAATAACTTAATTTGCAATACAGTACAATATGCTATAATTTGGAACAAATATTTGCAAATCCAGTGGAAAAAACCCTCCTTGAATTCCAGCAAGAATTTCACTTTTGAGAAGGATGCTCAGAGAGAGAGCTAGGGTAAGGTAAAGAAGAGAACTGCTGAGTAATTCACCAGCCATGCTACCAAGGCAAAGGAACAGCAGTTGCAATTAAAGTGAGAATCAGGATTTCCTCCAGAATCACAGAATCATAGAATGGTTGGGTGGGAAGGGACTGCAAAGATCACTTANAGCACTAAGGACTTGGAAACAAGTTTTTCTCCCTGAAAATGTGTTGCTTTTTCTAAGCTTCTCTTTTATTTTCTTGTCCCAATGGCAACCCCAGCAAACCCCTCATTCTCCATTTCCCACTGGCACGATGGATGCAGGTCTAGGTTGATTTCTAACATGTGTTCTATACTTTATGGCAAAAGGCCTTACTCTCCAGAATTTCATTGACATGAAAACTTCAGCAACTATTCTAATTACAAATCTCTTAGCTATGCCTTCAAATCTATGGTTGCAAACAATTACAGCTGCCAATCTCAGCAAAATAAGCCTCAGAGATAAAAAAACTATTGGATTCTATAACAGTGATGCACAGGAATTTTACACCTCTGCAACTGAAAACTGTAACAGAGAGGATCTATCAGGACTGAAAGGCTTAGTCTCCCTCTGAATGACCCTCTCAATTATCCAATTGATTAATTGGCTGTCTGCAGTTTGCTGTTGTCTCCATTTTCAGGAGTCTGAGTTAACTGAAATGTATCTCCCTGTAAGAGCCATGTTATAAATTCACTGAAGATTCAGAACAGACTGATAGGACCAAAATTAGTTCAGCTTCCAAGCACTGAAACCAAGGAGATTTTTGGAAGAGCTCTAGAAATCATTATTCCCATGTTACCTACCCATCCTTCTGCCAGATGTGGCTGCCCCCACAACTGATACATCAATATATCCTTTTCTTGGTCACCATTATCAATTTCAGGGCTCAGGCTAAGTTGCTAGAACTGTCTCTGATTTAGGGATTGCACCCTTTAGGTGTGAAAATTATTGTCAACACTCTAAGTGATACATGGGACAAAAGTGTATTCTATGAATTTTCTGTCAAATGAGGTTCAAGAAAACTGAACCTATGTACAGATATATTTTTCTTTCAGTCATTTTGCTGCAGGTATAAATAACATAAACAGAATATGTAATTTTAGAAATAAAACTATAGGTTGTTTAGTATATGCTATAAGAGAATCATATTCTATGAATATATTTTTAACCATTTAACCAAACTGGAAAACTCTTAATTCTATTTCAGAGGGCTAATACAATAGTTATTTTGGTTATATGCTCCAAATCTCTGTAATTTGTAAAATAAATAGTGGCAACTGCTCTTATTCAGAAATCTTTCTAAGGAAGCCAATAAACAATATTTTACCCTTGGTAACAAAACACACAGTATTCACCACAAAAATGTGCTTACAATGAAACTAAACAACAAATGAAAATTCTTGTATGATTGCCTTGTGTAAGTAAAGGAAAAGTATTTTTGCAGGTCTTAGAAAGGAAGGAACAGGAAGGGTTTTTTTTCCAGAAGTTTATAGTGACTTTGGATTACTGCAATTAGAATTCCCAGACTTGGATTTTACTTTAAAAGAGCTACAGTTTTCATTGGTCAAATTTTTTAACAGTCTGGGTTAGGTACATCTGCTTTGAAGGGTGTCACAAGGAAGNGGCTGGGTGGTGCCCCATCCAGCCTTGCCACAGTCCCCCAAGCCTCACTGCCCTGGCAGCTCTCTCAGCAAGCTGGCAACATTCTCAGCAGCTCCCTGTTCAAATCCTGCTTTGCTGCATGTGGGACAAGTGTATCCATGAGCAATTTCTGTGCTGTTTCTGAGCAGGTGGAAATAAACACCAGCGCTTTACTTGGTTGCTGAACCCTGGAGGGTTTTACTGCCTTATGTAAGGCTTTTGGCTACCATCAGGGAAAAGTATCACAGATGAGACTGGGGAGGAAAAGGTCTGTAAATCTGTATTGCAGTTTTTATGGGGAAATGAAAACACACATAAAAATCAGAGTATTTTATTTCATGGGCATGGCCTCAAAGTGTCGAGTCGGTAGAACAGGAAGCAGAAGTGTTGTAAAATAATCTGGGATAAATTGCTCATAGAAAAGAAATCCACTTCAAACACATGAAGAGGAGTGTTGTGTCCAAGCCACTTTCCCTTTGCCTGTACCCACCTAGTCCTTTGAAGATGAACTTCCTTGCTTGGACTCCTGTTTTCCAACAACCTAAGAAAGGATGGAGTGTGAATATTCCCCATGCTTGAGAGGAGATTGTTAGATTAGGATCCAATATCTGCAGCTGCACTGCAATGCAGTGAGTTCAGTAAGAGAGGAAAAGAAGAGACCTGGACAGCAGCACTGCACCTGAGATGAAAGTCACGTGTCACAGGAACTCAAAGTTTCATTGCAACAAAGCAGAGCCAGCAGATCCCTGACTCATTCCAGTGTATGTAAGACTAGGGAGCACAGCTAGCTGGAGGATGGCTGGACTGACTCCAGGCCAGGTGTGGAGCTGGAAACACATCCCATCAGGGACACAGCAAAGCAGCTTGTGTGCAATGCTGCACAGCCCTCCAAAACTGTTTTGTGGTCACAGGGCACTCCAACAAGCTCACTGTGATTTACAAACCAGACAGTTCATCTTTGACTGACAGCACTTGTTCCCCTCCCTGCTGACCCACACACATTGTGCCAGCTAGTCCATGGCAAAAGTAAGGTCCTCTAAAATCTGGTGGGAAAGAGAGGAAGGGGCAGGAAAAAGACAGGAAGTTATCTTGGCTGAGACTCAGAGCCCGTACTCCTACAGGAGAGACACACAGGCACACAGGCACACAAAAGCCATAGTGGTACCTCCTGCTTTGGAAATGGGGCTGACAGAAGAGGAAGAAAACATTTGGTCTTATGCTTAGTGGACTGCAAATCTGTCCAGAGCAAAGAGGTCCCTCCCTGGGAGTTAGGGAAGTCCAGGAGCTCATTGTGCCACCTCAGCAAAGATGCTTTCATCTAAAGTTTCAAGGAGTAAGTAATAAAAGTGATGGGCTCTCTGGATTCACAATTCTTACTATTTAAAATCTCACCCTGCTATTACAGGTCTTTTCAGCTTTATTTAAGTTGAGAAACACATTCCATCTGTTATCTGAAAGCAGGTGAGACATCCTTTCAGTGTAATGTCCACACAGGATCTCAGTGGCTTTTCTCGAAATCTCCAGAAAGTTCTTGGATGCACCTTGAGCAAATATCTCCTCATAAACCTGACAAGGTCTCAGGAGCCAGAGACACAGAGGGAGTTTGGTGCAGCAGTGTGAGCAGAAAACCAGAGGGATGAGATGATCAAACTGTCAGTGCAGGTTTCTGTTGCAGACATGGCAAGAACACCTACACTACACTTTTTTCAGCAGAACAAATTTGAATCTGCTCTTACAGTTGTCTGATTTTCTTTTTGTGAAAGAGAAGTAGAACATTAGTGTCTGCAAAAAATCTTCAGAGGCCATTTAACATTACTTCAAGAGCTCAATTATTCTTAAGAAAATCTTACAGTCTTTCCCCACCCTTAAGAGAAATGAACATGTTATCCCTCAAGAAAGACAGAATGAAAGCAGAGAGAAACACACACTTTTGGAGGTTTTATTTGGCCAAACACTAGGGGGGCTGAAGAGTGATGCAAACACAGCAGTCTTACCATGTAGAATTAGCTCTGCTCCTTGTAACACACTTGTCTTCAAAAATCCACTAGATTCAGCACCAAATGTTGATGTTCTTTAGTGTTAGGGAAAAAACAATGATAATGAGAGCTGTCTAAATAGTTTAGTGAAGCTCTTGCTGTGCCTATTCATTCCTAAAACACCAGATACATAAGAAGTCCCTGCTACAGCTGCTTCTGGGGTGGCATTCCCTGTGGTTTCCTTCTGACCTGTGATCTACTTGAAGGTAATATCTGCATTTTCACCCTCAGGACCACAGGTTTCCCTAAAGCAAAGGGGTGCAGGAATATGGGCACCAAAGTGGAGTGGAATAAAGCACCAAGTGGGAATGATACCAGTGAAAAGGGAAAAAATTCCTATTTTACAGCTTTATATCAAATTGCCTATTTTATTGCTTTTATTTTATTGCTTACATGAGGGGATAATATATCTTCTGGTGCCTATGTAAAAAGCACATCACACCAGGACAAACAGACTTAATAACTATTCCATAACCAGCAGGATAAATTAAAACAGAAGGGCATTTTAAGGACAAGTTATGGCTTCCCCTGAAACTTTGCAAATTTGATATGCTTCACAAAAGTTACCAAGAATAGGGGAAGTTTACTGTCTTTGGATCGTTTATAGATTAACTCAATGACAAGGTGTAGGAAAAATGTTTCCATTTCCTGACCCTACAATGAGCCAAGTGGACAGACCCTTAGGACTGAAACACTCTGCAAGTGCTGGAATACATTTCTTTTGGATCTAATACATCCTTAGGCAAAAATCAGCTTTCCATTTGTCCATTGCCTTCAAAGAACATCTTAACAGGCAGAATGCAGAATAGTAATTAATGGGGCGAAGAGAAAAAGCTGTTGATTTTATCCCCAAGAAATTTTCCCTAATGGCTCTGTTACTGAATCAGTTCAGAATATTATTTCAGACAGTGGCACAAAGGCCTGCTATGTTTGCCAACTCTTATAAAGATTGATGACTTTAGCAACAAACAGCACAAGGGGACAGTTTCCAGCTTCCAGAGCTGTTAAACCCTGGGAAGGTGTTCCCTTGGTGCAGCAAGACCGTAAGGAAAAATTATACACCTACAATCCTTAAGCTAATTAATAATTATTTACCTAAAAAAAATAGGTAGTTTATGAAAAAGTCTCAATAATCTGAATTGTTCCTTTGAACACCCACCCTTTTTGGTTCTTCATTCAATATATTTGAAGCCACAGGTTTGAAAACTGATCCTGCCGCTCAAAAAAGGTGTTAATTTAATATTTTGGTTCAGATTTAAAATGTAGTGGCCCTTAAACAGTCTTTTTCTTTCTGTTTAAACTTAGCAAAGAACTTTTCCAAGTGCTTCAATGAAGTGAGGTCCTAATCATTATATTTCAAAATCCTCTGATGTTCTGTAAAATGTGCTAACTTTTCCTGCCTAGAGGCAAGTGAAAGAAATTGCTATTATTCATGTCCTAAAGTCTTTACCTAGTTCCAAGAGGGAGCAAGTCCTCCTTGACTTGACCAGTGGCTTTTTGTGGCCTTCGAGCGTGGGGTACAGCCCACATGGGTCACAAAAAATGTTCCCAAAATTAACAGAAAAAAAGATTTAATAAACAGTCAAAGTAAACACCTCAGAAATTGTCCAAAGACTCATATGGGAAATCTATAGGGACTCCACTAAAACTATGGAGTTTTTTTGCAGTGATATTACTCCTGTGATTTTTTTTCTTCGTCATCCTATTGTCACAAGATATTTGCTGAAATGAGAGAACATTTCACTTCATCTATCACATATCTGCAGAGGAGAAAGGCTAGATAAAAATAAGGAAATATAAATCATGCAACTGTCTTCCTGAACTGCTTACCCTAGCAAATATTTTTCCTATAAAAGTAGATTGAAAGGAAGAAATTAGATGTGAAAAGCAATACTTACTAATTTCATTTTTTCACCATATGTTGAAAGGCTTGGAAGAAATAATTATTTTTTAATGTGGGGTGAAAGAAATCTCAAGTGCTTCTAGCTTGTTAAGAGAAATCTTTTACCATTCCTTCCATCTCAGGGACAAATTATGCATTTTCTAATTTTCCATTAAATTTGCCTTCCTCTCATTGGTTCCATCACTTAAACTGGGAATATCCTAAAATTTATAATTATTTGCTTATAACTCTTTCTTCTGGAGGGCTGCCATGCAACAGGAGAGCCACTCTAGTTTGGCCTTATCTAATGCAGTGAGTCCATTTCTGTGCACAAGTGCCCAGAGGAAAAGAAGAAGCTGCCTAAACTCTTCCCTGCCTCTCAGAGGGTAGGCTGATAGAGGACACCCTTACGACATGACTGCCTCAAATATGAAATTAAATGTTGTGTCTTTGTTCACAGCAGCCATGCCTGACCCAGCAGCAGTCCCATTGGCAAAGGCAGCAACAGTTTGGGACCAAGGTGTGACTCCATCTGGTCATGCAGGTGCTGCATCCTCCTTGCCAACAGGTCTGACATTTATTTGGTCACCTTCCTCTGTGCAATTAGCAGCACATCACAGGGCACAGGCTGCTGAGCATGTAACTGTAAAACCTGGGAAAGCAATGTACTTTCCTCTCAGAAATAAATTGTACCAGTTGGGAGTGACTCCTGTGTGCAGAAGTGGTTGTCAGTGTCACACAGAATTATGGCCTTGCACACGGCCACATGACTGGGCATTTACCAGTGTTTGAATGTATACTCAAATAAAAATGGTTACTTGAAAATTCCCCAGAGCCAGACCCTGCTTTCACCTATTTGCAACCCAGGAATGTCTTTTATGGCAGAAAAAGTGACAGTCAGGGTGTGTCTCTGGTCCACCTTGGTCAGTCTCCCATGGCTCCTAGCGAGCACATTGCTCCCTTTTCTGCAGATGAACTCACCACAGCTGTCAGAGCACCACACACAGCATACAGACAGTGGCAAGTTGTTGCCTGACTTTGTCATGTTGCAGTGTATACAGTCTGATGGCCACCAGCTCTTTAAAATTCATTTTTGCAAGCACATTTTCACAAATGTTGCAAACAGCCTGAGGATGTACCGTCATGACTCAGTTTTCCCTCCCCTCGGGAACAAACTAAGTGTGGCAATGCAGAGCAAACAGTGCCTCGTCTGATAGACTTCATCATATACATATTTACCTTGCAAATACAGCAGTGAAACTTGAAAAGAAAAAAATATTCAAAGTGATGTTTCTTTACAGAGAAAAATAATCCATCAGTCCACATGGGACGGAATAAAACTCCTCCACTCAGAGGATCTTACTGATTTACATCATCCTTTCAGACATGCAAGAGGCATGTGTGAGATCTAGCTTCACCTCACATCAGCTTTATTTTGTACCTAATCTAAATTAACCACCTCACCTAGCTTTCATTCACAGTGAGTGGAGAGATTTCTAGAGGTTACTAGAGGTTACTCATGGCCCCTAACTTCACATGGCTGAAGTTAGAAGACATTGACTTTGCTCTTTTTTTTTTTTTTCTTATATTACCAGGAGATAAGAACTCATTCCCTCACTCCCTATAGAAAGGACCAGCCTCAGCTTTTGTGGTTTAGGAAGACTTTCTATTCATCTAAGCAAGATGACTGACTATGCATCTACTCCTTTATTTATGGACATAGCAAGGCAGATCCTTTCTGCCTAATTCTATGTCTCCTTCAGCAACATCTTTTCACAAAAAGTTAGTCACTTACTCTCTCTGAGTCTTTTTCTTGCTTCCAGGTTGCCATCAATGCCTCTGCTCCTTATGTCTTCTTGTCCTTTCTCTGTTTCTTTTGCCACTTCTGTGCACATTGATACCCAAAGAGTAAGAAAACCTGAAATATAAATTGCCTTAATATTCTGTGTCAGGATCCTAGAGGAATCTATTCAATCAGCTGCCTAAGCCCTTGCCTAAACCTGCATGAAGCTCAGCTTCCCATTATTACAGCTATTGCTTAACCAGGCCTTTAATAGTACTATGATTTGTCCTGGAAGTCATTTATCACATTCAGCAGCTTCAGTGAAGTGGTTTAAATAATTATCCAGTAGTAAAAAAAAGTATTTTAAAAAAAGTAAAAAAAAAAAACCCTGAGAGAATATAGAAGGATTCAAAAAGTGACAGAAAGCATTTTTTAACTGGGCATACAAACATAGGAAGCTATGTTCAGCATCATACATATGTTGTTCAGCAAAAAATCCTTAACATGCCTTTTAATGATTGGCAATGAAAACAGCATTCACCAAAGATGACAATACTATACAGATATTGGTGGATTGAAAACCTTACTACTAAGGCAATTTGAGGTTTTTCTCTAAAACTTCCTGTTTGCTTAAAACCCAAAACTGAGGTCTAGCAAGAAGAAAGCAAGTGTATTGTTCATTGCACAAGTCCTAGATACTCAGTTAGATACTAAGTTGGTATGCTGGGGTCAGGGGCTGCCCCTCCAGAAAGGCATGGATTTTCTGTAGATTCCCAGTTGCCCCTGCCACACCCAGTCAGACATCTCAGTTTTGCTGGGGTACCACAAATCTCTCTGATGATGCATTTCATTCATGCCCTTTCAGCCATATGGGTTTTCTTTTCTATCTGCAATTTCCTTTTTGCAGCTTGAACTCAGCCTTCAACTGCATTGCTTGACATGAAGCACCTCCATTTTATCTCTCTACCCTGTCCCCATGGTGAGGGGACCACAGGGCACAATTATTCTCAAGGCACAGAGGTGAGCTTATAGCAGTGTCTGTCTAAAGAATTGTTTCCACAAGGTGCTCAAGTGTGAGATTTATAGTCAGAAAGGGTGGCTAAGCTGTAGCAAAAGGATGGGAAACAGGGAACTTACTCAACGAGGCTTTCAACGTTCCTAAGAACCTGCCTTCCTCCAGAAAAATCTGGGTGGTGACAGTTGTCCCAGAAAAGTTCATACCTGCAATCTGCATCACACAGTTATCCTTTCATAATTATTCACAAGTTATGTTTGTCCTCTGCTCTCTACTATCCACTTGCTATTTAATCAAACAGCTAAGCTCTTCCAATTTTGCTCCCTTAACTTCCTAAGTAGATGTTTTTATCTTAACTGTTCTTCCATTATTTTATAATGTTGTTGTGAATTACTAGATTTTACAATTGTTATTGTTTCTGTGTTGCTGTGTTTTGTAGATGTCACAAGAATTCACTCTTCACAACACCACAGAAAGGCAAATACAGACAGACAAGGGGCTCAGGAAACCAGGGAGACAGTGTTGGACATGGCAGGCACTATTCATGGCATATAAAGAACTTTCTAAGTTTCTTATGTTTTGAAGATGTCAAAGAAAAGGAAAGAATTTTAAGGAGTGATTTGCAGAAGAGCAGCATGGTCAGCAGGAGGGTGTTATTGCTAAGTCATTTTTCCCCAGACATGAGGCAAAGCAGGAGAAAGCACAATGACTGTAATTTGAAATTCAGTCAGTATGAGTAGGAGAGCTGTCATTGCGGCCAGGGTGAGCTTCTTGGGCTCAAAGTGACAACAGACAATTCAGATTTGATGTTTTAGAGGACTGGGGGATGGCAAAGGATGGAGAGAGAGAGAAGTTGCCCACTCACTGCAGACCCTCCTTGCAGATCTTTGCACATACAAATGCTGGTACCAGAGGCAAGGTCTAGGACAGAGCTGTGGGGATCTCATTTTCTACATATCCTGCTGTCCTGAGCCACACAGCTACACTGACTGAACTCTGAAGTGAGGATATTGCTAGGATAAAAGGATAAAGGGATTTCATTAAAATAAAGCCGCTGCTGATGTGTTTTTATACAGGTTAGCGTGGCTACAAACTGCATTGGCAGGGCAATGGTAGGCTGCCTGTAGTGACAAGTACTCTCTTGGACATTTCTGTATGCACCAGCTCTCACACGAGGCTGGTGCCCACTGCTGAGATGTTTTACTGCCAAAGAAACAGAGCAATGACCTATGGAAACACCATGTGAAACCAGGCTGAACTCAGCACAGTGGTGGGTAAGCTGGAGAGACATGAAATAACTCAGTGCCAGAGCCAGCAGTCCTTGCCAGCTCTCATATCACAGTGATTTATGGAGATGTTTTCTAGAAGTTTTTTTCCCCAATATTTAATCATAAAGTAGCCTGGAGGTTTCAAAAGCATTCAAAACTCCGAGAAACAGCACTTACCCTTTTTGGTTATTTTCACTTACAGTAGCTAAATTCTTACCTATCAGACTTTCAAATCTAGTACCTCAAAGGCAATTTTGTGAGAGTTGTGGGCAATTGGTAGTTCTTAAGCTGTTAATTAAGCTCAATATGCAAGAGTCTAGATATGCTTTAACTCATGGAACAACAACTTAGTTAACTTTGTTAATTTAATGCCTAGTCACTTCTGTTCGCACCAGTTTATAACAATAAAACATCAAATGTGTTTGAACTAGAAAATACTCCATTTTTGAGCTGGGAGAGATTTGTTTTCAATCCTGACTGTCTCTTACCACCTTCCTTTTCAGCATATGGTCCCGTAAATAGAGAGAACATCATAAAAAATCAAAATCACAAATATTAGACCTTCCACTGAGGTTACAAATCTGGCATGAAATTTTCATTAGATGGACAAGGTAGCAAAGAGAAGTTCTCCACACTTTCTTTGAGCTGGTACTTCCAATCCACCAGTGGACTCCCTGTGCATCCCAAAAATGACAGTCATTGAAAAATATCAGAGATTTGGCAGTTAGTGTTAAGTCTTTTTCAAATTAAAAATAAATCCGTGAGTGTTACTTCACATTTACATAGGGAAACTCTTCCTCCATGAGAGGATGTAGCACTCACACCTCTCAGAAACAGGCTATATGTGAATTTTACTCTATGAGTTTGGATGAATACCTTTTATTCCACATTATAAAAACATTGCCTGTATTTCCATTTTACTTCGTGCACTGTGACATTTTTTCTTGATTTGGGGATGTTTTTCCTTATAAAAACTTCTGGACATTTAAAGCAACTCTGAAGTTTCCCTGGACGTGTTCCAGAAAACAGCAGACACACCTTTGGTAGGTTCACCAGAAGCCTCCTTAGTTGTCTCCTTCATTTTCAACTCCATGACAAGAAAAATCTGAGCCTGATGGTGTTCTCAAAGAGCTTTTACCAGTCATTTCATTCAAAATTTGGCTAAATTGTCAATATGTTTCTTCCAGCTTTCACTAGTTCATGTTTCAGAATCACAGCATGAGACAGTCTTCAAACACACAAATCTGAAAACAGAACCCAAATCTCTGGGCAGCTTTTATCCCCAGGGAACTCTCGGTTCCAATAGCACAAGCCCTAAGATTTCTAATTTTGTTAATCAGTTGCTAACAGCTTCAAGCCTGAGCCAAACTAATTTATGTCCACAGAGAATGGCCCCACAATGGCAGTAGCAGTGTTTGGAGCAGCAGTACTGCAATACTGCCAACACTCAAAAAAAATTTTCACAACAGAGCAGACAGAACCAGTAGATCCATGAAAGGATGAGTTTATAGTCAATGCAGGAATTAAATCCATTAAAAGTTATGAATTTTACCACTCATGCAGTTTCTTCATTCCATTTTTTCATTAACATTTGTAGCAACTATGAATGTTATGACTCATTAAAATTGTTGATTATATTTATTGCAGTAGCTTTAAAATTTAATGGGTTTGATACAATGACAGAAGCATTTATATTTACAATATGAATCTCAGGATGTGCAAAATGGTGCAGTTTAGTGCTCTACATAAACACATCCTGTAATTCTTTGAATGACAATACATTAACATTTCTTCAGGCATAATAAAATATGAAATAACTAAGGAATATATTATTATTGCTGGTAGTAAGAAAGGAAAGCATCAATTATAAAACTTCCTACAGTTCTTTAAGCTCCATTTTAAGAACCTAGGTTCAAAGTTCAGAGCCTGAAAACCCATCTGGTCCTGAAGATTTGTCATGACTATGAACTGAATTGTTGGCAGTAAATGACTTTAAAAGCTTAAATTTCTTCAGATATTTATATGCACAGTAACCCAGGAGCCAGAACAGCAAAACTTCCTTCAGGGCTGTGAATTAAACAGAGCAGAGGAACTGCTAAAAGCTAAAGGCTGTGGTCACAATCTTACATCCTCATTGTCCATCTACTTCTGGATATTTTATTCCAAATTAAATGGCAAGAGTTTGTGTTTAATTTTTGAACAGGACCTCTGCCACCAGTTTCTGAGTTACTGACTCAGAAGGGTTTCTGGTGTACATTTTAGGAGGGCCAGAAGAAAATCAAGAATTCTGGCCTCAAAGCACATCAAGGAAAAACTGCTGTTGAGTTATTCAAAGTATTTGGACTTAGTCTTTATTCATTCACTTTCACTAATTTCTGAACATGGGTTGTGGGCTGTGTCTGACTCTTTTGGACAAGCTCACTTTAGTAAGTCTGTGTTAGTACTTCAGAACCTGTTGAATTTTACTATTATTTAGATTGTTCAGTCATTTATTTCAGATATCATTTACTGTCAGTTATATATTAAATGTAGTTAAAGTCTTCTTATTTTGGTCCTTAAGAGCTGCTATTGAGCAAAATGAAATTAATGAAAAATGCTCAACTTGGTCTTAGAGATACCAACAAACCATTTTAAAATCTTGAAAATAAAGAGATGAAATGCACCACGCAGCAAACCAAGCTCTGGTTAGATGACAGGAGGTTCATTTTTGCAGTTATGATCCAAGTTGCCACAGAAAAGCAGTGCCTGTTTATAGAAAGCGTGTGCAGGTTTTTTGTTTGCTGGGCTGATCTCAACCATAATTACACTTCAAGACCCCAGGGCCTCACTTCTCCTGTTGACTGGTAAAATAGAAGAGGGTAGTTTTAAGACACCCACAACTTCCAGATATGAAATGAAAACATTTTAATAGCATCTGTGAATGACAAAAAACAGCATTAGAGGAAGGACACAATGGATATGTGGGATGAGTTGAAAAAATGACCATGTTCTGCAGAAATTATCTGAGTCCTAGCAAAATTGAAGTGTCGCATTTCTATATCTGAGAAATGACCTTAGAAAATTGTTATCAAAATGCAGCATGTAAGTCCATCCCCCATGGTAAACACTCCAATGGGAGCTACCATTAGAGGACTCCGGTGCTACTTCATGGTGCTCTCATTGCATTTCATAGGGTCTATCTACACCCAATTTTTGCCCACAATTACTTCAGCCAGGCCTTTCCCTCTATGTTATCTGCTACAACTGCATCAGAAATCCTGCCTGACAGCAGGGGCTGGCAGCAGCACCTCTAAGTCCTTGGGTTGAAGCAGGTTGAAAAGGGACCTGCTCTCACCTGAATGGGGAGCTGCTGTCTGTTCCGCAAGGGTGCTCTCTGATAAATTACTGTAGGTTTTTGTATACAATGCATATTGATATTTGAGTCCTTTATTGCAATACACTCTGCATTTGTCTTTCATAAATGGAAAAAATTGGATTAGCCTAAAAAAAAAATTGCCTAACAACCAGGAGAGAAGCACAGCAATAAGAAAAAGAGGACAGCAAAGACTGGCCCCAGGGCTTACCATCTGAGTCCAGCCCTCTTCCAGGACATGTTACTCCTGCCTGGCTTAGCCCTATGGGCTAAGGCATCCAGTATGCATGTAGCATTATACAGACAAACTCATAGTACAGGGCTAGAAAAGCTGCTCTGCCCAGCAATGCTGAAGACTTGGGCTGCTGCCGCTGCCCTCACTCAGTTTTGCATCCTGATTCACCACAGGTCATTGGTTACCTGTGTTTAATATAGCAGTGTTTTATATTGCCTATGCATTTTGCAATGAAGTGTTCTGAAGCTCAATCATTATATAACATTTCCTCATTTAAACCATACTCTGATTCAGCAAAGTATCTAAAGAAGCATTTAATCACTTGAATGATCCCATCCCTTTCAGCACAAAGTCAGAAGATCTTGAAACATATACTTTGTGGCTAAGTGCAAATGAATAGCAAAAGCTGCTTTTCTGCTAGTGGCCATCAGAGCTTCTCCTTCTTTACATAAATTGGAAATAGAGACAAAATATACTCCTATAATGAGGAAAATAGTATGATATGAAGCATTCAAATTTTATACAAATGTATGTACTTGAAGCACTTTTGCACAAAGCATCAAAAAGCAATTTGAAACTGGTTTATACTTTTGAATTTTTGTCTTTAAATGAACCATTTTTTTATTTGAGAAATAAGCAATATGTTGTCTTTAACATAAGGAAGGTTTCTGTGAAGGCTTTTTCCCACAAATCTGCTGCTTTGTGGTTTTTGTTTTTTTGCTCGATGCCTTTGCCATGCCTGAGCTCCCAGGGTTAGTTTCTTTCTCTGGTTAGTTTCTCTCTCAGAGTCTCTCTCTCTGGAGCTCTCTGGACCTCCACAGGAGGTTCCAGTTTGAAACCCAACAAGAGTTGCATTGCTAGCAGAAATAGAAAACATCTTATGGTCTATCTGCTCCCAACTTGTTTACTCTCAGTAAATTCACAAAACACCAAAACAACTTGCCAGGGAAATGGACCCAGAAGAGTAAGCATCCCTTTACTGAGGGAAAAGAATCAATCTATCCGCTTCAACAGCAGCAACTGGGATTGAAGAGAGGAAAATAGGAGGCAGCTGTAGATAGCAGTGTTCATAAGAGCTTTCTCTGGGTGTATTGCTCTTCTTTCATATGAACTCTCCCTATTACTCCCCTAAGAGAAACAGTGCACAGAACCTGACTTCTACAGGCAAAGGCAAAGACTTTGAGGTGTCAAGATTGAATGTCCATTGACTCCATTTTGGATCAACCCCAGCAATGATAATCTAAAACCACCACAAAGAATTAATGGTATCATGTGCTCAAGGGACTGGGCCTGTTTGAATAGCTACCATTCAGCTTGCACACATAAATAACCATCTTTGGAAGAAATGCAACAGCAGGCCATAGCAATGCCCATGCAATCCACTGTGCAAATACAAACTCACCCTCAAATTTCGGGCTGACTTGGACTGACCCAAACTGTCAACCTCTGCCTGGAAGAGATAAAATAGCCGTACATGAAACAGGCAAATATCAGCCCGGTGCAGAAGTCACATTATACTCAAGATCACTGCTACAAAACTGCTTCATACCAACCTTCTCCAGACCTGAATGGCCCCTGCTTCCAGAAGCTAAATGGACCCCTAATGAATTTAATATAACAATGCCCCAGCTTCCAGCGACACAAGCACCAAATTCTTGTAAAAATTTTCCCCTTTTCTGAATTCCTTCAATTCCATCTTTGGCTGGATGTCCAGGTCTAGAGAGTGGTGGTAAATGGTGCTACATCCAGTTGGCATCTGGTCACGAGTGGTGTTCCCCAAGGATCAGTGTTGGGCCCAATACTATTCAATATTTTTATCAATGATGTGGATGAGGGGATTGAGTTTACTCTTAGTAAATTCATGGACAACACCAAGATGAACAGAAGTGTTGATCTGCTGGAGGGTTGGAAGGCTCTGCAGAGGGATCTGGACAGGCTGCATCAATAGGCCAAGGCCAATTGTGTGAGATTCAACAAGGGCCAAGTGCAATGTCCTGCCCTTGGGTCACAACTCCAGGCAGTGCTACAGGCTGGGGGAAGAGAGGCTGGAAAGTGGCCCATTGGAAAAGAACCAGGGGTGCTGGTCAACAGCAGCTGAACACAAACCAGTGTGTGCCCAGGTGGCCAAGAAGCCCAGTGGCATCCTGGCCTGGATGAGCAATAGTGTGGCCAGCAGGACCAGGGAAGTGATTCTCCCTGCACTCAAGACTGGTGAAGTAACTCAGGTCCTGTGTCCAATTCTGGATCCCTCACTTCAAGAAGAATGCAGATGTGCTGGAGCATGTCTGGAGAAGGGCAGTGAGGATGGTGAAGGGTCTGGAGCACAAGTCATGTAAGGAGCAGCTGCAGGAGCTGGGGGTGTTTAGCCTGGAGAAGAAGAGGCTCAGGGGAGACCTTATCACCCTCTACAGCTGCATGAAAGGAGCGTGTAGCCAGGTGAGGGTTGGCCTCTTCTCCCGGACAACCACTGAGAGAAAAGAGGACACAGTCTGTGCCAGGGGAGGTTTAATTTGGACTTCAAGAAGAATTTCTTCACAGAAAGGGTGACCGGGCTTAGGAATGGGCTGCCCAGGGAGGTGGTGGAGTCACAGTCCCTGGAGATGTTTTAAAGGAAAGCCTGGACCCAGCACTGAGTGCCATGGTCTAATTGGCATGGTGATGCTCAACCACAGGTTGGATGCAATGATCTCAGAGATTATTTCCAATCTAATTGATTCTGTGATTTCCAACAAAGTTGAGGAATCAACCAAGATGTGAGAACCAGGACTTTCCAAGTCTTCTTTCTTCACTCAGCCCTAGTCACCAGAACATTCAGAGCCCATACTCTGTTAAAATTTGCTGTTGTTATGAGAAGAATGGCTGAAGTACAAAAAGCTAATTGTTTTTCTCTGGTAAAAGAGAATGCTTGCTGTGTCTGTTGTGTGAGTATGGGGACGTTGCACAGGATTCCAGAGCATGCCATTCTTATCCATGTGTCAACAAATTATGCTGCACAATATATCATGCACAATTAAAAAGCCCCCCAAACACAATAAAAACTAGTCAGCCTATTTATTATGGCCTGCCTGAAAGCCACAGTTGGATCTGTCTAAGCCTTCCAATGTAGCTTCTAGCAAAGTCAAGGTATTATGCCAAGACTGAGCAAGAATCCAGATAACGTTGGGCAGTAAATGAGATTTTTGCCATTATGACTTACAGGCTCTATATTGGCCTGAAATTGCAAAACCTGATGCCCTGACTTGGACAGGCCTGAATTTAGCTGTTTAAGTGTGACAATAGTCCAATGTCTGGTACTTGTTGCCCAAGCTTATTTTGGTTGACTTACAGTTTACAATTTAATGAATACCTATGTTGTGTGGACCAAAGTGCCTCTGAACTGCCTGGGATGAAATTGGTGTGGAAGATGATAAGTTCAGGAGGTGACAGATTATAAAACAAATCATGCTGATAAAGTCAGCAGTCCCTACAGGAGTGCAACCTTGCATTGCTCTGGAAAAACAGTTCTAACAGTAAGAAAAAGAATAGAAAAACTAAGTAAATGGAAAGCAGTGAATAGCATTGAAACAAACTGCTACAAAAAGCAAACCAAATAAACCCAAGTGGAACCCAAGAGAAAAGTGTATGAAAACTTACCACTGTGTTTGTCCTGGAAAAGAGGAGGGAGACAGGACACCTTTCTCTTCCTTGGTGAGTGCTGCAGGGTACTGACAGCTCTTCATAACCCACCCACAGGAGCACACACTGAAACTAACAGGCTGTCAACTGAAGAAGCATTGCAGGTGTGAACGTAAGAAATACACTAAGAAGGAAATTTTATCACATTTTAACTTTATTATCAAGGATTTCCAGTATTAATTTGAATTAGATATATGGAATACAAATATATAATATTGCAACTAGACTAATCACGTTATTATGATTAGACTCTAAAAACTTTTCATTAAAGCAACAACAAATTCTTGTTTTCTCATATAGGTATGTTCTCCATTTTGTTTATAGAAGGAATTTGGGCATAAGAGTTAAATTATCCTAAATATTTCCATCCTGGCCACCAAGTTGCTTCCCCAGCTGATCTCCCATCCAGACAAATTATACAGCATGTCTTATGAATAGTAATCTGTTATTAGATTGTAATTGGATCTATTTCATGTTGTCTCAAACTCTCAAATGCCACTGTATTGCAGAGAATGACTCATTTGCACTGCATATCAAACGTGTCTGAAAAAGCCAAAGGTGCTTGTTGGCAGCCACTGGCAAGTGAAGCTTTTGTCACACTGCAGTCAAAGTCAGAGCTAAGAGTTACTCACTCCTCACACAGGACCTGAGTGCAATCAGCCATTTCAGGAGTTTTACTCCTGGTAAACAAAGAAGTGGAGAGAAAAGGAGAAAGATAAGAGGAGCAGAAGCATGCAAATAGAATCCAGAAAATGGGGTAGGATCAAGATAACAGAGAAATAATCTGTAGAGCAGTTTGAAGAATTGCCCTGGGTAGCATGTTTTGAGTAGATGGCAGTCCAATTGACTCATGCTTGTATTATATATTCTCCTACATTCTTCATGAATATGACAAGCATAAGCCTGTCACCAGTTACCAAGCAACTGGAAACTGTAATATGAATTAATATTAATAAAAATTCAAAAACTCTACCATAAAACTTCAGGGTTTAAACTGTAAACAGGAAGCAAAGTAATATGCATAAATGGAGTGATTTGGGATTTTTTTTAAGTGATGTTTATTTCAAAGTATTGATGGACTATTTTTATTCAGAAGTGTTTTAACAGTTTTTGACTGAGACAACATGCTACAGCTCCTAATGTAAATCTGGAATTATACAAGCTGTAATTTCATACTGCAAGTAGAACTCCTTCCTATGCCAGGTATAAAGAAACTAGCAGTTCTCAGATACATCTCTGAGAAACAACCTTGCAAGTTCCTAAATCAAATAGTAGATCCATTTCCTATGTTGTTTCCACTAACATAAACTCATTTAGAAACAACAACACATTCTTGATCATCCACAAGTTTTGCTGATAGCTTCAGGAAATGTGTCTGCAAGGTCAGAGCCAGCTCTCTCTCACAGCCATGGAAGAGTGATTGAAGGTTAACATTTAGTTTAGATAACAGGGAGTCATTTTGATTTGCACAAGGCTGCCAAAGCCCCCATGCAGACATGTATATATTAGAAATTTTGTGCATGCTAAGTCCAGCACCTTTCAGAAGCTTGGGTTCCCCAACTCCTGCTTGATGTGTCAATTTAATCGTTTTAGCCCTACCTTTCCAGACATAATATGTTTTATTCCTATGACATTGTTCCATGAATGCGATTTATTTTACTATATTGAATGCAGGTAAAATTTCAGCATGAATATATGGATTTTGTCTATTTTGGAAGAGCTTTGGGATTTTAGTATTTTTCCAGATTTTGGTGTTGTCAATTTTTAAGATTAAACACCTGGGCTTTTAAAATAGCTGATAAGAGAACGAGTAAAATCAGGTAGGCATCATTCTTCTTTCACAAGCAGAAGAATCCATTCCAGGGCAGCTCTTTGGTCATAGGGTCTGTGTTTGGCTGTGCTCAGGACCTGCACAGAGAAGCTCCTCATGGTGTCAGACATACATGCAACTGAGCTGAGTGGTTAGAAACCCACTGGAGGGGTCTCATAAAGGTAATAAATAGAGCTCCTGCCTAATCAAAGAATTGTGTAGTTTGTCATAATACTCAGCAATTCCTTTATCAGAACTACTCAAAGCATTGCTAAGTAGGGCTTAACAAAGGCAGAACAGTCAGGTCAATCTCATTAAGCTTCTCCTAGGGCAAACTAAACCATGTCCAAATCTTCCAAATCTGCCTAAGAAGCTCACAGCAGAGGATCTCTTGGCAAATTAGAAAAGACAACACACATTCTATTCTTTTGAGCCTTCAATTAAAATTTTAAAAAATCTGAAAGTAAAAGTGAAATATAAAACCTACAATATGGAGGTAGCTTTAAAATAACAAAATACATAAAATAATAAAACTGAAGAAACAAAAGCAGGAATTTGTTTTTATAAATGCTGAACTCTTTGTCCTTCTGTGTCTCCCAAAAAACCCAAAACAGACTCACATTCTCAACCAGGAAAAGGGTTGGAACTGATTCCTGCCATTCACACTACACCCCACGCAGAGAAGTAGGGGATGAAGACTAAAACTAAAGGTATAGAAGTGTCTTCAGTAGCTCTAAGACCAAGGATAATGGTAATCTGACCCCTGATAATGGTGCATTAAAAAAAAATCTGTTTAAGGCTAAGGACCCAAGAAGACTCCCCATAGATCTTTACATAAGTTTAAAAAGAAATAGCAAGGGGAAAAAAGAATGAAAATGGATAGTGTATTTAAAATTAATGACCTAAGGTTAATTGGCACTTCACTGACTCAATTTGCAAATGGATTATGATGGAGAAAAGTGTCTTTCTGACAGAGTTCACACATAGCAATGGCCCTGAGCACATACATGTCTCTATGGAATAAAAAGTACATTTGATTTTCTATGGAAGAAACCATTTCCTTCTCACTTTACAGAAAAGTTTCATCTCAAAAGCTTATTTCAGAGATATTTTTTGTATCTAATTGGAATTCAGTGTTTGATTTACTATTTCAAAACATATTTTCACAGGAGGTTCGATTTCAACATTTCGTTTCAGGGCGTTGCTTGCCAATCCTTCCTTGCACTGTCAATTTTTTCCTCACTGCCTTTTTGGTGACTGAAGCCAGGCTCTGCCACCTTCCTGCTCCTTCTGTGATCCATTGGTGCTATGGAGAAACAATTCTCCGTATTTTGTGATTTATTTCTTCCTGCCTTTGAGAAACTGTAAAAGCTTCAGTCATATTCCTTTCTAGCCTAAAACAGCACAGTGACACTCAGGTTATATTGTATCACAGCAGATGGTTAACTTCACAGGAAAGCTGTGAAGAAAACCTAATGAACTTGTTTGCAAGATTGCAGGAAACAGGGACTCTCACCATTTCCTCTGGTCCCCTCCACATTTGTGGGTCATTCTATCCCTTGGGAATGGGAAATTATCTTCCAAGCTGGCTGACAGAATTATGTAACTTCTGGTTGACACTGTGCATTTCTATATTGGAGTAAATGCCCCAATGTTCTAAAAACATCCAATTTTCAGACACTTTATTCCTTGCTCAGGTTTCTTCCCCAGCTCTTCCAGTTGAGCACACATGACTGAGCCATGAGGGGACATTGACAATGGCCTGATGGCTGCTGGTTGCAAGGGCAACACCACCTACTTGATCCCACCTCTCCTCCTGTACACGTGGAACTGTTTGGGACTTTTAAATTTTACAGGGAAAATACAGGCCATGGTGCTTCAGGTAAATCTTGAGGCCACATTTAGGATGATGGTGGGATGCATACAGGTACAACCAAATTGACATTGGTAAAATGAAGGTTGGAGGAGGGTGGCTGAGTCAGAAGAGAGAATGATCTGACACAATGCATCAAAAAACCGGTCTTTTGTCCGTGAGCTATTGTGAGAAGCAAATATAAAAGCAATTTGTCAGAGTAGTCCCTTTCCTTTTCAGATTATCTTACTCTTAGGGACTGCAATGGGAGGAATGAAATTCTGACTCTTCTTCCAGAGTGCATTCAGTCTTTTCATAGCACAAATATTGTGCTCACAAATATTCCTCTTCATTACACCCAATTATTTGGACCAGACTAGTTTTCACAAGATAGGCATTCTAAACAACAGACAATACACATACACCAAGTCTGCAAATGACTTTTCACTGATATCCAGGCAGGTATTTAATGCACAATGAAGAATGGCTGTTTATGTAAGCACAATGTTTTCTGTACCTTCTAGAAGAAACTGTTCGATATATTCTTCATTTTCATTCAATCGGTTTGAATAAAAAAATAATGATAGACATGAACATGAAGAACTTGATATTAGGCTGATTTAACAGATTAGAGGGGAGGACCTAGAAGAGTTATTGTTCCCTCTCCATGGCAGGTGACAGAGAGGCCACTTTGCTCAGTTGCCCTCCTATTCACCTCCATATATTGGGGTAGATAATGAGAGATTCTGTCAAATGTGCAGAGCATTTTGCATTTCTCTGGTCCCTCATTGCTTTAGTCCTGAATCTGATCACCACAAAACCTATATAAAAAGTATCTATTTTGTAATGGGATTTTTACCATTTGTTCCTCTCTTCAGCCCAGGAGCACATTGGAAATATGGTCTCAGCAAGGTGGTGCCTCTGTTCAGCCTGCAGCCTGGCTACTCTTCTCTCTCTACATCCTAGACCCTGCAGATATCCTCAGTCAGCCTTGCTCCAGGGCTGGCATGGAAATGCTTCTGTAGCCAGAGCCCAAGATCCAGCACATGCAAGTCACTATTGCCTCCTTGGAGCATTCCATTAAAACCAAGATTTTATGAATCAGATTGGATTAATTTCCTCCTTTGATTGTACCTGCATCTCCTCATCTGTCCCTACCAAACAAAGGTTGGTGTTTCAGAGCAATGGCCTAATTCAAACTCCACTAACACAAAAGGCAGGCAGCAGAGACTGGCTGGTGACTTCATTAGGAGGAATGTCCTCCCTGTGCACTGTGACAGGGAGCTTGGGACCCCATGAGAGAGAGGCAGCCCTCTGTGTGGTCCCCCAGGCTGCTTCCCTGCTTCAACAGCACTTGGAAGGCAGTAAAAAAACCAGAAGATTACTTTCTCTCGGGAGTCAGGTCTCCTCTGATCACCAGCCCCTGGATCTTGTCATCCAGCCTGGGGTTTTTGCCCAGTTTCTTCCAGCCTTTCTTTGGCTGGCTGCCCCCACCACTTCCAGCCCTCTTCTTGGAAAGCCAGGATGGGTGGCACAACGCAGATCACAGAGGTCCCATGAAGGCGTGGCTCAATACCTCAACCCACAATTGGAGGGCTGGATTCTGCATTCCACTCCAAGGGCTGATGTCTCCAGCCTTGCTGACACCAGTGCTAACCTGGCTATCTTGACAGAAGGTGCTCCCAGGGTTATTCTCTGGGGAGAGGGGAGGGAGGCATCTCCACTGGGTGATCTGGCACCCCTTTGGGTGCAGGGATGAGGGGGATTCTGTGCTGTGGGTATACACAAACCAATGGAGATTAGCCAGACTTGGCTGCAACCTTTGTTATTCTTAGATTCCAGCCCCACTGAGGCAACAGAAATCATTAATTCAATATTTTAACTGAAACCCCAGCAGGGTGATGATGGTGTCCATGACCAGAGCTCCCGAGTGCTGTTGGCAGGACTCGTCTAAGTTGGAGGTAACACCCATGGAAAGAGCTCCCCCCAGACTGCCATTGACCATTGCTATGCTCTTTTTGGTCTTGCACTGCACAGTAGAATGCAAAAGAAAAAAATGCCCAAAATTGACTTGTCAATTATATGCAAAAAGAAGCTAATGCTTTAATCTCTGTTCTCCTCCACACTGTGTAAGAAAAGCAAGGTAAACATATTAATAAAATATTTAAAGAAGCCCAGTGTTCTGCATTTTTTGTAATTTTCTTTTCCTAAGAAATCAATATTTATAAAACAGCAAATATGAACACTATCCCATTTTCAGGAAAACATGTGAGAGTACAGAGTAGAAGAGCCCAGACTAAAAATTCTTCACTAACCTCATGAAAAGTGAGAGCAAAAAGGTTCATCACGAAGTACCAGATAACCCCAGAGAATATTATACTTCTGTTCTTCAGGTTGTGATACAGGCACACACTGACCCCCAGAAAATTTTTTATCAACTTCAAGATTTTTTTCTCATTCTTACAAAGAGCACAGTTCAAAACGTCCCACATGCATGTCACTCAGTCCAATTTCCACCTTTACTGACCATTCATTAGAGGTTAATGAATGCGTTTTAATTATTCACACAATTCCTTCCTTTCAAATGCAGAAAACTGAAATTTAATACAGAAATTACTCTCAACCTAAAGACATGAGATAAGAGCATCCAAATTCATGGGAACTAATCATACATAATCTTCAACAGGGCCTACCAGCTTAGAGTCTGCATGCTCACCCAGGCAACCAAAGCTAATCAATTTATTGCCTCAAAAAAAAAAAGTGTCTAGAGATATTATCCCGTCATTTCCCATTATTGAAGACATAGATCTTAAAAAGCATGGACAGGCATAGAAAAAAATTTCCCCGATCTCTTTACCTGATTATTTCATTTGTAAGAGTTTCAGATATGGGCTTTACCAAAAAATAATATTTGTAAAAAAATAAATGGCCAAGAATTTTATGTCCTAATTTTCTTGTGAGCAAACAAGATTTTAAATCTCATCTACACTCTCCTTGAACCTCCCAGTCTAGCTTTTTTTGCAAATTAATTCTGGTATTTAGGTCTTAACTCAGTACCTTAAGAAATATAACTTGAGCTTCAAGGAAAATAAAAATGTGATCCATGTTGGCTGCTTGCTATTGTTACCCTGTGAAAAGAAACAGTTCATGTTTCAGCTTCCCTGGGGTTAAGTCACCAATGGCTGCTAAAAGTACAGCTTGTGCCTATGGAACCAGGGCCTAACAGCACCTCACAAAATGTTATAGGTAACGCCATTTCTTTTATACCTAGGGGAGTAAAGACCAGGAAAATATAACAAACTTCTCTACATCAGGCACTGAGACAGTGCAGAACCTGAATCAAAGCTCAGGACGACTCTGTGACCTGGCTGCTGTGGTATGCAGTAGTTCTAAGGTGTTCCCACAGGGGCATCCTTTCTCCCGGCCAGGGTAGCCACAAACACCAAGAGCTCTCCTGGCACACAAGGCAAAAGCACTTGTGCATCACCCAGAGCCCTGCATCTCACTGCAGACATTTTGAGCAATTGAAGGCAGAAGTAAACACCTCACTAAAAATAAACAGAACTCAGAATAAAGGTCCAAGAAGGAAATGCCTTTTCGAACAGCAGAGACACCAGCACAGCAGTGGGATGAATCTGCAAGGGGGGAAGGAAGGGCTAATGGCCTTACAGCCATGACACACCACTACTTTTCATGGCAAATATTTTCTCTTGTGAAATGTAGCACATTATAAACCACCCATGACCACTCAGCTGGTTGGAACATTTGGCTGCTTAAATATTCTAACTGTGCTGGAGGAGACAGCTGAACTAGCAGCTCAGGGCCAGGAATTAGCCCCAGGTCAAACTCATTTACATAAATGACATTTTCCTACACTTCTGGAAATAAATGGTCCTGAAAACTCACAGATGCTTAGTACTGTGCTAATAACTGCATCAGGCATCTGAATTCTTGCATTTATTGGGGTCCGAGGTTTCAAGAGGACAGCAAGCTCTCCCAGAGCAAGCTACACTTTGACCAGGCTGTTCTTCCACTGCATTTCAGCTCAATCCACCCATGCCCTGACCCAGGAGTGTTGTGCATATGAAACAGGTATCCTCCCCGAGCAGCCAGGACAGCAAACATGACTATCCATGAGCTTTCCCTTAAGGGCAAGAGCAACATGTTCCACCAAGTGTCCAACCTGCTGCTTTCAATGTTTTGGGCTGTGCTGGAGCTCCTCTCCAGCAAGCTCACGTGTGGTGCTTCCTGCAGACCACACATCAGTGGCACACACAGGCAGTGGCAGTAGAACAGTAACTCAGGTGTACTCCCAAGCTCAGAATTCTGACTCAGATAATGACCTTGTCCTCAATGGACACGTTACTCCCACAAGGAAACACCTCTGCACTACCTACCCAGGCTTCAGTGTCAGTGTCAATGACAGCAGAGAAACCAGTAGCATGTGGCTTGTTGCTCAATTTTAGCATTCTTTTTTTTGTAGTCCCTTACATTGCACACAAAGCTCTGTGTGTGTGTGCATATTTACATTATAATGTAAGCATGAATTTCAAGGAACACAAATTCCTGGTGCATATTCCACATGCCATCCCTGCAGCTCTCAGATAGCAGCCCCAGGATAATTGTCCTGATCTTTTTTATTTGAAGGCTCAAGTGACATTTTTTTTTGTGGTTGTTTACTGAAATGCAGTATAATAGTACAGTATAATAGTAATGAGATTACTTTCTATGTATGAATAAAAATTACTAGTGATATAGGGCAGGAAACACACACAGGTACAAACCCTGGATTTAGTTGTAAAAAAGATCTTCAGAAATACCTGCTGTCATTTTGCACGTGATCATTTATTTTGTGCTTAGTGACAAGAGGTACCTCGCTGCATCTCTCCCCCTACATCTTCAGCTTGCTCATACACTTTGTTTTTTAAAGATCAACACATTTAGACAGGTATTTGACAACTTTAAATCTGACAATATTGAAATCTGTGCAAGATAATCCACAAACGTAACACAGATCTGTACATCTCTGCTCTGAAAGTAGATTTTCTTTTCACGTGTGTATCAAGAGCTCCAGACCAAACCAGCAGAGCTGAAGTATACTGCAGAGATATTGTTTAGCAGAATAGCCAAGCAGACTCAAGTTTAGTTCACATACAACCATTTTTAATTTAACTTATACATGTAAAGTGTCTGAGACTGGACAGAATACTCCACAAAATTAAGCACTGGATCCCCAACATAAAAATCAAGGTTACTCATGTCATCATCATTTGTTTCTCAGACCTTTATTTTATCATATGGCATGCTATTGATTTATGCCTACTTTAAAAAAAACAAAACACGTGTTTTTGAAGCCCTGAATGTTATTTAAAGATGCTGTTCCACAGAACACTTCATGATCTCATGGATGAACAGGAGATTCTTAAAAACCAAGTCTCTGCTGTGATGAAAACCAGCTCTGGCAGTGCAAAAACAACACACTCACAAATATCCTTAAATAGCCAGCAAGCACAGAAACCTTGCTGCTTGTAAATTGCATTATTTCCATATTTGCACCATAATCCCACTGTCGGTACAACGTTCAGCCTTTATGCTATGCTGTTTCAAACAGTGGTTAAAAATAAAATAGATACCATCAAAAATACAATAAATCTGCATTTTTTGGGGACCATCTCCATTTGTGTTATTTACAATACAGCGGGTCTTAAACAGGGAAAGCCCCCAGATAGATCACGTTCACAGTAAGAAGAGGGGAGCCTTATAGTTTTGTGCATTCTGTGACACAATAACAACTGAAGAGCACAACTCTCATCCACAGCTTTGCATTTGGTATCTATCACAAGACATACTTTATCATTCACATCTGCAAAAAATTAAGAGGGAATGCAAACCTTTCACAGAAGCTTAGAGGCAGCCATTGATCACTCATCCTCTTTTGTCCCCTAAGGGGATAAGGGCAAAGAAGGGAGGTTGTTCTTTCAGTGAACACAAATTGTTCACTGTTGTTTCAGTGAACACAAATCTACACCCCACATGGGTGTAGGGCTTGCTAAGTTGATCTGGACAGGGCCTGGTTTTTCCCACTGAAGTTCAGAAGCGAGCCAAGTTTTTATTGTACACATGGGAAGACTCCTAGCCATGTGGGAAAAACAGAACCCGGAACAGTCAATTACCTGAAAAAGTAGCTACTTGCCTGAAATTATGGAACATCCATGTGCCTACACAGATGAGCATTAGAATTCAAACCTCCAGGGGCTGCTCTGTGTACTGTCCCATCAGCTGAAACACTGCTAATCCAAGATGGTCTCTCCCATCTGCTTTGAATAATTAAACCTATACCAAAGCAAGGACCTCAATCATGCATCAGGGCCACACAAACAATCAGCTGGCTTCCTGCTATTTTTGTCCCAGTTCCTTGCTTTTTGGAAGAACAGTGTCACCATGAGATATAACTGAGAGAAGCTGACAGTAGAAAAGCCAGTTGTGTGTTCATGAGTGTAGGTACAGGCTTTGCCTAACCAGAGACTTGAAAACTGCTCATCTGTGTTCCAGGTGAGTTTGACAAATATCAGAGGACTTACTTTCTGGGCACCAGGATTTAAAGTCTTCATCAGCCTAAAGAAGGATTGACAGATGCCCACTCCCCCACTGCTGGTCAGTCTTTTGGAGACAGAAGGCAATTTTCTTCTATCACAAAAGTTTTGCAAAATACTCCTCTAAAACATCAAGGATATTTCAGCTATATTCTCTACTGCAGAAAAAGCAGTATAAGAGGCTTATTGCAGAGGAGAACAAAGATGCACAGAGATGCTCGAGAATCAATGGTTCATAAAAAATTCTCATATCAGAGGAGGGAAACTACCAAACATATCCTTAGTGAGATAAAAATTCAGTATTCAGTGAAGAAGTGACATCATTAGTCAGTCAGAACCAAGTAATATATAGAATAATCTGAGTTAGAATGGACTCACAAGGATCACTGAATCCAACATCTGATTTCACACAGGGCAACCTAAAAACGTAGCTATGAGTGTATGTAGGCCATTTAGATATGTGGCTTCCTGCTTTGCATCAATCCTGGCAACAAGGAAAAGTTCTTGTGGAAAATATAATGATTTCTGAGGCATATATGAATGAAGATCATACAGCTGTTGCACAGGTTTAACACTGCTTCTTGCACACTTTTTTATTTGGGGGCTTACTTAAAAATAATTCAAACTATAGATATACTACAAAAAAATCCCTCCTGATTGAGTTCATGCAATTGCCCACCTTGACCCTGCATTCCCATGATTATCCCTCTATTTTTTGGAAAGCACTAAAATTACAGTGACCTCAGCAGCTCAGGAGAAATTAAATGCATTCAGCTCACCAAATCTCTGGTAAAGATATTTGAATTTCTTATTTCACCCAAGAGGAGAAAATGGAAAGATATTTTACACTAATAGTCCCCAATCTGTTTCTGTTTCTTCCAAGAGCTCTCGCTCAGGATTTGACTCCAGGGCAGATAGGCTGATGCCAAAGTCCACACATTCATTTGTGCCACCTTTTTAATGAGGATAAAAGTCATTCAGCTTCAACATACATGGTGACAAACCACTAAGCAAGTTTTAAATGGAACTAGGCAAGACAGCATGGTCAATAAAAAACAGTGTTAAATTTTGTTTTAAATCTTATTTCCTTTAAAATACAGATAAGCAAGGAAGCTGAATATCACACAGTCAATGTTTAAAATTTAAATTCTATCATTCTTCTAAAACTGAATACAGGCTTTCTCTAAACTCACACAATGATGCTCAGTACACTTCTGAAGAGGAAATTAGGCCACAGAAAAGAAAAATCATGATGATTCCATGGGGCAACTTCTTGTCACTGCATTACTGCTGATATGCACTAACTCCTGGTTCCCTCATGTCTGAATTAAAGTACAATAGCAAGTATCAATCCCAAACTGAGAATTCAGCACACTGTACACACCAGTGGATTGCAGCCTATGTAATTTATTTTACTTACTAGCTCAAATTTTCCTTTAAAATGGTCTCAAAGCACTCCAGAAAGTTGATTGTGTAATAGAAAATAAAATTCCTGAAACTTTACATACTGAAAACCAAAGGTAAATCTGAAAATTTCAGTGAAGTCAGTGATGCTGTGACAAATTGATTTCTAGGGCACATATGCAATCAAGCCATTTTACTTTGCTCAAGATCACTCAGGATGCCTACAGCAAAGCAGGAAACAGGAAGATTATCTTATCCAAAACAGAAAAACATTACTCCGATTCCCTGGCATTACTGCTGACATTTTGCTTTGTTGAATTAGAAAAACAAAGTCTCACACATAAATCATATTAGCATACAATGTTTATTATCTTCTATTAATCTGAAGTCAATCATTTTGATATGACTAAATTAATTCTGAAATAAACAGACATTTTTAAATACATATGAAGATGATGGGCTTTAACATGAGAGTACTTAGTTGATCTGCACTCTTAATCCACATGCAGGATACATAGATCAAATTATTATACATATCCTTTCACTTTACACTGAACTATAATACAGCACAATTTCTGAAGGTGAAAGCAGGGAGGAAAGAAATTATATTTTCAAGTAGCCCTTTTATTTAAAAAGAGCATCAATGATATATTAAGCCAGTGTTTCTCTCTGATTTTGATTTTACTTACAGTATACACTTTTGTAAAACATATAGCTCATCAATGATACACAGTGGCCCTTTATTAAGGGCAAGTAACCAAAAGAAAAAAAAAAAAGGAGAAAAAAGAAATGCAACAGAAAAGAATTCTACAGATTAGAAAAGTCATATTTTAGAACACTGTCACTTCAGAGTGCCTCCAATGTTGCTAAGAAAGGTCATGCACAACATTTCTAATGTTGTCCTTAGTCCATGAAAGAAATGTCTGCATGCTTCACATGAACAAAAAAGGTACAAGTCAAAAAGAAAGCAGCTTTCTCCAGTTATCTCTTAGGCCTGTCTGTGTCATCAATGGTAGCTAACAGCTTCTGTCTTGCCTTTTTGTTGATGTAGGTACCCAGACAAATATTCACCAGATTGGTCAACTGCTTAGTGGAATATTCCTGGCAAACAAAAAACAGATCATGTTAGGGCAGAATAAAACACCAGACAAAGAAAGAAAATTTTAAAATACACAGACATACTCAGCATGGATTTCACAATTGATAGAAGCATCAGCACACAGGGGAGATTTAAAGCTGCAGTTCAGTCATGTCTGGATAGTTTTCATAGTTGAGGCAGAGGACAAAACTGTATTTCGCTACATGGTGGCTTATAATGGAAAATGTTTATGACTTTAAAAGTACTGGAAAGAGTTCACATAAAGTAACTCTGTGAACATGTATATAAATCAATTTTTAATGTATTTTCCATTCTTTGGGAGGCTCAGTGGGAAAAACATATGCAAATGATTATGCTTTCAACACATAAACGTTTTTTTTTTCAAAAACTGAGATAAATGTTGATGATCCTTTTTTTATTTTGACTTTCCATTTCCAATAAGCTTCTAAATGCTTCTGTCTGCAAAGTCTCCAAATTATTTTAAGTATATGATAAAGGAGGAAAAAATGTCAAAAATGTGAAGAAAACAATTCTTAACACCTGTGAAAACACCCTATTTGCCAGTATTGCCTTTATGTCTTAGCACTATCCAAAACATAGCTTCCACCAATGTGTTTTAAAAAAGACTTTTTCCCTGTAGGTCATCAAACCCCATAACTCACAATCTCTCTTGAGGGTCCAGGCAATACAAGGAAAATTCAATCAAAGACACATTTCTTTCCTCCATTTCTAGTGGGATTTAAAGTAATCCCAAAATACAGATTTCAAGTGCTTCACTTTAAAAGACTTTTTATTTCAAAGATGGGTATCTCCAATAGCATGTGACTATTACTTACACAGATCTGTTATAACTGTTAGTTCACGCTAGAGTGAAAGCATCTGTTTTCAAAACACAAATATAGACTTAACTCAGCAAGAAATGTTGATTAAGCATTATCAAATGAAGAAAGAAAAAGCAATGACTCTTCTCCATTGTGCCTTACAACTTAGTTTAAACAATCTACTCCTAAAGGCAATACAAAACCTAATGGTGTGATCCCAAACTGTAATTCTTGATGATCAAGTTGTGCACTTCGGCATTTCTGAAGAGCTCACACATGTTTTCAATTTCCCTTTGCTCCAGTTCTCTACACTTTTTGATACAATAGGCAGATGTAACTAGCTTAGTCATCATCCCCAGTCATCAGATGTTGAACCAGTTCAAACACTTACTAACTTCTTATGATAAAAATGAACATGTACATGCACACATACATTTATATTAATACTGCTTCCTATATAAGTTTCATTAAACTAAATGAAAATACACATATATATTCATATATTCATTTTTAACACATAGAAGGATTGATTATTTATAGTTGTTAGCATGTTTTTATCATCAGGGTGAATCTTCCCAATAGAGAGGAAAAGAATGCAAATTTACTCTTACCCTATGTTCTTTTATCCAGGATTCCATGTCATTTTCTGTCAGGTAGTATGCTTTAATGTAGGTCTCCACAAATTCTTTATCTGGAATAGGCCTAATGTCTGTTAGCTTTTCTAGTTTCATTAAGAACTGTTGAAAATCCAGTTGCATCAAGGCACGTCCTTCATTGCTGCACTTCTTTACATTGGCATAACTAAAAAGAGAAACAGTGCAAAGCAGAACTTAGAAGGAAATAAAAAATAATTTTGCTTCTCAAAGTTAACTTAGTATTTTGAACCTTGAGGAGGAGCAAAATTATAGTTTTAAGTCAAAAGCAGACAAGAATTTCTCTTAGGAGCAGACAAGAACTTCCCTAAGGATGCCTGCTGCAAAACTTTATTTGCGTTAGTATAACACATTTTAGCCCAGTCATCAAACAGAGCCCCCCTGTATCCAGTGATACTTAGAAAAATCACACCCTCCTCTCCCAAAAGCCACAAAAAAAATCCTACATTGAACAACTTACTATAAGTAAGTCAGAGGAAATTAAACCAATGCTAATTAGCATACTTGACAGCAGTTTCAGTGATCATGACCACTGGAGTCAAAGGTACCAGAGCACCTCTAGGAATGGTCACCAGGAGCTTGCTGAACCAAGTGGGAGCAGCAAAGACACAAAGCCACTTGTTCAAAAACAGCCACAGCAACCAGAGGATGAAGGGTGGCAGCACTGGCTCATCTCTGTGAGAGGCTGATGATTTAATGAGAACAGGTTGACAGCAAACTAGTGACAGGTTAGAGGAGACAGCAGATGAGATTAAGGGCAGGGTAATACCAGCAAGAATTACAGTGGAGTGATAGGCAACAAATGAGGAAAACTATTTTTGCAGTTCTTC